>ML792498.1:97370-112607 GCA_009831015.1 Picea engelmannii | reverse complement strand
GTACTGTTTGGACAAGGATCCACATCAATCCCAAGGATTTTGGCAAGGTGGTATTTCAAGCGGCTAATTCCTCCAAAAATCTTTTTGCCGCAAAGATTGCATGTCAACACTTGTCTATTGGGAAGTTGCACTGGTTCACCATACACCCACATTGAATCCAAATCATCCAATGCCTTCGGCATTTTCTTTAGATGAAAATATTAAACCTATGGCACAAAAAAAACCAAAATAAACACACAATAATGCAAAGGTTAAATAATAAGAGATAGATGAATTAGAATGATTGAATCTTCCATTCAAAAACAACAAGAAGAGGCACATTGCAAACCCTAGCCTAACTCTAAAACTTTAAAAAACAAAGTTCAAATCTTCAAGTTCAAACTTCAAACAAATGAAAGAAACGTTTTTTATCATACCTGGAAATCTTGATCTCTCCGCTGGCGCTAATGGAAGCAAGATCCTTGGCTTTCTCCTACTTGGATAGATGCACAATGACTTCCCTCACACCTCTCTAGCTCTCTCACACTTCACAAGTGAAACAATGACCAAAAAAAAGGACCCGCGGCCTCTAAAACCCCTCACACGCACTTTTTTTCCGCGGGTTTTCTCAGCAGGGCGACACATTGCATCAACCCGCAACACATTGGCCATTTCTCGCGAGATGATGAAAGTGTCGCGACACTTTCATTGTGTTGGATGTATCGCGAAATTTTGTTAAGAAAATTTCGGGAGGGTGAAAATGTCGACGACATTTCTGAAATATCGGAGATATATTCAATAGTGATATAAATATTAATTCCAAGCTAGAAAAGTTGGAGGAACAAGTTAATGAGGAGATTGTAGAACTCAGAAGGAGCTTATTAGAAAGAAATGAAGAAAATTCTCGCTTAAAAAATCATAATCAAGAATTACTCACTCAAATTAAAGAATATCAAACAAACACACAAATGCATGAATTTGTGTTGCAAATAAAGAAATTAGAGGATAAATTATCTAGACAACAAAAATATAAAGATCTTGAGGATATGTTTGGCAAAGAATTACTAGAAAAAGACAAAGAAATTTCTTGCCTAAAGGTTGTGCGAGTATTCATTGACTTTGAAAGAGCTGACAAATGCCCTATCAAATATGGTTGAAGGAAAATTGCTCGTGTTACCCCTCATATTGTATGAGGCCTTGCACTTGTGATTTTCATCACACATATCGGAGGCTTGGAGGATGACACTAATGGAGCACTTGATGAACTAAAGGTGCATGGGCTTAACTTGGAGTTAACTGATTTTGATTGATCATCTTGGTTATTCATCCAACTCATATTTGGGTTGTTTATCATATATGGTAGCTCTTTTGTTGGTGCCCTCTTCATGTTGCATGATTTTCATTGGTAGATCCGCATTCCAGTGGATTATTTTTTATGAGATGATTACTTGGGTCATGGAGCACCTTACCTCACGTGATTTATCTTGGAATTATGGTGTTGTTCTTGGTATGTTTGCTCAACATTTCCAAAGAGCACTCCACTTCTACACATTGTTCTATGGTGATCTACACCTTGCATTGGTATTGTGTGATGAGGTGTGGCTCTTGTAGAGAAATGCCCTAGTTCATATGGGCATGCTTGGCATAATGATGGTATATTCAGCATATTCAAACTTCATTTTGGATAGAGAACTACACCTTTGCACAATTTTATAAAGATATAGCCCTCCAAAGGGTGGGACATTGATGATATGTGGTGATTCTTGGCTTTAGTGGAGGAAGGCCCTAGCATTAGTGGGCTTGTTTGGCATTGATACGACATCTTGGTATTATGTACATATTGTCCTAAGAGAGTGTTCTTCATGTACACCCCTTTCTCTATTGATATAGTGCTCTCAATGGTTAAATGTGGATGACATGTCATGATTTGAGGCTAGTTTTGATGGACTGCCCCCTTGTTTAATGCCTTCATTAATGCACCCTTTACTTGGTTGTACCCTCCATTAAGCATTTGACCTGAGGTGTGGCACTCATTTGCACATGATCCTAGAAGGCCCACCTTATTTATGGCACTCGTTGATGAGTTTAAGTTGTGTGCACATGGATCCATGCCCTTGGCACACTTGATGAGGAGTTGGATTTGGTTATTGGTTCCATGCACATTCTTTGAGGGCACCCTTGTTTTAAGGGGTTGTTTTAACAACCATTGCCCACTTTGCATACATATCTATGTAGTTCCAATTTATATGAGATTGTCTTGCATGATTTTAAATATCCCACGTCTTATTAGCACATATGTTGAGTTCGCCCTATGTTGAGGAGTTGTCATAACAACTAATGGACCGTTGATTGCACACTTATCCGTGAGATCCACTTTTGAAAGAGTTTTGGAGGGGCGTCCTAGCTCATGAGCATATATCTTTTGACAAAAAGCCCAAATTGTTACCGGATCAATGCCAATAGATGGAGAATGGTTGCAAGATTCCCAAATTGTGGTCATAATACAAATTGTGACAAATATTGAGGGAGTTATGGTGGTTGCAAATTTCTCGCCTTAAAACCCTCACTGCATTTTCCCTGACTTTTTGAGGAACACCCCACCTTTATTGCTCGATTGTTTTGGTTATTTGGGAAGAGTGAGATTAATGAATGCACATGGTAGAGAATGCCTTGCACATAGGGCTAAGATTTCCATGTCTTAAGGTTATCTTTGAAGGGCATGCCAAAGGAGAAAGTGGATCTAAATCCACTAATTATTATTTTATGGGAAAGTTGTTGAAGAGGTTGAGGAATATAGTATTTTTATCATTATTCATTGGAGAGAAGCATGGATCTAGAAAGTGGTTACACACTTAATATTTCTTCTTGGAGAAAGTGAAGAGGTTGGGCTAGAGGCTCTATTTAAAGAATAGCTCCCTATTTTTTTTTTCCATGGTTGGAATGATAGGGAATCCCCTCTAAGCTTAGTTGAAGATCATGTAGGAGGTGGAATTGAAAGTAGAAGCAAGCATATGTGAGGCTCTCTTTCCATTTCTCTTGTCTCTTGGATATTTTGGGTTTTATGTTGAGTAGCTATTGTATGTTGTTGATGGGATAACATCTAAAAAGCAAACTTTTCCACATGAGAAGAGACTAAGTGTGACATTGTAAACCCTCCTTAGCTCTAGATGTAATTATGGATATTGAGGAAGATTTCTCCTATAATAAAAGATCTAATACAACACATGTTAATGGCTCATTTCATACTATGAGGTTGTTATTAAAGATGTAACTTGTAGCTTGGACTGTCCATTTATTTGAAGGTTGCTTTATTGGTTCTTTCTTTATAATCTCATGTTATCGTCCTTCCTTCAATACTCTATAGTTGCACATTATCTATTGGCTACATATTCTCAGTGTTGATGGTGCATCTTATATAAAGGTTTTCATTTACACTCATAACCTAAAAGATCTATTTGGATTAGTCATGGCACATCGTTGATGGCTTGATTATGTCTTTTTCCATATGATGTCAAGCCCTCTTTGTTTCTATTGTTTGACTCCATAACCCTTGAACTAACACTGGTCTTAGCAACCCACCATCATCTCTTTCTATAAAGTATATCGTACATTTACTTAGGGAAGCCACACTTGTGCCGAAAAAGAGTTGACCTAAAGTGAGAGAGGGAATTACTGTGGTGACAGTGGGTAGCCCCTTTGAGTTCCCCTGGGGTTGCACTTGTGTTTTCGGGCTTTACCACTTGAAGTGCAGGTTCAAGAGGTAACAACCTAAATCAGACAACATTCCAAAAACCATTTCCTAGAGTTTCCCTTGTTTCGTGTGATTTCCTAAGCAAACTACCCCAACATTTCCTATATTTTTAAACCCTTTCCATCCTTGTTTCCCAAAACCCATTTTTAGTTCTTATGCTTGGAGACACAAAATTGTATCCCAAACTATTTGACTAGGAATCTTCCTCGAAGTTATAATCCACAAAACACATGATGATGAAGACTAGGGAATTATTGTTTACATTGTGGAAAGTCCAAGGAAATAAACTATTATGCAAGTAACTTGAGCAGGAAAAAAATGGATATTTCTCTAATTTATATACACAACCCTTTAACATTATTTCCTTATAAAAGATTGAATTATAATGTAACATCTATGAATGGAAGAAGATGGTATTTTTGGCATTTTCTATTATCAATACAATGAAATTATTCACGAAAACATCATCAATGATCTCCAAAGCAAACTACAACAATTGCACAACTTGCACTATAATATGTTTTTGCTTTAACAACAACCATCTATAAAACCCAAAGGATTACATCCCAAAATACTCAAATGTAGATTGTAAGAACCAGTGACGCAAATTAAAACTACGGGAATATTTCATATATTTTGTAATTCCAATGAAGCTAAACTACATGAGCTCTTGAAGCATGAAAATAACTAGATATTTTTCTATTTCTTATAGAAAATATTTCAATAATATCACTTCATAAGAAATCAAATCTTATTGCCACTTCAAAAGACTCATTAGCTATCGAAACTTACATACTTCTTGGAGACATATTTATATCACCATACCTACAACTTGAAGGAGACGTCGTGTAGGAGTTCTATCCCCTTGACGTGAAACAGGGGTTACCCGTGCCACCTATGCAACAACCATAAAATGTGCATGATTATATGAGCTAGATTTGGAATCCACAAGGATTAAGCATAATAAACATGCAAAATGGTCAAGATGGTTCCTTGTTGCCATAAACAATGTCTTCCAAAACACGTGCTTTCAAATTGAAATAAGATAGGAACATTTCCCTATAAATATCTAAATTGAAAAAAAAATTAAGTTGGCAAGATCATATTGCATCACATTCGTGTGTATTATAGCTAATTACAAGAAAAACTTGCACTAACCCACTAGTTTTTTCTTTAGCCACAAAATAGAACACAACATGAAACTTAGTTCACTCGAAACTAGGTCATTTGATAGCACAAATACTTAATGGGTTCTTTTGAAATTAATTTATTGGCGAACATATTTGTCATATTTCTTTGACTTACAACTCTGCAGTATCCTCAACCTCTTTTATAGGCACCAGCATATTCAAGTCCATTAGGCTATGGTGTAGTGATTGAGAGGAGGTGTCGCCGTGATGATGACCGAGATTCAAACCCCAGCAGGCATAGAGCCCTAGGAATTAATTTAATGGCCAAGTTTGACAATAGTTCATATATAGCATTACTCTAAAAAAGAGTTCATTGTTAGACAACTTGCAAAAGTTTCAACAGTACAAATTTATGACAAAATGGGAAACTAATGTCAGAAATTTATCTTTAGTGATTTATCAAGTTAGCCTAGAATAGACTACTGGAAAATAATTTATTTTCTAACATGAGTGGGATAGATATTTAGAGTAAGCATCCATACAAACCAAGAAGATGGTGAGGAGAAAATAAGGAATAGAATTTTATTGTAAATGGTGAAGCCTCTCTCTGACACATTTACGTCATGCACCACCGCAATTTATAACACCACTAAGTGGTTATGGTGTTTTAAACACTTAAATCCTAACATCAACATCTAAATCCCATGTCCGCATAAGTGTCTCCCACCATACATAGAGGCCTTTAGGTAACCCCCTGCAATGTTCGATGGTTCTCTAGGATACTAACCTGGTTATGTATCGTATCTTCCGTTTCCCTTCATCTCCAAACCCTGATCTCTTCCTTGGTGGTCTATCAAATTGTCTTCTCCCTCATTTTGAAGATAAAATTCCCCAAACCCACCTTGACAATCTTTCAACACTATTGGTTTTCCATCACCCTCAATCCTTACATTCAAAACAAGATTCAATTGGATCACCTTGACAAACAATCAAACTGAGCATTCCAACTTCTGTACCACTTTCCTGGGAACATACTAAAGTTGCCATTTAACAATGTAACAAACATAATAATAATATTGCAACAACATAATAATAATAAATATAATAATTAGTTGAATGAAACATCAAGGGTCACACACCTCTTCACCTTGTGACCAATCTATGCTTATTTATACACTGTCACAAGGCTCATTGTAACCATCGATCATTCATTACTCAATTTTTATTACACACACACACACACACATATATATATTTGCAAATATATCCTATCAATCTCATAATAAACATGGATTGTTTATTCCATAAACCCTATGATAGACAAGAGCGCTAGTGTGGAGACCTGGAGAATGATGAGATGCTTTGCTTGGAGGACTTGGGGGTTGATGTGATATCATGCTCGATGGAGCTTGGTGAGATGCCTTGCTTCGGAAAGTAGATGTCATGTGGTGTGATGATGTACTTGGAGGTACACTTGTGTGATGCAAGAGATCGAGTAGATAGCTTTGGTTAGGAGGGATTCTTAGCTTGGAGGAGTTGCAAGTTAGGGTTTCACAATTGGTGTGATGCTAGCTTGTTGTGGTTACTATTACAACACAAACTAACACCTTTAGCTTAAAGTCCCACAAAATGGATGCTAGCTTTGTGGAACTCAGGAGGTTGGCCACTATCACCTCACCAACCCTACTTTGCACTTTAGACTCGGGAAAGGTTTCCTAGTCAAGGGGGGTTTCCCTATGGGTTGACTAGGCTCACTTTGTGTAGTAGGAGTGGGGGTAAAGAGAACCTAGCAACAAATGTTGTTGAGAAGTATAACTCGAAAGGTCTTCTCCATGCATCGCGTCGCAGCATGGGTGGAGGACAATGAAACTAGCCAAGTTGATAGATTAATCTCTTTCCTAAAGTTTTACTTAGGAAAAAGTACATTAAATGTGTTATATTTTAATGTTGACTTGATGAGCACTTTTTCTAAAGTTAAAAGTGAAAAGAATTTAAGTGATGGTCTTTTAATCTTGGCCATCCATCCCATTGGGAGAGTGAGGGTTGATCTCATCCCTTGATCTCTTTGGAGATAGGGTTTTCGTTGGCTCGTTGAGATAAAAGAAATCGACTTGGTGGTTGGGCCGCATTATTCACTAGAGAGAGGGCGTGTTTCAGCAAGAGGAGGAGATTCTCTTAAGAGTTTGTTGGAGAAGAGTTGCAGAGAAGATGGAGGAGAGTTCTAGTAGGTGGATCACCTAGTTTTCTCAGCCATTTGCAGAGGTTGTACTACAGATCTGAGAGAGTTGCACGTGTGATGCAGAGACAACGCAGCTAGGCCATACGATTTGCGCAGAGGCTCGTTTGCAGGGCCGTTTTTTGTTGAGATTTGGGTACCTTGGAAAGTGGTCCCCTTGTGTTTGTGAGTCTCTAAACACAAAGGGGGAGACTATTACCCTCATTACTTGACTTTATAATTCTAATTTCACTTTGACTTAGGAGATTTAAGTCAAAAGTGAAATATGTCACTTAAGTCATTAATTGACATTTAATTCACTTTGTGGGTGAATTAAAGGACATAAAGCAAACTAAGAAAAGTGGGTTTCCTAAGTGAGATTTTTGGATTAGATCTCACCCATTGATTAGACTTGGCTAGATTGGATCTAGGCCATTGATCTTTTAGGGTTTTGCCAAAGAGAGGCTAAAGGAGGGAATAGGGCAAATATGAGATTCATTCTTCACTTGAGAGGAGAGGAGAAGGAGGAGAGCTCTTGGGAGCATATCTTGCGGAGGAGAAGGCGCATGAGGGTGAGGTTTGAGGAGGAGCCTTAGCTTGGGTACCTTGGAAAGTGGTCCCCTTGTGTTTGTGAGTCTCTAAACACAAAGGGGGAGACTATTACCCTCATTACTTTACTTTATAATTCTAATTTCACTTTGACTTAGGAGATTTAAGTCAAAAGTGAAATATGTCACTTAAGTCATTAATTGACATTTAATTCACTTTGTGGGTGAATTAAAGGACATAAAGCAAACTAAGAAAAGTGGGTTTCCTAAGTGAGATTTTTGGATTAGATCTCACCCATTGATTAGACTTGGCTAGATTGGATCTAGGCCATTGATCTTTTAGGGTTTTGCCAAAGAGAGGCTAAAGGAGGGAATAGGGCAAATATGAGATTCATTCTTCACTTGAGAGGAGAGGAGAAGGAGGAGAGCTCTTGGGAGCATATCTTGCGGAGGAGAAGGCGCATGAGGGTGAGGTTTGAGGAGGAGCCTTAGCTTGGGTTCTATGTAATGTTCCCAAGCCAATTTTTTCGCTTGGAACACTAACTGCTCACTATTAACTGATGTGTGTGTGTTTGCTTGCAGGTTTACTCTTGAGTTATGTCTTAGGGTTTGTGGATTCAGTTAACCAGCATAGATCTTGAAGATGCAGTACATGGAAATACAAGATATGACAAGCAACAACAGATATGGAACCAAACAGCATAGATCTAACCTTTATTTAGAAAATATGAAAGAAGCTGATACAATAGGATTGCAGATCTGGAATAACATCAGATAGATCCTCTAGTTGGGATATGAGCTGCTACAAAATGCTCAAGATAAGAAGATATAAGCCTCCCAAGGCTGAATACAAAGATGAAGACCAATACAAGATGAGCGAGGGTCAAGTCCAAACCCCCCTGGCTGAAGATACGCCCTCCTGAATGGTTGTGAAGAATCAATATTTCGACCTAGCTGATAGAAGTCTCCAAATGGCACCAAACTCTGCAGAATGATAGATCAGGGCAAGTAGAACCCCCTCCTGAAGTCTCAAGCCGAAATGCCAAGATCTGCTCCTCCAAAATACTGAATCCTCAAGTAGAACTGCACCCTCCTGAAGACTGTCAAGACCCAATAATTCAACCCTGCTGAAGGTGACCTCCAATCACTATGAAACTCTCCAGGATGATAGATCGGGCCAAGGGGAACCTCTTGGTGAAGTCTCAAGGTGAGATCTGAAGTTTTACTCCTCTAAGTTGAGTAGATCTGATTCTCAATAGCGGCCTCTTTCTCTCCAAATCGTGCCAAATCTCTAGGAGATCAACTGGCTAGTATAACTCTCTCAAAATGCACTAGAGATGATGATCAAGGCTGTGCAAAGAAAACCCAAGTGCTCAAATCTCCAAAATCCTTCTCAGGCTCCTAGATCGAATCCTTCTTCAATCAATGGTGCGCCCCCTTTGCTAGAAACCCTCCAAGTTACACCATGTTGCTACCCTAAATAGAAGATAGTACCTATAGCTGAAGTAGAATGGTGTGGGTAGAGTATTACATCCCCGAGAGCAAGCCTGGAACAAGATGGGTGGAATCTTTCACCACCGAGTTTGCTCTAGGGTTTGTATTCTCAAAACCCTCAAAACTGTTGTGCTCTAGAGCCCAAAAGCAAAATGCAATAATCATCAAAAGGTGAGTGAGAGGTGCACCCTTGCCTTTCCTTTATACCTCCAATCTGTTTCTCTATTGAGTTAGTTAACCCCTATGGTTAACTCCTAACTCAACCTCACGTGTTCTATTTCTTCACTGAGTTACTTTAGCTTTTCCAAGTCAACTTAATATTATAACGTTGAGTTTAGCTGACTTCTCCCCATAGTGCATGAGATTATAGTCTAGTGGGGATGACTAGACTACTGAGTCTCTCCAACCCTCTTCATCAAGAGGTGGGGGACATTACATTCTAGTCTACCATGGAGTGTCTACCATGGAGGTTGGGTTATTCTTTGATGGAGGGCGCATACTTCTAGAGAAGGGCGCATGTGTTTGTGGAGGGGCGCATCTTGAGGAGAAGAGGCGCATCAAGCAAAGGGAGGGCGCACCTTGAAGAGGGTTCTCTCTAGTTGGGTAGAGGCGCACTCTATGGGAGATGGAGAGCACATTGCAAGGGAGGGTACATCACACTTGTGAGTTTTTTGCTAGAGTAGGGGCGCACTTGAGCTAAGTGCGCACCACATCTTTGGAGGGAGGTTATCTTGAGAGGAGGGAGCTTCTACAAGGGCAAGGCAAAGGCAAGCAAGGGTTCAAAGGATCAAGCAAAGGCAAGGTCAAAGCAAAGGCAAAGGGAAAAGACTCGAAGGCTAGCAAAGGAAGAAGGGCGCACCAAGGCAAAGGGCACCTTGCTTCAAGAGGTTAGAAGGGAGGTCTACAAGGAACTCCAAGGCATCCAAGAAGGGTTGCTATTGTAACAGGTTCACTTGTTTATGTTTTCCGTGTTGTACATTTTGCTTTGAGGCCTTTTATATACATCTGCTCCAAACTGGTTTACCCCATGGGGGAGTTTTTTCCAAGGTCATGTTGACCAAAAATATATGTGTCAATTTCATGCATGCTTAGAAGTGTAAATCACCATTTAAAGTTGTAAAGATCTAGGAAGTAGTGTTATTTGTTTTGAGTATATTGCATGTGCTAACATTGGGATAATAAAAAACTTGCAAGGGCACCTCAAAAGGACACTTAACCATCAAAACTGTGAGCAGAAAGTACTTGACTGTTTGTTGTCCTAAAACAGCAACAAAGGACAGTCTTGAAGATAAAACTTAGAGCCAAAAATCAGGTCAAGGACAGACCTGTTTTGGTAGCCTCATAGGACCTCAGAAAATCTACAGAGGTTGTACAACAGATCAGAGAGAGTCGCACGTGTGACGTAGAGACAGCGCAGCTAGGCCATACGATTTGCGCAGACGCTCGTTTGCAAGGCCGTTTTTGTGTTGCTGGGTTCGATTTGGTTTAGAGAGGGTCGTACAGGTGCTGAGAAGAATTTTCGCCGGGGTTTCCTCAGCCATTGTTGTAACTCGATCTGCTCTATAAAAGATCTCTATATTTTTTATTGCAATAATAAAATCCACAAACTGAAGAACGGGTTTTCCCATATTGGGTTTTTCCCGGGGTTAGTTTACCCAAAAATTCTCGTGTCTCTCATGTGATGTGATTGTTGTTACTCTCTACAATGTTCCTAGTATTTATTTATGTTGTGCGATTTTATTTTCTGTGAAGAAAACCTAGTTGTAACTATATATGAGCAATTTCAGAAATTTAAATGTGCTAAATAAATTTATGGGTAGCAAATATTGTTGAAGCTTATGGTTCATCTTGCTGGGTTTTAGTGAATTCACATGGTATCAGAGCAGGATTGTTGGAGTAACAGCATCAGCGTATTGTTGTTGGAGTAATAACATCAGTGTATTGGTTAAGAGAGATCAATTTCAAATCTAAGCACAGGATCAGTTTGTGAGACTGCATAAGGGTTTGGACAAAGACACTTACAAAATGGCCATGACATTGAGAGTTGAGGATAGACTTTAAGGTGCTCAAAACTTCCCCACCTGGAAAGAGAGGGTTACTAGAATCTTGGATGTCAATGATGTCCTTGAGCATATTGCAGATAAAGCAGCGACTCCTACAAATACAGCTTTATTGGGAGCCTGGAAGAAGGGTGAAGCGAAGGCAATGAGCATAATCCCTTGTGGAGTAAAGGATCACATAATCCCACACCTCTCAGGGAAAACGTCTGCTAAGGACATGTGGGTGGCCTTGGGTAGCCTCTATCAGATTAAAAATGAAAATAGGATGATGGTGCTTCAGGAAAGGCTACGAGGTACCAAGATGGCTAAGGGCGAAGGTGTGATTCCTTACCTCACTCGTCTTACACGGATCAAGGACGAGCTTGGACCAATTGGCTCAAAGACAGAGGATTCTTAGTTAGTACGTATAGCCCTAAATGTTTTTTCAAAACCATGGAACTCATTTGTGCGTGGGTTTGTAGCTCGGGAGAAGCTCCCTGACTGGCAGCACTTATGGGATGATTTTGTGCAGGAGGAGATTCATCTTGGTCAAGCGACTGGATCATTTACAGCGTCTCAGGTTGTGGATGAGGAGGCTTTGGCTCGTGCTAACAAAGGCAAGGGAAAGCCTAAGAAGAAAGGCTCTGGAAAGAAGAACATTGACTTCTCCAAAGTCATGTGTTTTCCGTGTCACAAGTTTGGACATTTTTCCTCACGGTGTCCAGAAAAGAAAAAGACCAAGCCACAGATGATAGCCTCTGCAGGAGTAGAGGAGTTTGCAAAGAGCTTTGAAGAGTATTTCTGCCTTATTGCATGTATGTTGAGCTCAACTGTCACAGATGTTTGGTATGTGGATAGTGGCGCCTCTTGTCATATCATTGGGAGCAAGGAGTTCTCCCAATAAACTTGGAGATGATGCACACTATAAGGCGCAAAGCAGAGGCATGATGTCATTTCAGAGGGAGTCGAGTAAACCACTCTGTTTTGTTGAAGTTTTATATGTTCCTGGTCTTACCAAGAACCTCATATCAGTTTCGACCCTGGAGGACAAAAGGTTTGAGGTTACCTTTCGTGGAGCAAAGGTGTATATTAGACCAAAGGGGTCTACAGCCAAGATGGACAAGGTGAATGGGGTTTGCAGTGAGAAAGTGTACATATTACATTTCGAGCCAGCGAAAGCATTGGTTAGCAGCAGCACTGATTTGGGAGAGTTGTGGCACACACGGATGGCACATTTGCACTTTTGTGCATTTGGTCATTTGAGACAAACAATTACAGGAATGCCCCAGGTTGCAGCAGAGAAGCATGACCCTTGTAAGGGTTGCGCATTGGGAAAGTATGCCCGTAAGGCATTTCCATCTAGTGAGCATAAGTCCAAGGGGATCTTGGATCTAATCCATTCGGATGTTTGTGGTCCTATGAGTGTGCAGTCAGTTAGTGGCTTCAGCTACTACGTGATCTTTATTGATGACTACTCCAGGAAGACCTGAATATATTTTCTTAAGACCAAGGATGAGTTCTTTGACAAGTTCAAGGAGTTCAGAGCTCTAGTGGAGAACGAGTCTGGTAGGAGGATCTGGGTACTTATATCGGACAATGGGGGTGACTACACCTCTAATGAGTTCGTGGAATATTGTGTTGTTGAGGGTATTAAGAAGGAGCTTACGGTTCCTTATAACCCGTAGCAGAATGGAGTGGCAAAGCGCAAGAACAAGACCATATTGGGTGCAACACGTGCGATGATACATGATCAAGGATTACCCATGTTTTTATGGGTACAGGCTTGTCACACAGTTGTATACATTCAGAACAGGAGTCCCCACACTATGTTAGGGAAATTGACACCCGAGGAGCTTTATACAGATACTAGGCCAGATGTGAGTCATCTTCGCATCTTTGGGAGTGTTTGTTATTGTCATGTCCCTTCAGAGAAGAGAACAAAGCTGGACCCCACATGAGAGAAGGGGATATTGGTTGGTTACAGTGACGTCTCCAAGGCCTACCGCATCTTTGTGTCAGTGCGCAGGAGGATTGAGATAAGCAGGGACGTGCAGTTCGAGGAGGACCGAGCCTTGAGGAGATCTAGAGATATGCCAGCGCAGGTAGAGGACCAGCAAGGACAGGACTCGGGGCAGAAGACTGAGGAGGTACACAATACTAAGTCACAGGCACAGGGTACAGGTACAGGTATTAGTGTTGAGAGGGAGACTAGTGAACAAGACAGTGAGGAGACTGGTGAGGAGGATGGGCAGCATGAGGTTGTTCCACAGGAGATTGAGCCTAGGTCACATCCTCAATGGTACAAGTCCACAGTTAGTGATTGAGAGATCTTTTATACAGAGTAAACCACCGTAGAGACTTGGGTACATGGCACTCATGACAGAGCTTATAGATGACGAGCCTTCCACTTATAAGCAGGATGCACAGCATGAACTATAGCAAGAGGCCATGATGGAGGAGTATGCCTCTATCATGAAGAACGATGTATGGGAGGTGGTGCCCAGGCCAGAGGGCAAATGGGTTGTTGGATCCATATGGATCTATAAAGTCAAGCATGCAGCAGATGGAAGCGTGGAGAAGTATAAGGCACGCTTCGTAGCCAAGGGGTTTGCACAGAAAGAGGGAGTCAATTACGAGGAAACTCTCGCCCCGATGACTAGATATTCCTCCATCCGAAAAATTATGTCATTAGCTGCAGAGATGGGCTAGCGCGTTCATCAAATGGACGTGACGATTGCCTTCCTCAACGGAGTTATTGAGGAAGAAGTTTATATTGAGTTGCCTGAAGGTTTTGAGATTGGAGACAGGGAGACGCATGTTTGCAGGTTGAGACGAGCCTTGTATGGGCTCAAACAAGCACCTCGGGCGTGGTACTCGAGGATAGACAACTACTTGAGAGAGATGGGCCTCCAATGGAGTGAGGTTGATCTAAACCAGTATTTTCTAACAGGTGAGGTGCCTCTCATACTGGTACTTTATTTTGATGATCTCTTTCTTACTGGAGATGAACAGCTAATTGCAGACTGCAAGGCTAACCTTGCAGCAGAGTTTGAGATGAAAGACCTTGGTTTGATGCATTACTTCCTTGGTCTGGAGGTTTGGCAGCAAGATGGGCGCTTCTTCTTAGGACAGGGGAAGTATATTGTGGAGATCTTACGCAGGTTCAGGATGACAAATTGAAGGCCCATGTCCACGCCTCAAGTGACAAACTGGAGGAAAATTGATGTATCTAGTTCTGAGACAGTAGACCCCACCATCTATCGTCAACTTATTGGATCGCTCATGTATCTAGTCAATACTAGGCCAGATATTAGCTTTGCAGTTAACTCTTTGAGTCAGTTCATGGTGGACCCTCGGAGAGTACATTGGATAGTTGTGAAGCATGTGCTTCACTACTTCAGAGGTACAGTGGAGTACGGGTTTTTGTATGAGCGCAGTGGTGGAGTGAGATTGGCAGGTTTTACAGATGTTGACTGGGCAGGATGCGCAGAGGACATAAAGAGCACTTCAAGGTGTTGCTTCAGCATTGGATCGGGTATTATATCCTGGTTCAGCAGCAAGCAGAGATCAGTGCAATTAAGCTCTACTGAGGCAGAGTACATGGTAGCTAGTTTGGCAGCATGTGAGGCACTGTGGTTGAGGAAGTTGTTCCTGGGACTGTTCGACAAGAAGTTAGAGGCTACTGTGATACATTGTGATAATCAGAGTTGCATCAGGCTCTCTAAGAATCATGTGTTTCATGATCGTAGCAAGCATATAGACATCTAATATCACTTCATACGAGATTGTGTACAAAGGGGAGTTGTGAGGCTCCAATACATACAGACAGATGATCAGGTGGCAGATATATTCACCAAGGCACTTTGCAAACAAAAGTTTATGAAGTTCAGAGATAAGATGGGGTTGGTTCAAAATCCCTTCCTTGTTAAGAGGGTCTGTTGAGAAGTACAACTCAAAAGGTCTTCTCCATGCATGGCGTCCTAGCATGGGTGGAGGACAATGAAACTAGCCAAGTTGATAGATTAATCTCTTTCCTAAAGTTTTACTTAGCAAAAAGTACATTAAATGTGTTATATTTTAA
>ML792498.1:44061-84069 GCA_009831015.1 Picea engelmannii | reverse complement strand
GTCCTTATACAATTACCGACTTGATTAATCCTCAATGGGGATTAATCTAATAACAATAATATTAATGATGACATGATTAATCCTCAATGGGGATTTAATCCAATAATAATAATAACATGATTAATCCACAATGGGGATTTAATTCAATAACAAAATAATAAGAATGCTCTTCGCAGTTACATTATTTCAACATGGCCAAAGAGAAGCTAAAGGAGGCAAAAGGGTAAGGATGAGGCTCATTGTGCACTTGATGACTTGAGAGATTTGGGTGAGGAGAAGAGGAGTGTGGAGAAGAGAGTGTGAGGGTTTGGAGAACACTTGGGCGCATTCTTGAGGAGAGGAGGGTGCACTAGTGTTGGAGCAAGACTTCTTGAGCATGGAGAGAGCAAGCTTCTATTGAGGGTGCATCCAAGGTGATGGACGCACTTTTTGGAGGAAGCATTCATGGAAGGGAGGCGCACTTGAGCTAGTGAGGGCGCAAGGATCCATGAAGGGCGCAATCTTGCTTGGAGGGTGCACACTAGGTGAGTGCGCATTATGGGTTTGAGAGGGTACAAAGAAGTAAGAAGGGCGCATGCAAGAAGAGAGGGGGCGCACCATTGTTTGGACATGTTTGTGGAGACAAGGAGACGCACCTAAGGCAAGGGTGCAAGGCTTCTACACATTTGGCAATCCAAGAGAGGCGCAAGCCTTCATCTAGTAGGCACATCTACAAGGAACTCCAAAGCATCTAAAGTTGGGTTGCTATTGTACCAGGTCCACTTGTATTTATTTCCTTGTTGTACTCATGCTTTGATATCTCCAAATATATACATCTATCTATAACTGGTTTTCCCCATGGGGGTTTTTCCAGGGTCATGTTGACCAAAAACATTATGTGTTCTTTTGTCATGCATGCTTAGTTATTTTCAGCCTAGTTAGTTGTTTAAAGATCCTAGAGGAGTGTTGTATGTTTTAAGGTTTATGCATGTGCTAACATCAGTTAAGAAAACACTTGCAAGGGCACCTTAAAAGAGCATCCAATCATCAGTTTGAAGGCAGATTTGAAGGGAAAATTATCAGACTGTATGACTGTCCTAAAACAGTCCTGTAGCAGCCTGTGAGAAAGACTTGATTTGACTGTTTTGGACAGCAAGTTATCTGTCCAGAAATAGTGAGACAAAACAGCTTAAAACACCATGAAATAAGTGTTTGACAGCAGGTCAAAAGACAGACCTGTTGGGCAGCCTTCTAGTTCCTCGAAAATCTACAATTACATGATGTAAAGGTTAAATGAGGGGTCGGCCCCACTTAAATTGAATGTTATATTATGTTTGTGGACAAAAGTGAGACGCTAGGCCTCATTTATAAGGGTTAGCTCTCATTTCATTTTTGGATCATGATTCACTCACCTTTGTGAGATGCTACTTCTGAAATTTTCGCCCTTTTGGGGTAACTATCTCATCTCTCTCATGCGCTATGCTTGGAATGGTCTCTTGTGGATGGATTTGTTGATTTTGGATGAATATTTCTGCAATTAGGGTTACATTCTCTTGGTTTCTTGGATGAAGTAAGTTTCTGCAATTATTGTTCATGCTATTAATGTTTATGGTGAAATTGTTATTTTGTTGCAAGAAGTCTCGTTTATTGAAACCCTAAGAGAGTAACATAAGTGCTTCTTCCTCTCACAAGGTGATATTTGTCTAGAATTGGTAAATTGTCCTTGCTAGGGTTAGAACCCAGGATTTTAGCCCTAAACAATTGATCTTTGACCTAGTTGAAGCTACAAGAAGGGAGAAATGGTTTCTAGGGCCAAAAATGTGCTTGCACCCTAGAAGTCCTTCTCCTCAATATCTAAGACCTAAGGCCCAAATGTGCTTGCACCTTAGGCCTTAGATCCTACCTCCTAATTTTAAATAGGCCAACCTTCAAGCTTCATTGCATTGAAAGACTCCATAACCTAAAAAGGCACTAATCTAAGAAGCAACTCTCTTGGTGAACTGATTGAGAAACTCTCTCCCACAACTCTCAATCATCCTACTAATTGTACTAACTCTAACTTTAGCAAACTCACTAAACAACTTGTTGTTGTTATAAAGGTTTTACTACAGCCATCTAAATCACATTAATTTGTTGCATACACTGATCTAAAGGTGGCTTAACTCACTCCAAAATAACATCTAACAATTGGATAATGTTCTATTGGATGTATGCTTAATTTTCATGGTCAATTGTAGTATTTCTGAGCATATATTATTGTTGCTATTACAAATTACTTATTGTTGTTATAAGATTGGTTCACTGTTGCAATTTGCAACAGCCATAGCAATCTAACTTGTCTAGTGTCTAAAAGAGGTCTTTATTGCATACTTTCGCTTGGAAGTTGTTATATATATGTTGTAAAGTGTTTTTTATCTGGGCAGGTACCAAATCATCTTCAGACCTCTTCACTTTCCTCGACCTAGACCAATTATTTGGTGATCAAAATAGGGGGCGGTGGGCTTGGCTAATAAACTTGCTATTTCATCCATTGAGGTCACCAGGTAAGTCTCCCTTGTGGTGGCCCTCTTCCATCACTAAAACAAGGGAAGTCCTTGTTATAGCACAAGTTGTAGGATGGGAAAAGCCTGACCCAACCACCAAAATGGTGACAACTTAGAGATCACCTACCCACTGTCACCTCAAGGGGGGAATCCCGATGACCCTAGGGGGGATTGAGATGGAAAGTGCGATGTATGAGCAAATGTCCCTATAGGTCAAGTTGTTAAACGGAAATGGGAGCTTGGTGATGAGTCTTGAGGGTTGCTTGAGGTTTCCAAAGTCTTGAGTGACCTGCAAAGAGATAGTACTTGCCCGAGACACAAGGAAAACCATGTATACAATGCAACATATCAAGTGGACAAGCAAGTTAAGCTTGTTGTCCCTAATTGCAGCAGTTAGTAACACTATATATCAGCAATGAAATTGCAGAATAGGCTGCTAAACAAGTGCTAGAAATCAAGTAAAAGATGCAAGAGATAAACTAGCTAAATACTAGTGAAACTCAAGATTCAAAGACCAAGATACTAGCATAAAAGGTAAGGCTATTGTAAACACTTTCTGCAGCAATATAAATCAGCCTTATGGCTGTAACAAACAAGTTATTACAGCAAGATATTCAACCGTCAAAACTTGCCAAAAATCCATCAAAAGATGTGTTATGATTACTAGGTTATATGGGCAAAATCTTAGCAATTTTCAGCGGTAGAGTTAAGAGCTATTTAAGAAAGGGTTTCTACAGCCCTAATGGCTGAAGATGAAAGTTTGTAACAGCAGCAAGCAATACCCCTTTAGAGGGGACGCCCTAGTGGCTTAGAGATGTGCTAGGCACAAGAAACAAAGCCCAGATTGCAAAAAGTTAATATGGCAAAAATTGACGTTTTCCAATGCACTATTTTATTTCTCCAATGCAAAAATATTCAGATTAGTGCCTTTGAAATTGGGTGAATGGGGTCTTGGATTAAAGAGTTAGATCAATAAAGGCCCTAGGGATGTAAGCCCTTTTACTCCCTAGGGTATGCCAATCAAACTTAGGGTAAATCTAAGAGGGTATACACACTTGTATTCCTCCTAGCAACCCTTGCAAAATAACTTGTTAACTTTAGCAATTTAGATGAAGCTTAATGGAAGGTGTATCCAACATACTCCACCTAAGGTTTCCAATAACCATAACCAAGAAAAAGCAAGAAACAATTAGCAATGCAGATTTGTCCTTACCAATTCCAAGAGAGAGAGATCAAAACCCTAGTTTCACCAAGCAAATCACCATTCAAGATCAAGACAACAAGCTTCCAAGAGGTGCGTCTTACTTAGCTCCATCCATTCATCAAAAGATATCACCAAAAGACACTTTCACAAGAGAGAAACACCATATTTTACCAAGGATAGCGAAAATTTCAGCCAAGTACTTCTCACAATGGGAGAGTTATGTTATGAAATGAGATTCACATGATCTCTATTTATACAGAAGTCTTAAAACATAGATTGTCCACTTAGCAAGGGTAAAACATAAGATAAGGGGTCAACAACCCTTATATTACCCCTTGCATCAAAAAATAATGTTTAATTTTCACTTTAACACAATAGAAACCCTAAAAATGAGATGATGTCACCCCTTTAGGGGACGTTTTGACCACTTGAGCAAGTCGTTGGAGAGGAAAATGGAGGTCGTTGGGAATCCTTCAGCCTCCTCATCATATGCTAGGGTCAATCCATGTCTCCTCCGGTCAAAATATGCTAAGTGTCAATGTGCAATGCCTCCATCACCACCAAACCCCCTCAAGCATGACATCAAGCCTTAAAAGGCGACGTTTTGCCTCTCCTAGGCAAGTCGTTTGGGTAGTAGGGGCTGGGTAAGATCCCCCATGATGCCATGTAAGCCTCCAAAGGCATGTCTCTGTGATCCGGAGTGCAAGCCTACAGCATCCAACCTGTGGGCTTCTTGCCCCATGGAAGCCCAAGCTAGGCTTGTTCTCCCAAAACTAGCCACCAAGCAAGGTCCTATAAAACAAAAGGGTACCCCCACCAAAGTTCTCAAGTCAAAGATGTCATGACAAGTGTAAACCACATCTAATAAGCAAGGCACCTAAACATGTGCATCAAAACTACCTCATCAAATTAAACAAATGCTCAAAAACCTTATACAATTGACCAAGTTTAAGTATGGGAGGGGTGTCATAAAAGTCCTATTGGGTAGACCAAATCGCTCAAGTAGGGGATGCTCCCGAGGATGGCCTTTCAAGGTTATGTAGTGGATGATGAGGTGGAAGGGGTTTAGACTTCATAGGTCGATGACTTTCATGACATACAAGGGCTCGTATTATCACATTTATGGGTGCCTTTGTAGAGGGTGTGTGGCACCTTCGTTTGCGATGCACTTTTTCCAAGCCCATCTTCTTGCCATTCTTTCTTCTTATATTTCTTTCATGTTTTAAGGAACAAGTTGAAGGCCACTATCCTGGCTTGGTGTCCAGATAACAACAATGTCATTCACAAATAGCTCGCGGAAGTAAGAAGGTTGGCTCGTGATGAAACCCCCTTTCTCTCAGTTATGTAACTGAGAGCCACTACCCTAACTTGGTGACCAGATGATGGTAATGTCATACCGGTAAATACCTATGATCATGATAGGTCAGCTCGTGATGAGACCTCCCATCCTCCAACTAACCCCTTAAGCATTCACTATCATTTCTTTTTGTAGATCCTCCTTTTCTTACAGAGAAGCGTTTCATTGTTTTCTCGGGGATCCCTGGGCGAAGCATCTGGAAGGCCTATATTTAGGCTTTTATCTTTTTAGCCAACAACAATCTGTTTGAGCCTTTAGCCCCTTCTTCCCATGAAATGAGGTACATGCCCTTCTTGGGTCACTAACGTCAAAGGGCCTAGAAGAAGACAATATGATGGGAGTGTAATGAGCGGAAAGTGGTAAGTATGGTCGGGAATGGTACGATAACCCCTCAAGGGACCCCCATTTGCAAACCTTCCCCAAGGTTGGCCACTTACTAGGAAATCTATGACACTCACCAAGGTGAAACAGGGTCAAAAGCATAACGTTCAAGCGGGCGTTCTATAATCAAAAGTAGCTCAAATACAACATGTTTAAATGCCTTGAATAGTAGGGTGATTACCTGCCACAATACCTAACTTGTACCGCATGGAGCAAGACCCATCTGCCTTCCAGAAGCTAGTTGGTGTGGTGGATGCACTGACAATGGATCAGAATGTGGTGATAGAGCAGGCCTTTGTATGTGCAAGTGGACATTGTTGGTCATGTGGTCTCTCGGCACTCCATATCTGCAATTTGAGGGCCTCGAGACATGATCTCCTTAGTTATCCCACAAAATAAGGATTGTTATCATGCAATTTGTACTTTGATCAAAGGAAAGGTTAAAGGAGAGCAAATTGGCGTAACTGAAGACTATCCTATCACTGTCACCTCAATAAGATGTCTCTTTCTATTTAGGGTAGTAGGCCTAGGGGAGACGTCCCCGGTGACCTAGGGGTTTGAGAAGGCAAGGTCAGAATGGCTAAATAAAGATCCCCTCTCACAAGTCACCACCGATCAGAAAGTCTCGGTTTTATAACCAATGAAATGATAATATGTCAAAGTGTACCTGCCTAGAACAAAGCAACAAGAAACTATATATATTTGCAAGTACACTTGCTGGTTAGCACTTCATAAAACCATAGACTTTCTCAATAAGAGCAATTGGTTGATAATGATGAAGTAAACAGAAAATTATAACAACAATATTTATAAGGCAATAGTTCACATCAAATGTCTTGAAATAGCTTCAAAATGACTAAGAATCATCAACCATTGAAATCATAATGCTAGCATTTGTCAGAAGCAAACAAGACAATGCATAAATCAGCCTTTTCAATTGCTTTTAGAAGCTTTTAATGTTGCAATTAATGGTTGTATCTTACTTTAGTAACAGCAGCAATATTGTTAGTAGGTTAGGCTATTCTAGGGTTAGAAATTGTTAGTAGGAAGCTCAAAGAATAGGTTTTGATGGTTGTTTTGATCAATTACTCAAAAGAGGACTTAGACTAGTGCTTTTAGGGCAAATGGAGTCAATGATGTGGCAGCAAATGTTGAAGAAAAATGATAATAGGAGAGTCAAAGACAAGAGAGATTAATAGATTGGAGTGTTGGTAACCCAAGGCTCCAATTATCAAACCCTAAGGGGAAACTAGCTACTAAGGTGTAGATAACCCTAGGCCTTAGTAGATTTCCTCCCTCTTTAACTCAATGATGAAGCAAAAATCAGCTAAGATGAAGCAATGGATACTAAGGTGTTGCAATGGCAAGGCCTTATCACATGCTTCAAGAAAGATGGCCTTTTGACAAGATCTAGTAGGTGAAGGCTTTTAAAGCTAGGACAATAACATGTGCTAGTCTTCCTAGGGTTTAATCAAGCAATTTCATAATATTGAATGTAAATGCAAGATAAATAAGACTATAGCCATTCAATTAAGAAGAATTGCAGAAATATCACTTACATACACCAAGAATCATCAAGAAAATCCCTAGTTGAACACATCCACCAAGAAACTTGCCAAAATATTCCAAATGTAGCATTCCTCAACAAGTGTGCCTAAAATTTCAACCAAGAAACCCTAAGTAGGGCGCAAATTTCAGTCCTCACAAGTGTGAGTGAAAGATGATGAAAAATAAGAGTGATTTTCCCCTTATTTATACAGTTACAATGACCAGAATTAGGTCAAAAAGGTCGACATGGCCAGTTACACATAATATCCAGTTTTTACATTAAATGTCATAAATAAACCCTAAATCAAGCTGTAAAGATGGCGTCATGCCCTTTTAGGGTGATGTTAGGCCCTTTTAGGGCAACGTTGGCCTCCTGGAGCAAAATGCTAGGCCTCCTTGGGCCTCAGGATCCTGGCACACAACTGCCTCCAAAGTATCCAAAACGTTGGGTGATGTCATGGGTGACCTACGTGACGTCATGGGCCTTCCAAGGCCTACATCATGGTGAAAAGGGCAAGACCCCCCTGGGTCCAGGCCTGCCAGGCTGTCCCTGGTGTAACGTCCTCCTCTCTCTCTAGTGCAAACCCCTAATCTGTCTTTGCCCCTGGCTGGGGTCTCAGCATCCATTTGGTGGGATTTTAGCCCTATGGAGGTCCGAACTAATCATCTCCCCATATGTACCTGTCCATCAAGTGTGGCCCTGCAACATCAACAAATACGCCCTCCATGGGCTCATAAGTCACAGGGATCATAGCAATGTCAATCACATCTAATAATCAAGTTATTTAAACATGTGCATGAAACCCCCTTTACCCGGACAAGTGCTCAAAGACGTTATGTTATTCTACAAGCCAAGTTTGGAGGGAACATTGGGACGTCCTATTGGGCTAATGCTCATTGGATGTGGGATGTTCCTGGGTGAAGTCAAATCCAGGCCATGCAAGTGGATGAGGTGGTAGGGGATGTCTGGGCAATGTCCATCCATGAGATACATCTTTTGGGGAGGTTTGTTGCTTCACTGGAGAAAGCACCCTACTTCATCTTGCCATTTTAGTATTATGTTTCTAGCATCTATGTTGTTGACTCCATCATCTAGGGGAGCACTCCCTTGAGATTGGCATCTTGGCACCATTTATGGAGGAGGCATAACTACCATTTGCACATTTATCTAGGGCGCCCACCTTTGAGGTTTATTTTAGTATTTTATGGCCCTAGATCAAAGGGCATCCTTAGCTACTTCTTGCACAAATTTCAAGGGTGCACCTAATCTTAGGATTATTTTATATTATATGGTTGATCAAGGGTCTTCTTGAAGAGGGCTCTGTTATCCCCTAGCCTAGGGATAACTAAGGAGATTATGTCTAGAGGCCCACATGTCCTAGACATGGAGTACCGAGAGCCAGATCGACTTGAGCCTGGCCCTGGAGGGCCCATCCTTCTTCTTCTTCAGCGCCTCCACCTTGTCAACAGCAGCAGCATCCATCCCATCGGCCTAGTCCTTCAGCAGCAGTGGGTCTTGCTCCATGAGGTAATGAGTCCAGATATCATGGTATGTGTCACTTTGATTCTCAAAGCATTTGAATATGTGCATTTAATTCTTTTTACTTCTAACGTGTGCTTGGACCTTATGCCTTTCCACTTGTCCATGCCTGGGGGGAATGACAGGATGCCCTAGTAAGCTAGTTCCCATAGGGTTTGAGTTGCCACTGGGGGGGTTCATGAAAGGTCATCGTCCATTCCCACCATACTTACCACTTTTCATCTTTTTCCCTCTCATCTTTCCCATATATTGGTCCGGGCATTAGGATTGCCAAGCTAGCAAAGGGTTGTACCTTACCTTGTGAAAAGAAGAGGCTAAAGGCCCAGAGGGTAAACGTAGTTGGCAAAAGATAAAAGCCAAAAGAATGAAACCTTCAAATGCTTCGCCCAGGGATCCCCGAGAAAGCAATAAAAGGCTTTTTAGCAAGAAACAGAGGGACCCATAAAAAATAATAAAATCAAGACCTAGTTGGAGGAAAGGGGGTCTCATCACGAGCCAACCTATTAGGTCCATGGGCATGTAGCAGTATGACACTACCATTCAGCTGGTCACCACGCTAGGGTAGTGGCTCTTGGTGGCATAGCCAAGAGAAAGGGGGTCTCATCACGAGCCAGCCTTCCAATTTCCATGAAGTGCTTGTGGGTAACATTGTCACCACTGGTCACCACGCCAGGACAATGTCCCCTAACTAGTCTCTTGAAAGAAAAAGCAATAAGATAATTTTAAAAGGCATGAATGGGCTTGGAAACATTTGCATCCATGACAAGGTGCAACTCACCCTCTTCAGAGGCACCCACAGGTAATCCACACATTTCCCTATCATCACTGCACCCATTGCTCAGACATCCATTACCACCTCACCCACTTACATGGCCTGGATTTATCTTCACCCGGAAACATCCCACACCCAATGAGCACTAGCCCAATAGGACATCCTAGCATCCCCTCCAATTTAGCTTGTAGAATAGCATAACGTCTTTGAGCACTTGTTTGGGAAAAGGGGTTTCATGCACATGTTTAAATAACTTGATTATTAGATGTGATTGGCATTGCTATGATCCCTGTGACTTGTGAGCCCATGGAGGGCGTACTTGTTGATGTTGCAGGGCCACACCCGATGGATAGGTACACATGGGAAGATGATTAGTTCGGACCTCCATAGGGATAAAATCCCACCAGATGGATGCTAAGACCCCAACCAGGGGCAGAGACAGATCAGAGGTTTGCACCAGAGAGAGAGGAGGACGTTCCACTAGGGACAACTTAGTAGGCCTGGACCCAAAGGGGTCTTTCCCTTCTCACCATGATGTAGGCCTTGGAAGGCCCATGACATCACCCATGTGACCCATGACGTCACCCAGCATTTTGGACACTTTGGAGGCAGTTATGTGCCAAGTGGCACGTGTGGCAGGATCCAGAGGCCGAAGGAGGCCCAACGTTTTGCTCCTGGAGGCCAATGTTGCCCTAAGAAGGCCTAACGTCACCCTAAAAGGGCATGACGTCATCCTTTCAGCTTGATTTAGGGTTTTATTATGTCATTTAGTGTAAAAACTGGATATTACATGTAACTGGCCATGTCGGCCTTTTTGACCTAATTCTAGTCAATGATATTGTATAAATAAGGGTTTTAGCCCTTGTATTTTTCATCACCTTTCACTCACACTTAGTGAGGTCTGAAATTTGCACCCTACTTAGAGTTTTGTGATAGAAATTTAGAGCACACTTGTTGAAGGAGGCTAATCTTGGACTATTTTGGCAATTTTCTTGGTGGAAGTGTTCAACTAGGGTTTATGCTTGATGATTCTTGATGAATGTAAATGAAATTTCTGCAATTCTTCTTCATTGAATGGTTATAGTTGTGTTTATCTTGCATTTACATTAAGATTATGAAATTGCTTGCTTAAAACCCTAGGAAGCCTAGCACATGTTATTGTCCTAGCTTTAAGAGCTTTTACCTAATAGATTTTGCCAAGAAGTCGATTTCCTTGAAGCTATTGCTAAGAGCCTTGCCATTGCAACACCCTAGCACTCATGGCTTCATCTTAGCCGTTATTTGTTTCATCATTGAGTTAAAGAGGGAGGAAAATTTATTAAGGCCTAGGGTTACCTACACCTTAGTAGTTATTTTCCCCTTAGGGTTTGGTAGTTGAAGCCTTGGCTTACCAACACTTCAACTATCAATCTCTCTTGTCTTTGGCTCTCCTTCTATCATCCTTTTCCTTCAACATTTGTTTCCACCTAATAGACTCCATTTTCCCTAAAAGCACTAATCTAAGACTTCCTATTGAGTGATTGACCTAAACCATCAAAACCTACACCTTAAGCTTTCTACTAACCACTTCTAACATTAGAATAGCCTAACCTACTAACTTTATTGTTGTTGTTATTAAAGTAAGCTACAGCCATACTTTGCAGCACTAAAAGCTTCTAAAAGCAATTGAAAAAATTGATTAATGCATTGCCTTGTGTGCTTCTGATAAATGCTAGTATTATGATGTTGATGATTGATTATTCTTGGTCATTTTGAAGCTTATTTTAAGGCACTTACTGTGAAGTATTGTCTTATAAATATTGCTGCTATAAATTTTTGTTTACTTCACCATTATATCAGCCAATTGCTTTTATTGAGAAAGTCAGTGGTTTTATGAAGTGCTAAAGGCAAGTTGTACTTACAAAATACATAGTTTCTTGTTGCTTTGTTCCGGGCAGGTACATCTTGATATTTCATCACTTCATTGGTTATAACCCCGGGACTTTCTGATCAGTGGTGACTTGTGAGAGGGGACCTTTTAATAGATATCTTGACCTTGCCTTCTCAAACCCCGAAGTCACCGGGGACGTCTCCCCTGGGCCTTCAACCCTAAATAGAAAGAAGAATCTTATTGAGGTGACAGTGATAGGATAACCTCAAGTTACGCCAATTTGCTTTCCATTTACCTTTCCTTTGATCAAAGTACAAATTGTGCAATAACAAGCTCCATTTCCCTTAACTTGGCATATATTCATATTCTATTGAAAGTATTTATTGAAGGTTAATGTTCAAGGGTATTCCAAAGAATGAGAAGACAAATTGCATAAGGAGGCATATTGCACGAACAAACTAGCCCAATCTAGTAGAGTGCTTTGCCTAAGAAAAGGACAAGTGGCACCTCAAGCCTTCATACTTGGTCAAAGAAGCCTATTTCAAGAGGACATTTTGCCTTGGAGGATGACAAGTGGCATCAAGCCTTCACTCAAGGACTTGGTCTTGCATATTTTATTATTTTTGGGAGTGACTCGCCTTGAAAGGCTCATAATGTAACATTTTAATTGTTTTTCTTAAAGAAAGTGTGGATCTAGGGATATCTAAAGCTTTCTCAATTTCTCAATAATATTTTATTGTAAATTAGTTGGAGAGAAAGGCTATAAAAGGAGAAGCACTCCTCCCTTGCAAATCAGAAGTTCAAGTGGAGAGAATTTCCCTTTAGAAGGCCATGGATATTGTAATTTGCAGGTTAAAGGGAGGAAAGGCTTTGGTGAAGTATGTGGTATTTTGCTGAGATATAGATCACATTAATGCTAGGGCTGCCATATCAAAATTCTGCTGGTTTATGTCTCTATATTCTGATCTGTTACATATTTCTTGTGGACTGTTTGGGTGCTAGAAAAGGGCGTTGTGGAGAGGTATCCATGCCCTACTTGTCCCTTGATGTAATCAATGTTTGTTAATGAAGATTAAGGCTGCTGTTCACTCTCATTTGATGACTGTTGCTGATCCCTTTACTTTATTGGTTGCATTATGTACTGGTTGATTTTGAGTCGATGATGACATGGCATCTTAATGAGCAAATTCAATCGCTGATGTTCATGTATAACATAACTTGCTGATTTCCCTTTTGCATTATACGTTTCGTCATCAAGTATTGTTTTGACTCCATTTGCCCAAAGGACAAGGCACTCAGTCTTACTTGTCGTCTCATCCTTTTATTCTAAAGAAGATCATTAAACACACAAATCACTAATCTGATTTTCAGATCTGTGCTAATAGAGAGATTAGTGATTTGATTTTAGAGAAACCCCCTTGTGCTAGAGGAGAGCCGCCCTAAAGTGAAGGGAGGTTCTACTGAGGTGACAGTGGGTAGTGTTGATGATTGCAGCTATGTGAGACATTCTCCAGCTTACAAACCTGGGAGATGTGGATCATTGCAGCTATGTGAGTCTTTCTCTCAGCTTACAAACCTGAGAGAAAGCCCCTAAGAAGGGTACGTGGTTCCTGCCTGAGACAAAGCTAGGACCGTAGAGATGACCTCCTCCATTCAGAGAGTGAGAAGAACTCCAGATGATTATCCGGTGGGAAAGGCGATCTGTTGAGTTAGACGTGCATGTGGCTGAGCACAAGGTGAACGTGTGAAATCCCAAAGTTCTGGGTGCATCGTCATGAGAACAGAAATGAAGATGATGCATTAGCCTCCTCTAAGCAACAGAGTTGACGAGAAGACTCCAGATGATTCTCCTGTGTGAGGCAGTGGGAAAGAAGATCTGTAGAGTGGACGTGCCTATGGACGAGCACAGGTGAGAGTGTGAAGATCTGGTTCCTCTGTGTAATGCAGTGAACTAGAGATATGACATCCCTATGGATGTGCCCCTAGTGGATGAGCACTAGTGGTTGTATCAGATCCTTTGCTATATATTGTTCAAGAGTCAGACCTGCCTGTAACCCAAATTTTTATGTAAAGGGTACAGGTCGGCCCCACCTTAATATGAGTAATAATAAAGGTAAAAGATAATTAATCTGGCTAATATTAATTATAATAATTATTATAATTATAATATGACTTAGAAGAGGTCGGCCCTGTTGAGCCAATAGACACTGCAATTGATAGGACAAGTCTAATATAAGTAAGGGAAGATTCCCCATTTTGGAATCACATCTTTCTTGTGAGTTTGGAAATTTCAGCAAGTACACTTTCTTGGGATAAGTGCGCACCTCTCTTGGGTGCTAGAGTTCTAGGGTTTGAGCACCCTCTTGTGTGCTAGGTCTTTCTTGGTGGTGAAGGTCTTTCTCTTGAAGAAAATAGCAAAGGATTTGGCTGGGTTTTCTTCCCTTGTTGAGAAGAGTTTCCCAGGATACATTTTGTGTTCTTGTGCATGGTGCTTCTTCTTGTGATCTTGGTTGCTGCAGCATTTATGGTTATGGTTAAATGATAAAATGGAATAAACTTCATGCTTAACCTAATACATTGAAAAATCAACAGGTAGAACTTCCAAGAGTTCCGCTAGGGTTTGTAGTTTGGACGATACGACTTATCTTGTGGGCAGATCCAGGTGGTAACAAGCATGTTAAGTGCTCTATGTTTGCATGGTTTTGAGGTATCTTCGTGTTGTGATATTTCAAGAAATATTCCAAACTCTGTTATGGACCAGTGATTTTTTTGGAGTCTCATCCCTGCATGGATGATGAGTCACTAAGACGTGGCTTTCTAGGGCATCTCTGTGATGATTGGGCATTGATTTCAGTAATGAGATTGCCAACTGACTTGAGTTCCACTCAGATTTTTTCCATGACCAGCAGATGAGGGCACTGTCATGGGTGCTATTTCTAGCATTTTTCCTTAATCTATTCTCAGTAAGGATAGCACCCATCTAGCCCTGATTTACACCTGTTTTGTCACTGCTTATATGTTTATTTTTTGGGTCTATATTCATAAAGCAGTGAGGACACTCACCTTGTCTATCTTTGCCCATGCTTTTGTCCCTTTTTCTGCATGCATATCCAAGCAACTAGGCGCTTTGTGCCTGTTGTATCACCATTTCAATATTCCATCTACAGGAGATTTCAGAGCTCATTTATGGTGAGATTTGCAAGTGATATGGGGCACCACTAGAGAGGGTTTAATGTTTGATCCTGTGCTTAGCCTATGGAGCACTCCAAATGAGGAGACCTTATGTGCCTTATTTAGCAGAGGAAGTGGAGAGAGATTGCATGTCATGGGTTATTCATGGAAAAGATCTCAGTTCAGCCTTGAGTGGGAGAGCCCTTCATTGTACAAGGGGTTCCAGACAAGACATACAGCATCAGTTTCTTGGGTTTTCTCCTTTCTGTTACTCATCTCTCTTCTTATTTTCATGTCCAATACTCAAGGCAGTGTTCAGAATTTTCTCATGGAGCAAATCCTTAGCACTCCTCTCCTGTAGATTTCCTTCTTATCTCCAAGAGTTGTGCGGTATAAGGAGCTTGGAGCATGATTGTATTCCCCCATAGGTCTTTTGGTTAGAAGTATTGATGATCTGAATTTTATCGGACCTTGTACTCGGCTAAGCAACTCTGAATGAATGAAGACAGAAATTATCCCATCTTTGGTTTACGGTGAATGTTTGATGAATGGGAATGTGTCATCTTGTGATTTCCTTACAGATATTCCTCTTATTTTTCCTCAATTCTTTTGTCCATCACCCGAGTTGACTAAGACACCAGTCCCTTATAACAAATCAGAATTTAAAGATACAAATTTTCATAGAGATACCCCCCTTGAGTTAGAAAAGCAATACCTCAGAAGCGAGAAGCACTGTGTGTCAGTCACAGAGGTAACTTTTCACTTGCTGATCATTCAACCCCCTTAGGACTAATTCCGCAAGGGACCATTTCGAGTGATAACAAACATTAATAAAAAAATATTAGTAACCATTGATTAAAAAAAATATAATGTTCTTAAAATTTTCAAATTTCTGTATAATATATTTTTCTATAATCGGTGAAGGGTGCCTTATGTCAGGGTATACCCCAGACATACCCTGACATCTCATGAAATTTGTGGGGTCTATCCAAACTTACCATGTATGAATACATGCATTCTCACATACCAAATACTTAGTTGAACATTGACTCTAATGTATGTTTGTGTGTCGATGTGTATGCATATATGATCATATACGTGTCTACACACATGAATAGGAATCTAACCATATGTATACATGTACTCTCTTATATATGTACACACACAGATATATGTATATGTGAAATATATTATAAAGCTTTGTACCATAATTCCCAGGCAACTCAATAACCCTCCTTGATTAGAATAATCGATAAATGCATGATGAAAGCAGAAGACACTATATGCACAATCAACATAATGCTAAAACAAAATAGATTAACTACACTAACCTGTTTGCTAAACTTCTCAATCGTAGCCAATGGAATTGTGCCGAGTGGAATCAACTTCCTTGGTCCTTCACTCTATTAAATAACACATAAGACAAACAAATATTAACTGATAGAAGGCTCTGGAAATAAAATTGATAATGATGATATGCAAGAAGAATTGCCAGCAGAAAATGAATGACTATGATAACCATGAAGTTGACTGTGGACCATGGTACCAAAAGGAACTTAAATACAAAATTATACCCTTTACATAACAACTACCGAATACAACTTCAAAAAATATCACTCCCAACTCATTCAATCTCATGCACTGCTTGTTTTTTTCTGAGAAAAGGATGCCCTTGATGATAAATATGTGAAAAATATATACATACGAGGCATTTTTACAAAAAAATGGCCATATGGATGGCCACCACAAGTAAGAGTATCATTGGCTTAAAAACAATAAATGCTAGAAAAATTGCCCTAGAACATCTAACATAAATAAATTGCCACTTGACCATACAACATATAGGTTGAGTGTCCCCAAAAAGAATGCCATTGAGGCACATAAAAGCATAACATCAAACATTAAAGAAATCAATTTAAGTCGTTGTTGCAATCAACCCTGCATACAGTATAGGTCCAGAGGATCATCCTTGTCATTTTTAGAGGGCCCCTAGTGATCATTTGTCAGCTCCATGTCAGGTACAACAGCATCCCAGCCATCATTTTCAGCTGTTTCTTGGAAATCGGCAGCTTGAGAACCTGGAATTTGTCATTTACTGGCCATCAAGAGGGTTGCAAGGCCAACTATGGAGACACTCTCCTCTCCCTCCCAGCCCAGACAGCTCTATGCCTGGGCCCCCTTCACCCTGTTGAGATTGTGTGGATTGAGCAGAAGGGGTCAAGGAATCTTTAGGAAACACTATGTTCATGGTGCAAGGCACCCCTCCCTAGGATTCCAAGAGTTGGCCCAAGTGTGCCACATCCATGATCCAACTGAACCCTTTGAGCCTGCATTGGAATCTGTCGTGAAGCAGTAACATAAATCAGCATTCTATTAGGGTCTGGGTCTGTCCCTGGCACCAAGTGAAGACCTGCTTCTCCATATGTAATTTAGACACTGAGACCTTCTAAACATTTGTCAAATTGGCTTGGGTCTTGAAGTAAGCCTCAAAACTGAGAAGCCATGAAACCAATGTATCCCCATTACAGGATCTCGGTCAAAGAGATCTTTGTGTCCAGCTTGAAGGATTGCTAGGCAACAGGAATAGCAAATGGTAGTGTGTGGTGGAGACAATGGAGACAGTTTATTGTGTTGTAGAATCTATTGTTGTGTGGCCATCTGCTGCTAGAACATAGTCAGCAAGTCTTGCATCATCTTAGCTTGGAACTTGTTTTGTTGTTCTCTGTGTACAGCAAGTAGCTCTAACCGGGTCTGATTTTGTTGGTGTTTTTCCTGCATCTACTGTACCAAGAGCTGAATGATATTGGAGTCCTCGAAGCTTTCTAAGTTTTTGGACTGCAGGAAGCCATGATGCACAATTAAAACAAGGGTTTTTGCAGAACTGATAGGGAAAATTGTCGTACTACAGGTAGAAATTGTGGTTCAATCCACATCTATTGCAAACTTGATCCATCATAGGAATTCGACCAAAAAAATTTGCAGTAGTAGCAGTTGTGTGCCAAACAAATCCATGGTGAGAGTTCAAGAGGAATTCCAAGTAGGAGATCCGAGAAACACAAAAGAAGCAGCATGCAAATAAAAGTTTGAGGAGGATGGAAAATGCCAAGTAGGAGAAACCTGAGGAAGCAGCTTGCAAATGAGAGTTTGAGGAGAATTCTAGGTAGGACAAACACAAAGTAAGCCAGAATTGCAAAACTCCAAAAATTTCTAATCGTATTATCTGATACCAACCAATATGTACACAGTTAGACATCAATACAATATTCACACATAAGAGAAAGGAAGAATGCGAGTACAAAAAGAGACTGTCACAACTATACATATGTTGTACAGTGTACACTATATATTCTATCACATACATATAAGAGTACAAATTGTGGTAGGTGGAGATAGGTTTAGAGTTAGATGGAGGTATGGGGAGTGTTTGATGGGTGGTCATTTTCGACCAAGTCACCTATAATATATTTACAATGACGTATGTGAGATACAAAATATCTATAATATCCCTAAATCCGCGGATCAGAATATATGCCTCAACTGCCGACTATTAGCTGTCGAAACAGATACTCTTTGGGATTCTGGATGCGGTTAAAGGTTTTGCTTTGTGTTTCAATGGTTCTAATTTCTAAATGTGTTTCTTGTGTTTAACAGTATATAATCAAACATGCAATAGATATAGAACACACAACAACTGCAACCAAGTATATTATGAAATATGACTGAAGGTACAATGGAGAAATAAATGAATCTCTCAGCTAGATCAAGACTAGATAGATCTTAGCTGGAATACACACTACAATGCTAAATCAAAATACCCGGAATGAAGGATGATGCTGGATTAGTGGATGAGCAAGATGAACCGCTGCATGCTACGGCAACTCACACGRCAACTGCTGCAAGACTGGAATGTTCGCCCTGGTGGCTAAACTCCTCGGATAACCCTGAAATTTGTCTCAAACTGTACGCCCTGACCTCAAACACCCTCTTAGTAACTATCTTCCTGAAGATCGGCCCTTTGTTGATMTGTACAGACCCCAGATGAGATCCCCTGAGGRGTTGCGCCCCTCCTCAACTCAATTGTTGCGCCCTAGTGATTCCAYCGTCTGAATCTTGTTGTAACTGTCTCAATCTAAGCACCCTGGCCTCCTCTGAACTGGGTCGAAAGGGTTTCCCCGGATCTGGTCTGGTGATCTCTTTGGAACCCTGAATGTGCCTCCCCAAGTGTTGCGCCCTCAATAGCTAACTAGTGCGCCCTAGATGATTCCTCCGTCGGAATCTGGCGAGTAATATCTCAAAAGATGTGCCATGCCTTCCTCTCAACTGAGACGAAAGGAAATCTTTGGATTCTCCCTGGTCGGGACAGGCTAAACCCCTAAGTCTTCTAGCTCTCATGCCCTCCCCCCTGAAGTAGTGCACCCTAGCTATCTGAACCTGTAAATTTGTTGTTGCAAATCGATGAAAGACCTGAGTGATCTTTCCGATGACTAGTTTGTGTCTCTCAACACCGAAATCAACCAATTAGTGTCTTCCTCCTAGAATCCACAATCTCCATTGATTCACCTGAACCTATGTTTTCTCCTCAAAGCTCAAATGTCAAATCATAAACTGGCATAATGAGGGATTAGGTCACTATTATCTTCATATACCCTCTCAAAGCCTAATTCTTCGTTGACCTCTATATTTAACTCCTCTCACTTAAGCGCCCTCTATTTTTAGCTTAAATTACTTTAATTGCGCTTTTCCCACTTTTCACTTAATGTCACTTTCGAAATATAACCTTCCCTAGTGAAATGACATCAAATGAACATGTTTCCCCCTATTTACTCCTGGCTATAGTCTAAAAGGGGATATTTAGACTACTAAGCCCTCCTCTCTGGAGCTCCTACTCGAAAAGGGACATTACAATATCATACATATTTGAAATAAGTTCAATGTTCACTAGAAACTAATTGGTGTGAGGATTATAATCTTTTGTCCTTTCTAAGTTTTAACTCTAGTCTTTTCATATTGATTAAGAGCCTAGTTATCCCTGACAAGCCACAACCCTTATCATAAGACTTGAGGGGATCCTATTATGGCAAAGCCAAAACTAGGTAATATTAGTTTTGTAGCTCGGTAGGTATCTCAGCATGGGCCTAAGTGTCCTAGGCATGTTGATGGACACATTAAATACCTAGATTGTAACAAACATAAATATATATAGAATATACAAATATAAATAAATAATCATTAAATAATAATAATTAATACATCGTAAATGAAAAGACATGTTTTATCCAAAAGGCATGTCTATCAATGAAAGGGCACCCCTGCGTGGGTATATCTGCAGACCCTCATTCTCATTGTAAACATCTTATCTATCTCATTCATTCTTATACATTTATTATTCAATATATTATTTATTGTCCTTATGGATATTTTTATATTCCAAGTATTCTGGATATTTACATAGTGAACCAAGAGGTACCCATCGTTGTCCTGGATATGCTCATGAAGAAAGGACTCCAACTCATCAATGTAAATCCCAAACAAGATGGGGGTAGGGGGCAACCCTGTTTAACCCCAATGGTACTCCTGATGAAATCAAACATCCCATGAACTGTGCGGAGACGACCAAGGACTGACTCGTATAGGCGCATGATCACAGTCAATAGGGTCTAGGAAATGCCAATGTCTCTGACCCTCTGGAACAAGGCTTATCCCAAAACAGAGTCAAAATCTTTCTAAAAAGCTAAAAAGCAACATTAATTTTGAAGAACGATGCGGTGCCTCCTCAATGATGGCCCGGAGGGTAAAGATGCGATCAATGGTCTGATGAGCAAGTTGGAATCCTGCTTGTCCCCTAGATCTGAGGGATCTCTTTCAAACTCCTTAGAGAGCTTCATATGGAGAATCGTGGCATAGAGCTTCGAGAACGTGTGGCCCACCATGATCATCCTGTAGTTCTTGGCATTTGAACTGGGGCCCGATTTGTGTATCGGGAAAATGATGTAATGTGACCATGCCGATGGAAAAAATGTACAAACCACATGGTTGAAGAGATCATCCAAGCGTGAAACCAAAGCTCTACCTAGAAACCCTCCTCATCTGTTGATTTGTCGTTGCTCATCACCAAAATGGCCTCTCTGATGTCACTATCTAAAAATAGGAAGCATGAAGAAGGTGGAGAGGTAACTTGAATCTAGGGCTGCTCAGGAATATCATAGAGAGTGGATATGTGAGAGAATAGGGATCCAAGGTTGAGGTCAGATGGGAGGGAAGAGTGGTGGGGGAGGATGGTGCGCCATAAGTGTTTTAGGGAGTGAGTAAAGGAAGTACATAAGTCCTATCTCCTTTGAGAAAGAAAGAGGTGTTTCTTGCGACGGAGGAGACAATGATAGGAAGCTCTCAGGTTGGGGTAGGAGGGGTGAACATGGGTGAATGCATGTCGAAGTTGGCGGTGGAGAGCCTTGCATTCCTCGTCATAACATTGGTTCATAGGGCAGGAGTTGATTTTTTGGGAGGTGGAAGTGGCTCGAGTGGAGTGAGGGTAGGATTTGAGGGTTGCTTCCCAAATGATGGATGAGAGGCAGGTGTATTTGGTAAGATTTAGAATCAAGTAAGGAGAACTGGGTCTTAGAGAGGAGCATCTGGCGGAGGTGAGTAGAAAAGGTGTTCGGGTCCCCTACATCGAATCGAAAGGTAGTGCAAGGTGGACGCTTGGAGCAGGGTGATGGTGTGTCAAGAGGGAGGGTGTCAACCCTGAGAGAAAAGGAAAGAAGAGCATGGTCCGTGAGGGGGATGGGATAAACAGGGAAGTAACGAATAAAGAGGAGTAAGTTCTAGCTAGAGAGGTCATAATCAACGACACTCGCACCTCCGCCATGAGGTCGACACGTGAAAAAGCGAGAAAACATGGGAGCCCATTCAAAATCAACAACTCATGAGATTCCCCTAGCTACAAAAGGTGTCGACCATAGGCTGTGAAAGGCCCCAACGCATCATTGGACATTCGATGAAGCCCTACTGACTCTAGATCTATCTCCTAGATGCAAAACATATCTTCTAACCAGTATTGGAGAGAAATCTGGAGGGCTCTAGTGCAGGAGTTGAAGTCACTTAGAAGGATAACCTCTCCAACCATTGAGTACTAGGTGATGTCAGCATACAGATCTATGAAGGGGTCCCCATCGAGCCCATTATGAATAGCATACAATGAAGAAGTTGGAGAGAAGTAACAAACTGTAATGTAAATGTCCCTAGGAAGAGGGGAAACACCTCTAACCCGAACCCACATAAACCTAGCAAACTCATCCACGACCACTAAAGATATCCTGCTCCAGAGGAGTCCTTAGCGAAACAAGCAACTCCACATGAACCTCTAACACCACACGAGCTCCTCGTCTCCTGTGTACAGGCTGAGAACCGCTGATATCCTGTGATGTTTGGGATAGGCCGTACAGGGCTCTCATTTGTCTTGATGATGAATAGGATGTTCAATGACCTAAGAGCATCGTACAATAAACCCGACGACGACCAAAAGGACCCATTGCCATTCCAACAACTGATGGAAATGCTTGCCCCCTGTCACCTCTCACAACAAGCCCGTCATTTGGAAGCCCCAAATTGGGGTTCCTACTCATGTCAGAAAGAGTCTCGAATGACTGCTTGGAGGTTCCTGATGACTACCCATTTCCCTGCCTTACATGTTGCTTTAACCAACTCTCTAGAGTGTTTGAGCTCCGCTTCTAGTGAGATCTTCATCAAGGAAGATCTTACTGGGAAGAAAGAACAACTTCCACTTAGCTCTAAGGGCCCAGAGTCGATCAGTCGCAAACCTGAATCAAAGAGAGAGAGTGGAGTCAAACCCAACCCAAGCTCTATCAAGGGTCACATCGAAGAGATCCAAATTATCTATAAGAAATAAGGTCCCAACCACCATGGGGTCTGAGGATGGAAGAGGTGGAGGGAGCCCTCTCACTTTGAAGTTCAATTCTCGTGCTCACCTAGTACGTTCCTCCATGAGTTTAACTTGTACCACCTTCTCGATTGTTACCAGAGGGGGGGTGTCCTTAACCCTTCCTCTAACTACCTGTGCCCATGAGTTGATATGAGTTTTCGTTTCTTGTTTAAAGGCGGCCTATTGACATCCGATCTCCTCCTGATTGTTTTTAAGATCAAGAGTTTATGGGTGTAAGGTGTCACTCGGGGGGTGGTGGAGGGTGTCTTGCACCTTGTTTTCATTTAGTTGTTTCTTTAGTGATATGTTCTCCGATTCAATTGTGGCTACCCTGTTCGTGAGGTCACCAACCATTGTCTGTAATGCCAGGTTTGAGGATTCCAGGAGTTCTAATCTCGTAATTAAACCCTGAATAATCCTATTGTTGCTCCCATCTTCGAAGTCGTGTGTATCTGAGTTTGGAATCCATGCGATAACCTTAATAGTGGTGTCTTCCCTAGCAAAGGAATCTGCCATCCCATCCTTTGGACCGGTTGTAGGTGGACCTATGCCCGCATGTAAAAGAGGAGATGGTCGGATGATGTAATGTTCCTAAGCCAAAAAAAAAAATTCTCAGAACACTAATTGTTTATTGTTGTTATGTTGTTCATGTGTTTGTATGTATATCTGTAAGATGTGCATGGATTATTCAATGTGATAGACCAATAGATATGAAGCATGCAATCATAAGCAATACAAAGATATAAGAACACCAGTACAGAATCAAAATGTCAGATCTGACCTTTATTTAGATAGTAAGAGGTTCCCATATACAAGAGAACTGCAGATCTGGGAGAAATCCTAAATAATAGCAAAATGGGCTTCTAGCCGATACAATAAGAAGAACAATACAAGATGAATGCCTCTCAAAGGCTATAAGAGAAGAGATTCGAGCCTCCAAAGGCCACCAGCAAGTAGATCTAACTGAAGATAGAAGACCCTGATCAATACACTGCCAAACCTCCCTAATTGGATGAGTTGTACCTTGCTTTGGATGTTGCCAAACCCTCAATATTTCAGCCCACCCTCTCCTGACCTCCAAAACCTCCAAAACTCGCTCAGAATGTAGATCGAGCTGCTAGAAACCCCAGAAATCAATCTCAAGTTGATCTGAGTGATGTTGCTCCTCCAAATGGCTAATCCCTAAGATGCATTGCGCCCTCCCTGGTTTGATAAAGTCAAGAGGGTACATTTTCCCCTCTAGACACCTCCAAATGCTACCAAACTCTGTCAGATCATAGATCAGGCCACAGTTACCATGATACTGAAGTCTCAAACCAATCTATGAAGATTTGACCCTCCAAACACTGAAAATACCTTTCTGCAAAACGTCCTCTTCCTCCCTGATGCATGCCAAGCTCACGGAAATAAATTGCAAGGATAAAATCCTCCGGAATAAACCAAGAATCATGCCAGGGACCCTCCGAAGAGAACCCAGGTGATAGATTTCCCAAATGCCTCATGCTTCCTCCAGATCGAACTAGAACCTCCAAGATGGTGTGCCCCCTAGCTGGAAACCCCCCTGGGTTGCCCCCCTAACCTAGTGAGTGCTTGTAGAACCAAATTGCAACACTGTAGAATGGTGTGGGATGATTATTTCACCTCCAGGACCAAGCCTGGATCAAGGAAGGTGGGATCTTTCACCACCAAGTTGATCTCTAGGGTTTTAGACTCAAAACCCTCAAAACTAATTGTGCTCAAGAGCTCCAATGCAAAAATGATAATAATCCAGAATGAATAAGGAGTGCGCCCTGCCCTTTCCTTTATAGCTCCAATCTATTCCTCCATTGAGTTAGTTTTACCCTAAGGGTTAACTCTTAACCTAACTCATCCTTTCTATTTCTTCATTGCGTTACCCTTTTTCCACAAAGTCAACTTAACTTTAGAATATTACGATTCCTGGTTGACTTTGTCCCCAATACACCTGAGACTATAGTCTAGTGGGGAAAGCTAGACCACTAAGTCTCTCCAACCCTCTTCATCAAGAGGTGGGGGACATTACAGTCTCCCCTGCTAGAAATTGCTTGCCCACAAGCAATTCTGAACCTGTCTCCTGAATCAACTACTCTCCTTCCCACGTGGCATCCTCCACCGGTAGGTTGTTCCACTTAACCAGATATTCTTTGATGCTCCTTTTTCTTAGCTTCCTCTCCCTGACTTCCAGTATCTCCTCTGGTATCAGTACCAACTGTCCTTCTTCATCCATGGCTGGCAATTCCTCGATGGGAGTCGTCAAACACGAAACATGAAAGACTATGTATTTTGCTGCCCTGGGGTAGATCCAACTCATAAGCTACTGCCCCTACCCTCCTGTTGACTCTGTATTGGCCAAAGAAACGGGGCTGAAGTTTTTTTGCACCACTTCTCTTGATTGATGCTTGTTGGTATGTCTAGAGCCTCAAATAAACCAAGTCTCTGACCTCAAAGGTTCGCTCAACTCTGTGTTTGTCTGCCTGTACCTTCTGTTGATTTTGTGCCCTCTGTAGATGATCCTTCAATTCCCTGAGGATGTCCTGACTCTGTTAAATCCAGTCCTGAACCATGGGAGCCATGTTGTCACCGAAAGCAATCTCTACAAAGGAGAGAGGGTCATAATTGTATAAGGCCCTGAATGGAGGCATACCGATGGACATATGGTGAGTGGTGTTGTAACAGTATTCCCCCATGTGAAACCACTTGACCCATGCCTTTTGTTGTCCTGCCACATAGTTTCTGAGGTAGCCTTCAACCCATTTGTTGACTATCTCTGTCTGACCATCCGTATGTGGGTGATAATTGGTACTAGGTGTCAAGGTCGTACCTACCAGTCTGAAGAGCTCCTGCCAAAAGGTGCTCATGAACCTGCTATCTCGGTCACTCACTATGGTCTTGGGCAATCCATGCAATCTGAAAAAATCCCTGAAGAAAAGGTCCGCAGCCTATGTTGCACTGAAATCTGTGGCAATGGCAAAAAAGTGTGCAAACTTCGTCAACCTGTCCACCACTACAAAAATGCAGTCCTTGCCCTGTACCTTGGGCGGCCTTGTGATGATATCCATGGATATGCTCTCCCACTTCTGCTCCGGAAGGGAAGTGGTTGTAGTAGTCCTGTTGGGTGAGTGTGTTCATCTTTGTTGGCCTGGCAAGTGTTGCACTCCTTGATGTGGTTCATCACATCTTCTTTTAAACCCTTCCAAGCAAACCTCTCCCGTACCTGTCTATATGTCTTGACTATCCCCTGGTGCCCTGCTACTGGTGAATCATGGCATGCCTGGAATGGATCATATACATCAATGATCCAATCAATTGCCTATACATGGTGGGATCCACCAAATCTGAACTTGTATCAGAATCATGCAGTGTCCTCAAGTTGGTAATCATCGGAGTAGACATGGATTTACAATCCATCATACCAAACCTCTTTAACACATCCATTGTGTATTTTCCTTGTGCCAGAAATATCTTGCCCTCTCTTTGCCACACTTCCAATCCTAGCAAGTAATGCATCAAGCCTAAGTCTTTCATCTCGAATTCTGAGATTAGCTCCCTCTTACACCAGGCTATTAGCCCTTCATCTCCTGTCAGAAAGAGATCATCAACATACAAGATTAGTATAACAGGTTGGTTACTTCTTACCTTGAAGTACAGGTTCGCATCAGCATCACTTTTCTGAAAGCCCGGGCTTTTAAGAAAGCCATCAATCCCTATCATACCAAACTCTAGGAGCCTGCTTAAGACCATACAAGGCCTTCCTTAGCTTGCATACATGAGCGTCTTTGTTATGCAGTACAAAACCATCTGGTTGTTCCACAAAGACCTCATGCTCAATCTTTCCATTCAAGAATGTTGTTTTTACATCCATCTGATGTAACTTCCAACCAAAAAAAAGCAATAATAACTCGAATGGAAGTATACCTTGCTACAAAGGCAAAAGGCTCGTCGTAGTCAATTCCTTCTTTCGTAGTACTTTTCCACATTCCCATCGGCTGCATGTTTGATCTTATAGATCCATTTGGAAGAGACCACTGATTTGTCCTTCGGCCTCGACACAATGTCCCAGACATTGTTCTTTAGAATTGACATGTATTCCTCAAGCATGGCATCCTTCCATACTTGCAATTTATCTGCTTTTTCAAATGAAGAAGGCTTGGCATCATTGATGCTGCTCATCTGTGCAACATAGCCTCCAAACCTATGAGGCCTCTTACTTTTCCTGAAAGTTCCTTTGGGAGCAGCTATCTTTTCTACTTCCTGCACTGTTTCTTTAAGCCATCATGGCTTCCTTTTGGCTGGAGGTTCTTCAAGAGTTCTTTCCAACTCTTCAGCAGGTTCTAGGGGCTCATCACTTGGCCCTTCATGAGGTTCCTCCCTCTAATCATCTGACTCTTCATTTTCAGAAGAGGGTGAAGTTGGTTGAACTGCTTCTGATTCTTGCTCATACCATATTCTGCAGATATGGAAGTGCTTTGTAATGAAGATGTCCAAGTCTTCTATGCCACAACTCGCTAGAGCTAGTCACATCATCAGTTAATGCCTAAACTGACAATCCCGTCACAACGTACAGTCCTCCTCTGCGAGTCCCAATATGTTCTGTTGTACTCAAGTGGCTACCTTTAGCCCACAGTAGTGCCTTCTTGTCCTTGAAGACCACCCAATATCCCTTGTCCTCAAGGGTTGCAACTGATAGTAGATTCTTCCTGAGCCCTAGAACATATAATACTTCATCAACATGAAGTCTAGCCCCAGATTCCAATCCGAAGGAGATAGAGCCTACTCCCTCTATCTTGTAACATTTGTCATCCCCAAGCTCAACCTGCTCTGCAAAATATTTTGTCTTAAAACCTGAGAGGATCTCCTTGTACCCTGTCATGTGCTTTGATGCACCACTAACTACTAACCAAGTTTTTGGCCTCGTGAAAACTGAACTGGATAAAGCAGAAACCAAGTAATATTCTTTTCTAGTTTCTTTTTCATTAGATGGACTTTTTTGTTTTCGTTTGGATTCATCATCCTCAGCAGTTGAGGCATGATGTTTCCCTTTCCTTGGATTTTTCTTGCTATGCCAGCAGTCTTTAGCAAAATGACCCAACTTATTGCAACTAAAGCATTTAATCTTAGATGTATCAATACTCTTGCCTTTGAACATACCTTTGGTGTTTGACTTCCTCTGAGAGCCTTTCTAGAAAATGACTTTCCTCTTTCCCTTGAATCTTGATGCTAATGTTGAATGCTCTTCTTTGGTTGGCTCGCTCCTGGTGGCAGTACGACTCTCCTCTTGGAGGCAATCATGCCATAACCTCTCAAACGTGGGTTGAATCTCTCTCCCACTCACACTGGATAGGAACGTCTCCCATGAGGAAGAAAGACCATCAAATATGGCCTGCACTAAGTCATCATCATCCACTGTTACACCAGTGACCAAGAGTTGATCTCTGATCTAGACTATCCTGGAACAGAAAGATGCTACTGATTCACCTTTCTCCATCTTCAAATACTTAAGTTTGTGCTTAAGTGTCTTCTTCTGACTTGGTGCCTACTTCTCATACAAATTTACCAAGGTATCCATATAGTCCTTGGCAATCATTAATGAAGTCATTGTTGGCATTATATTGTTCTTGACTGAGTCAAAGATGATTCGCTTGGCCTTAGCTTGACTTTTCCTGAAGACTGCTCTACCTGCATTAGAGGTGGGTTCCTCTATCACTGTGGTCACATACTGCTCAAGATCATGCTCTTGCAAGATATTCATAATCTTGAGCTTCCACACACTAAAGTTGGAAGCTCCTTCGAGCCTATCCTCAGACCTGACTGAAATGGAGGATGCCATGGACCTTACACTGAAATTTATCAAGCTCGCTTGGATCTCTGTGTGTACCTGCTATTGTACTTCAACAAAATTATCACACCCTAAGCTCTAATACCATGTTAAAATTATGAGCTTGATTTTAAACTGTAAGGAATTCTTTAAATTCTGACTGTACTTTGAACTTAGTTTAACATCATTCATAAACCAGAACAGCAATAATCATAAGAATTTACCAGCATGCAAGATCACAACACATGTACCCTGGGGAAACCCTATACATGGAGAAAAACCCCAGCAAACAATCTCATTTTATTGCATTAATAAAGTATGATCACTTACAAAATATCCACCATGAATACTCTGCTCTTAAATAGCTTGCCAATGACTCTAACCTGACTGTAGACTACTGAGAAACCTTGCTGTTATAAACTCTGTTATTGGCCAGCCTTGAAGGTGTACCTCGCTACTTTCTTGGACTGATATGCTGCCCTTTATTTGACTGTTATAGCTGCCTGTTATTGGATTGATATGGCTGCCTTTATTGACTGTTATAGCAACCTGTTATTGGACTGATATGGCTGCCTTTATTGACGGTTATAGCAGCCTCCTTATGACTGATATTTGCTGCCTTTAATAGATTGATATAAGCTCTGTTCTTGGACTGTTATATGCGTCTTTGAGTTGGACTGATACGCACCTATTACAGGACTGATATGCACCTTCTCCCTCTCACTCATACACTGACCTGTGATGATTGGTAAGGAGGGTCAACCTCTGTACTTAAAGAGGAAAAAGGGAGGGCTCAAAATAGACGCTTGAATGCATGTTTGTCATAACTCAGCTTTCCACTTGAGTTAGAATTTAGAATTTGACTTTACACTTTAGTTACAACTCGCCCTTGACATGGCACTGCATGTTATGCCAACTCAACAAGTGACTCGACCTTGACTATGCATGCGAACTCCTCAGCATGCACATGACATGCATGCATGTAACTTGTCATGCATGCAACATGCAACTCAACATGCATGCACGCGACATGCAACAAACTTGACAACTTTGACTTTGCAATTTTGACTTTTACAACTCAACTCTTTACATGGCAATTCAAATTTCTTCATGGTGGATGGTGTTACACATGCCAACGCACTAGATCAATACATTTACATCATTTGCAATATCACGAAGATTGTTTGTTTCTAGCTCATAGGAATTTCATGTTCAACCTAACTTTTGCTAGATGCCTTGACTTTTGCTCATGGCTCACAAGGCTTGACTAAGCTCATAGAAGTTGTACGTTCCCCCTGACTTTTGCACTGTCTATGCTCACAAAGGTCATACGTTCCCTCTGACTTTTACACTAGACTATCTATTCTCACAGAGGTTGTACGTACCCCTTGACTTTTGCATTAGACTTACATCTTGACTTTTGTCTTAGACTTACAAGGCTTCTACCTTTGCCTTGGCTTGACTCACAAGATCATATAGCATCTCATTCGTCCTAACTTTTGGTTTGACTCACAGAGGTTGTACATTCCCCCTGGCTTTTGTCAATACCTCACAAGACTGGTCGATTCTCCAAATCTCCCTAGCCTTATGGTGGCCCATATGTCCTCTCATTGGAAAATGACTGTCGATGCTGCCAAATTTAACACTTTGTACCTATTAACCTTAGAAACAAAATTGCTGTATTCATTTTATGTTGCCTCAAAACTATTTTGCTAACATTTAAACCCAGGTTCCTTAATATGCATGTGCTACTTTGGTTCTGAAAATTGGGTTCAAGCAGAACAGGCATGCAATGAGTCCTCGGCCATAGACAGCGCAACAAAAAATGGCTACAATTAAGGAATTCATATATGCATGACAGAACAAGAGCAATAGAGACAGATTTGGAAGAAACTTCAGAAAAGAGGTCCTTGATGGATAGCTATACTAAAAATACCAACCATATATACTCTTTAATAAAGAACAAACACATAAAATGTCTGAAGCAGTAGAGAGATTCCATTAGAACAATAACACTCTGCTGATGATTACTCCAGAAAGGGAAAACGGGTAGAAAGATAAACCTCCAAAGCTTTAACATCATTGTAGTGGAGGTAGCAAAATTTGAGGAAATATATCTGCTGCAATGTTCTAGTTGCAACACGCATTAGTAGTTCTGGCCAAGCCAATTTAATCTTTTCTGAGAAAGATGTAATCCAACTTTGCAAATGCCATAACAGTGTGATATTCTAAAATGATAGATGTTCTTCATGCTACTTCATGACCTTAGATATGTGTGTAATTCTCAATAAATAAATAAAACCTTTGAATTCAAGGATTTCAAATCCAGTTTACCTAAATGGAAACCTCAGAATGCAAGCCATGTTTAAAATGATTAAATAACTTCTACTGCTTACCACAAAAAGCAGACGGAAATTGGTTACCAACAATGTGCCAGCAACATCCATGTTCACCAAAACAACACCATGACCCTGACATATAAATCAAAAATCATCATCATTCATTTTGAAACACCTAATGGCAAGAGTCTCATCCACAAGAGATTTGGAGCAACATAATTGAAATTTAAATCTCACTGTAGTATGAAACTGAACTAAAACAAAAGGCATCAAAGAAGAAAGATAAAAGAAAGTTTACAAACTATTGACAAATGCAGCAGCAGCTCATCATTCATAATTGTGATATAAGCAGTGTCCCTCCAGAAAAGTAACATTTCAAAATAACTTTGTCGACCATAAAAACATGACCAGCATATCCTCTAAGCTGTTGTCTTGGAATGTCAAACCAAAAAGATTTATAAAAGAATGAAAAATACCAAGTCCTAAAATGTATTGTGTGTACTCAAGTGCTTCATGGGTCAGTTTCTAGCTATGAGCTATGTGTGGCTATTTATAATTTTGACTACATGTATTACAGTTGAAGAAAGTGATTCCAATAAGATGTTTGCATAAGTCAATTTACATTTCAACTATCCAAAGGTAAAAACTAGAAAGATTGGAAGTTGATATTCTAAATAACAACAGGCTTGCATGTTGATATCATCAATCAGTATCCAAAAACAAGGTAAAATAACACAGGTATATAATTCAGATAGAAACTTGTATAATGAAAAAAGATATAAAAAATCAGCTTAGAAATGGTAATTGCAAATAACCCTTGTTGCAGGTACAACTCTCCTTGCCTCATTTCTCTTAATTCGTTGCTTCTAGGTACTGCTATGGAAAAGTTATCAACATTAATGACATATAAAAGACCAAACCATAGTTACCAAGTTCCAATTCAAATTCGAATTTGTTATGATATGGATAAAAATTGGATCAAAAAAATTCAGTACTGAGAAAATTCAAGAGTATACATCTAACGGGACAAAAAACATGCATTTTACTAACAAATTTTCAACATTGATATGAATTGTGGTTTCCTTCATCAATACTTAAGTATTAAACACAACAGCAATGTCAGTTGAACTCATTTCTCTGTAGAACGGTAGAAAATATTTAGTCTCAGTTTGCTTAAGGAGCAGTGATCAGTGAATTGGCATCGGATTGGTTTGGTTGAGACTTGGGTCTGAGAAAGAATCAAAGGAAAGCTTTGAGAACACTTTGAGTAGAACGGACAGAAGTCACAGTGGGCTTGGGGCGAACTAAGAAGAAATGTTGTTTGACTGAATCAGCTCACTTTAAATGCTGTTTGACTGAACCAACTTTGATTTGGACCAAATAATTCAGCAATATCGAATTGTCGCCAAATTCACAAATTTTTTCGCCTGATTGCCGAACTTGGTAACCATGGACAAAACAACCGCAAGATGCATAAAACATCTTCAGAAGAGTTGTACCCGACTTTTTATGTAGGCTGCCAACAATGATGCTATATCAGCTATAATTATTTCTTGTGTCCAATCTATCATTGTAGTTCAACATTCCTCTTGTCAATAACTGACACACAGGTGTGAGAACTTGTTGCAAACATTGGTTATCAATAAATCACACTAAAAAGAGAACCACACCATTCTTATCTTATTCAAATGAGAAATGTGCTATGACTATCTAGGCAATGATTGCAATTATCATGTCGATGTCCTTTCTTACCTTGAAATGGTTGCAAGACATGGCATATAATAAGGCGATAATCAAAAACAATCAGACAGAAGAATGAATATACTAATTGATGGCTCTGTGCATTGATAAAGTTAGGTAGCAGGTCACAGTTGATTCTACATGGATTCATTGGCAAACAAAACGAGCCTCAAAAAAAAATGAGAAGAAAGAAAGATGTATCGATGTCCTCAAGTGACCAGAAAGACTCAAAGGGATTGGCAGTGCAGAACATAAAGCAGGAAGTGTGTAAGGGATCTCCTTGTCATATAAATGTAAATTTCAATCAAAAGAAACATAAAAGAGTAGCATATGTACAGAGAGAAGTAAGAAACATATTTGCAGATTATAATAGATTAAACGATGAGACATTTAATCATAATTTACGTTGAACCGAGTTTTGGGGAGGGGGGGAACCAGGGGGACAAGGAGACGGATTTCAGGGACGACTGCAAAGTACCCTCGAAATTTTAAGAGACTGGCAGTCACCTAGGACTGGAAACTTCTACACTTTCTAGTCCCATTGACCACTTTTTCTCACTTGTGGACAGTAAAAAATTCGTTTCTTTCTTTCTCTCTAATCTCATAATATACTAGGCATCTAGAGATGAAGTGCTCCTCCATCTCTACATCAAACAAGCAATGTTTGCCTGTTTTCTAATATTGAGAAATTTGATGCACTGAATCCACTCAAAAGTTAAAACTAATGAACACAAGCTCCACACTGCACCAATAAGAAACTCAGGCCAAGGATATACTTGTCAAATATACCTGGAATGAATAAAGATATAGTTTAAGATCTGAAGAAAATCCTTATCATAAAAGACAAGTTCCACTACAATCCCTATGAAATTGTCTCAGAGAATATCGTTGTCGATGGTCTCATCGATTTCTTTTGTGGTCATTTGAAGGTGGGTGCATCTAACAAGACATTCTAATGTAACAACTTACAAGCAGTCAATAGAGTGGGATAAGGAGGCGGGGGGTGAATAAATAGAAACCTCTGCATGCCACCATCATTATCAACATATTGGTAGGAAGCCAACAAACTCTCAGACAAGCAATGTGCCAATTGGGATACAAATACCTTTCTCATTCTGTGTCAAACATGAATCAAGCTCTATGGAGATAAAGGACAAGGCTAGAAGTGGTCTTTCAATCTAGGGATCATTGTAGTGAACATAACACCCATAGAAAAAGGGACAAACCCATAAGTCCAAAGACAAGATATATATTAATAAATGATGAATGATATGAATGATGATGATCCAAGTACAAATGTGAATGTAGGGCTAGGTCACAATGAAAGAGTGTGACCGTTGAGCCTACCTATTAGTTAATATTATATAACTAGCGTTTCAATAATAGTAATTAATATCTATATCTAGCTGCTGTTTTCTTGTTCAGAGTAAGTACTCTTATAAATGAAGGATCCTCCTAAAAGGGGATATTGGCTTTGAGGCAAATGTTGAAGATTAAAAAGCTACAATAAGATAACGTGGCAATTCTAATGAGAAAGCAGTTGAAAATGTGCTAGCTGCACAAGATTGATCACAATGCGAGTTTTGATTATGAATATATCCAAGACCTTGTGAGGGCTGGGGCTGAGACACTCCAAATTTGTAACCAAGATTTGAATTTAGGGAAATCCAAAATTATTAACACACAAATTCACGGCATGTTTCAGCTCTAGTTCATCTTATCGAATTACCAATTTGTTTGAAAATTGAGCATGTTATTTATGAGTTTGCAATAGTTTTCATATTTTTCTCTACTTTTCCTATTTCTGTTTTCAATACATCGGCATGGTACTTTTATTTATTAACAAAGTGACTAGCACTTCCTTATACCATTTAGAGATAACTACTCTTCCAACAGCAAAGAACTGTTCAAGAAAAACCCCAGCTGTTTTGACAACTTGGACATGCCCCCATCTACTTGTAGAGGCTCTTCCTTGGGCTAAAGTAAGCCCAGCAAAGTCCTGATCAACCCTTATCTAACGAAGGTTTGGTCCTAAAAGGTCAATGCTTCCAAAGTAAGGTCTTGATAGTCTTGAAATTTTAATGCATGCCTCCCGTACCGGATCAAAATTACTTTGATCATCTAACATTATTGTACAAATTGTGAAACGGGGCATAGTATAGTCAAAGAATACAGGTAGATTTTCGTCTATTTATGTTTAGCTGAACTAAATGTGGGCTCTGAAGGGATGCATGAATTACTATTTGCAATGATTTAGTATTCAGTATTATCATAGAGAATCCCCAAAAAAAATTGCAATAGACTGAATGACATGAGAGATCAATGCCCTGAAAACTTTAATAGCAAAAAACTACCTCTGCGACAACGTCCTCAGCCGGTAGAAGAAATTCGTCCATGCCATGGGCAAAGGTCCTTGTAACTGCCTGCAATTATCAATAGTTGACAAAAAAATTGGTTCCACCTTCATCAAAACCGCAAAAATAAAATTAAAAAAGGAAAGCAATAAATTAACAGGCTGAAATGAAGACAGTCCACAAATGAACGGCTTAAATTCAAATGGTCAGAGGAAAACCTCGACTGGAGTCCAGTCTAGGGCATCCCAGCTGCCTTCTCTTTCCATATTGTGTGTTTTTCCTGCGGGAATAGGATTCAAACAGAAGATCGCACAATATTATAACTGCGGCGGAATTCAGCGAATCTTCATTTTGCCATGAATGAGACGGCGTAAGAGAAATTTGTTTGAGACTATAAAAACACCCGGAAATGAGACGGCGTAAGAGAAATTTGTTTGAGACAATAAAAACACCCTGAAATGAGACGGCGTAAGAGAAATTTGTTTGAGACTATAAAAACACCCTGAAATTAGAGCAGAAGGCGGGGGATTTGATTTTACGTGCAGGTTTGACTTCTCCAGGGCAACGGCCACAGCAGTAGTAGTAGAATTCAATACCAAGCTATGATTCTCCCTCCTTCCGCCCTTGCTTAATCTCCACCTAACATGCATTTGTCACGTGCCTCTCTAACATGTACATTGACCTTGATTTTTATTATATATTAATTGTTATTGATGCATAAAATATAAAATATATATTAATTGAGAAGATTCAAAAACGCTCGATCACAAACAAGTTTAAAATTAAAAGTTCAGTCTCTTATGATATCATGCTGAGTGAAATGGGGGTTGCTCATATTGAAGCAATTGTTATGACGCGTCTCATAAGATATCTAAAAAAAATTGAACAAATGGAAGATAGTTGGTGGCCTAAGGTCATCTTCAATAACATATTGTGCAAAAGGAAGAAGACGTGGATGAGACAAAATATTAAATGKCTTAGTAAATGGGATATCCACTTGAACAAGTGCCCTGCAAACAGTAAAGAGATAAAGGYTTTTGTTATTGATAGGTTCCACAAGCGAACTTGGGATAAAGGGCTTGAGAGAAAGAAAGAGTATTATATTGAAGAGTTTAACCCCACATACAATCATCATCAAAAAGCGTACATTGGGGCCAATATATCTTGGAGAGCCAAAATGCTTATTGCCCAATTAAGAACCAATTCCCATCAACTCCGTTGTGAAACTGGGCCTTGGAAAAGACCAAAAGAAGCTTGGAAAGAAAGGGTGTGTGTGTTYTGCACCTCCAGAAAAGTGGAAAYAGAAAAGCATTTCATTTTAGAGTGTGAAGCTTTCAAAGACAGCAAGGACAACTATATAAATATCTTGACAGCTAGCTCTTGGAGTGACTTATTCAACGAGGGGACAGTGGAGAAATTAGGGGAGCTCATCATCAAGTTGAACAGGAAAAGGGCTGAATTGTTGAAATCAGTGTGTGAGGCGATCTGTCCCATAGGCTATTGTTAGCCTCGTGGACGTTAAAATTACTTCTTCTTCTTCTTCTTCTTAATCCACACAAAAGATAAGGACAACAAGCGTATTGATTTTTATTTTTTTTATTTTACCCAAAATCTGGTGAGAAAGTGTTGGATTTGTAGATTTGAGTGGCTAAGTCTTTATAATATGAGTTCTTTAAGGGTTTTTCAACACACTAAATCCATTTATGTATTAAATGCAATTTAAACAACAAAAAATAGTGATTTGTCATGATTTATGTTATTGTATTTCGGTGAAAAATATCCAAATGTAGAACAGTTAGGCAATGCCCCAATTCAATGGAGATCGAAGAGCCCCTGCTTCAAGAGGAAGGATTCTAACATAACATACTTCACTCTATCTGAAACGAACTTGTTAAGGTTGGAGAGTTGAAGGACTTGTTTAAGGTTGGAAAGTTGGGAGCACTCCTTCACGTTAACTCGATTAAGATATCTAGTCTTGGACCTAAGAGTCCAAGAACAATCTTAGGGTCACAAATCAAGGTGATTTGGACAAGTTAAGTATGAAATATTGGTCTTTCTTAGGGGGGTTTTAATGTTAACAATTATTGGGATGACAACAATAATATATAATATGACCATGAGGAGGTATATATAGGGTTAAATGTGTAATGTCCCCACTTTGGGACATCATTACATTGTAGAGGTTTACGATGTCCAGAGTAACCAGATCGGTGTTATAGCGAGTACAGGGGCTAATGAGAGGCATTTTGGAATCTGGCTTGCATCGTCCACCCCATTTCATCATTATGATCCATTCCGTACAGGTTGGCTTTGGTTTCGTTGCATTCCGATGATTTCCATGATTTTGAGTATTTTGAGCTATAAGTCAATTAAATTCACTTAAGAGGTCATTTTGGGCACATTACTTGGAGGAACCTCTCAGTGTAATAGCTCATTGGAATCGGGAGGAGCAACACTACAGGATGGTATGTCTAGAAGTGACTTTCAGTGGCCAGAGAAGCCACAAGGAGAGATAAGGTGCTTTTCAGAGGTAAAAAGGTTAATTAATTAATTAAATATTAATAAAATGAAAGTCACTTTGGAGGGAGAAGGTGAGCAAGAAGTATAAAGGAAAGGCAAGGGTCTCTATTCATTCATTCAGGTATGTTTATCATTTTAATATCTTGCTCCCAGCTAGAGAGCCCAGCATTGGGGGTTTTGAGGGTTTTGACTTAACAAACCTTAGAGGACGATTCGGTGGTGAAAGATTCCACCTAGCTTGTCCCAAGCTTGGTCTCGGAGATGCAATACGCTCCCACGCCATTCTAATTCGGATCTACATCACTGCAGGAGGGTTCTACACCAGCCACAGGCACAGGAAGAGAAGGAGGGTGCACCATTGGGGGTTTCCAGCAAGGGGGGCGCACCATTCTTTGAGAGAGGTTCATTGCAGGCGATTGGCAGGGCTTTGGAGATTATATCACCTGGGTTTTCATTGCAGGGTCTTGGACATTAGATCTAGTCCATTCAGGGGGAGTTTCAGGTGCCATTTGATATATTAGATGCATGGGACGAATTGGAGGAGAGGAGCAAACTTCATAAAGTGGTTTCAGTGATTTGATAGCTCAGATCTTCACCATTTCGCTTGGGACTTCACCATGGAGGTAACCAAGCCCCGATCTATCATTCTAGTGGTTTTATGGAGCATTGGGAGGCATCTAGGAGGGAGGCCGAATTATATAGGGTTTCAGGCATCCAGGGGGGCACACCATTCCTTAGAGGAGATTCAGATCCATATGGTTTGAGAGGGATCTTGGAGATTTGAGCACCTGGGTTGTTCTTGCCATCACCCGATCTATTGTTTGGCATATTTATTGGAGTGATTGAGCATCTTTGGCAGTGGGGCTGGATTATTGAGGAGGTTTAGCATTCCAGCAGAGCATGGCACCTTCCAGCTTGGGGGTTTAGCAGTCTTACGACCCAGATCTACTTGTATTCAATCTTCATCGGGTATCCAACCTTTGGAGGCTTATAGTATCTTCTTGGAGCATTTTGTAGCAGCTTCTATTCTGTTATTGGATCCATCTGTTGAGCATTCCAAATCGTCATCTTCATTGTATTAGGTTCTTCTATTTATTAATAAAATCAGATCTGAGATGTTTTGGCTTGTCTATCATATTATTGATCTTGCATATGGTTGAGGTATGTTCCATGATTGTATCTTCTTGTTTATTATTGCAAACACACGTATAAACCATCAGTAAAACCTTAAGTGTAACTGTAAGCAAAGTGTTTGACGAAATACCACAACCACCAAAAGTTTAAAAAGACACCCAAAACCGTGATGTTCCTTGCATCTTGGCTTGGGAACATTACAAAATGTATACTAGCATACCCCCAAAGCAGGGGAAGGGAATGTTGAACTGGATTGGGGTGGTTATGTTGGTCAAAGATAAGTGAAGTTTTTTTTTTAATAGTCTATGGTTAATTAATAGAGGATATGTTGAATGGGGTCCATGAATAACTAGTTAAGATGAGCCTCTTAAGGGCTAAGCATCAATGGATATATGGTGGGAGGATCTGATGGACAAAGTTGTGAGATACCTCGTCAAATCAGCGCAAGGTCAATAAAAATCAGGGTAGATACAAAATCATCATCAACTTAGTTCGAGGTCAACAACAATATGAGTTGCTCATAGAGGTTTGGCAATGTTCTATTAAAAAGATTGATGCATAATCCAAACGAGACATGTGACAATAATAGTGTAGTGGTCACATATAAAGAGAACTCCCAAATATTGTTGGAATATAAGGAAATAGAGGGTCATTGTTATGATGTGGGACAATTTCATGGGTCGCTAGTTTGACTCAATTAGAGGCTAGAAACCAACAATTCAAATGAGATCAATAGTCCATCATGCACGAAAGGATCATCATGCCAATAATTTCCCATCAATGGTGACGCATTGGCTCTGATGACTATCCTTTCCTAAGGTATATATGTTCCATGACCTAGGCATAAATCCCATTTCAAACAAGTGGCATGTGACCTAGATTACATTCTTCAAGTTTTTTGTTTACCCCACACATTAAGAGACGAGCATGAAACACATATGTTTGAATGCGAACCTTCATTTGCGTACATTTTTTCTCAAACAATAATTTAATTTATCAAGGCAAGAGATATGTTTGAATGTAGACCCTCATTTATGTACATATTTTCTCAAGCAATAATTTAATTTATTGAAGCTAGAGGCAAAATCGTTGACTACATGCTTGTTTATGTTTACCATGTATAAATTTTATAATTGAAGAGAAGAAATGCATATGGCATTCATGGATACTACCTTGCCAACTTATCTTTTATCGCTTTCGGGAACATAAGATTTCCTTGTAGATTGATTCATTGCAAGCTTGTTGAACTTGAATATAATTACTGCAAAGCAATGGATATACCTTTAAATGTGCATTATAGTTTACCAAATTGAAGGTTGAAATTTAATATTGAATAGATCATTATTTCAAAATGAATGAGAGATATTTCATTTAATATCCATTCTGAAATCAAGAAACAAAAGTATATTCATATTACTAAATTCATGCAAAAGAGAAAATAGCCTCGGTGAAAAATAAGTTCAAATTAATAATATTGAACTGATAAAAGATTAATGCATTCTACATTTGATGGGTTAGATGCTAATTAAGTGTGTTTTTTTATGTTTAAATCAAGTTATCTTTCAATGTATAGTTTATGATGATGGATTAGAAAATTAGTCGCCCCTTTCATGCTTTTAAAGTCATATGGAATGAGAAAAAAAAATTTGTCCGTTGTTCTTGATGAAGTTGATATGCTAAATTGAGAGCATGAGATTAGCTTTCTTCAACATGTCGGAAATGAAAGGGAATTTTTCCACTTCCTTCACAATGGGGGAGAGAGGTTTTTGCACTAATGCATGATT
>ML792497.1:262142-290744 GCA_009831015.1 Picea engelmannii | reverse complement strand
TGTGAGTTTCTAGGTTTACTATTTTTAGCTAATCAGATCCACTTGAGTCAGTGATCTGCATGCTATATATGTAACCCCCATTTGTTTGTTAAGCAATGAAAAACGTTTTGTGTTGTGTGAATTAATTCTTCCAATTTTATCTTTTTCATCCCCTTCATGTTAAACCCCCGTCTACGTCTCCATTCTAACCTTTATCTATTGGAAATGCGCCTTCATCTTTCATTTCTTGATTCCAAGACTTCACATGCATAATCGTTCCAGTTTCGGGCTCGAAATTCCCCATATCGATTCATCGCTTATGAAACCCTTTCAATTGGTGCTGGCAGTTCCAGGTCAAAATAAATGGTTACTATGGCTCAAAATTCGCCATCTCGATTCATCGCTTATGAAACCATTTCAATTGGTGCTGGCAGTTCCAGGTCAAAATAAATGGTTACTATGTGTGGTGGTCTCGGATAAGCCTTATAAGACAAACTTATTTCCATATCCGAGCTCCTGCAGATTGGAGAATTTCTCTCACCGTCTCGACCCTCTTAGTGCAGAACTGATCCACAAATTCAAAACACCATGAACACTCCCACCTTTCTATTTTCTTTTTGCTTGGTCTCCATGCCCAACAATCTACATAATATAAGAAAATACACACACTAATTATATTCTTTAGTAATTCAACAAATCAGAGAATACATGGTATGATATGAAAACATGATGCTCATTCCTTCTTACTTGAGAATGTGTTCAGAGTAAGAGAGCATCTTGAGATTTGTGATTTCACTGAGAGAACTTGTAGGAATTCCTTCATTGGAATCTTGAACATGGGTTTTATTCAGAGCCAAAGTCTGCATAACCTGTGAAAGATTATGTTCTAATTCCAGTAACTTTTCCAGTCCCATCTTGAGATCTGGATTCAGTATATGGGGAACTATCTGACCGATGTGCATGTGGATATGTAAACTATACAGGCAGGGTTATGGCATCAACATTGCCTCTCTCAGCATTGCTCTTTTCAAGGGAGGGCAGGCTTGCAGGGCCTGTTGTGAACTGAGATGTGTGGAGATCATCTTTATTGCCAATCAGATCACTTCAGTCGTCATCACAACTACAAATTTCTGTTGGAATAATGCTTAGTTTAGAATCTGTTGGAATAATGCTTAGTTTAGAAAACTAGATTGGGTTGATTGGAATAATGCTTAGTTTAGAAAACTAGATTGGGTTGATTGAAGATTTGTAGGAATTGTTGAGATATTCTCTCAACTTCCATAGCTATATTTGGGATAAGTTGGGGTAAATTGAATCTGAGTTCAACTATATATGTACGTATGTATGTGTGCAATAAAATAATCTAAGTTTGTGTGAATACCCCTCACCATTATTTCGTATTGTTCATATCTAAATTACTACGTATGTTTATGGTTATATCGACATGCAATAGTGTGTAGAGATACTTGTTAAGGAGAAGTTAAGACACGTGCACAAACCAAACTGCATCAATTTACGAAAACCTATTCCAAGTGTTCGAATTTGATAGATTTGATAAAACTAAGTTACAACACGTCTTGTTTTATTTATTTATTTTTAATAAGAGGAAGATTTATGTTAAAATCGGCACCATGACCGTTCAGTACAGGAGGTGGGGAAAATTTTATATGGAATTTCCATTGCCCCTGAATCGAACTCAGGGCTTACATTAGGGTTTATTATTGTTGTTGTAGTATTTCGAAAGTTAAATGCGTTAAGGAAGGGGGAATAAATTTGGTTGGTCCATAAGACAGATAATTCTTACCTTATGTAATTACAGACTACTTGGAAGCTTGAGCACCAACAGTGCAGAGGTTAAGGTTATCAGTCTTCTATCCTGGAACCTCATTCACAAGAATCAACAGATAACATGACATGCAATCACTAGAATGCATCCAATGCACTAAATCCAAGGCATGCGATCACTGGAACGTGGAATCCATGCACTATAAATCCCAAAATTAAATACATACTTGATCCCGTTCAAAACTGACATCTATTCCAACGAATAATCAATTAATCCCAAAATTAAATACATATTGTACACAATTCAAAACTCCCATCTATTACAATGAATAATCAATTGAAGCATATAGTAACATGTAATCAAAAGAAGAATATATTAACATCTGTCTGGTTCATAAGCTTACAAACCTCAATAAAACTAAACCTACTTTTACAAATCTATGGTAGTCAAGTCAATTTCCTAGTCAAGCAATGACAGTCCTTCCCTCTTGCGATAATGCTTGGTTTATATTTGATATCTATACGGCCTTAAGAAGCTGAGGGCCATTATATTCTAATGCCAGGATTGAGAATGATCTGCGGGTTACAATAAAATTTGTTTGGTTGTTATGTGTGAGGTTCGTAACCACTATCATTTCCTTTTTCTTCAGGATGAAATGAAATCTGGAATTATTGAAACATGGTCTTAACTGTAAAATGTGGAATATGCCAATAAGGGCTTGACCGATAGCGTGCGTTCCACCCAATGTCATTACTCCGAGATCGGAATTGGCCTCTCCCACATTCTCGCCATACAGCCTGCCTCTCCCACGTTCCCGCCATACATCTTATCTGCAAATGATCTGTATCTATGTATCCCTTTTGAAGTTTACGCTAAATTTTAACCTATATCACCTATGGACATTGCCTATTCAACTAATCTAGTTGTATTAACTTTTTCATATGAAAAAAAGGACATTGTCAAAGCAGTGCACTTCATCGAGCATATCCAAAATTGTAGCACCATGTTGATGGAATTATGTGAAATACATAGGAGAAATATAAGGAACACCATGACAAGCATTGCATCCAACACAACTTTTCTGATATCGATAAGAATTTAAAAAGAGAGATTCAAAAGAGCAAGTCATAAACTTTGGCCATTATGATACAATCCATACGCTATCACCAAGTAGTGTCATGACAATGTCTTCAATGTAGATTTACCAAGGAGGGATGTATTTAGTGTTCAATATTGTATTGCTACAACCTTGCAATCCTCTATTTCTTAAGTTAAGAACCACATAACTAACGCTTCCAATAGACATTGATCTATAGTTCAGTTCATTGGCATCTTTAGATCAAATAATTGACCAGACAAAGTGACATACTCATGACATGGATATAAAACTCTTAAAAATCATAAAGGTGTGTCAATTCTTGACACAAGTAAAGTACTTCACACTTGAATCAATTCTTGACACAAGTAAAGTACTTCGCACTTGAGCAAGTGTAATAAAAGTTTCATCATTTATTGGATAGTGTCATTAAGTTTTCTCCTTAAGTTTTTTTAATGTGATGGGAACCAATACTTCTCTCAACTTGATGCAATTGGGATCATTTCTACCTAGCGGGTGAGTAATTTGTGCATTTGCACTTTTTTGGTCTATGTTAGACCCATTTTGGGCTTCAATGTTCCAAAACTAAAGGGCATCTCATGCTACCCTCCTTTGTAACTAGTGTGTGTTCTTTGTTGATGTTTATGATCTCTTGTGTACAACTGCTACATAATCTCCAATGTGTTTGTATTATAGTGCTAATACTTGATTGGATATGTGTTAATTCACCAAATACATTAAAATATGACTTGAAATAGATTGTGTTAAAAAAAAATGAAAGGACTCAATATTATAGACATCACAGGATAAATATTGGAAGTAAAGTATTAAAATGAAAACCAATTTTTTTAGTGAATCAAATGGTGAAAAAAAATGCAATGTAAATAGAAAAATAAAGTCACTAAAATGATAGTAGTCTATTTGTGAGAAAATATATGACAATGAGATAATTTGAAATGGATCCAAAAAGATAATGAGTATCGCTACACTAGGAACTCCAAGAGAGTATAAGGTGCCATCAGAGCTCCAAGAGAGTACCAGGTTACATCAAAGCTCCAAGATGTTTGGAAGAGAGTACTAGGAGCTATGATGTTTTCTTTGAGTACATTTGTTGGATAAAACAAAATATTGCAACTAGATATGCTTGTGGTGTAGGTTCATGCATGAGAAATAGATTAGAAAGTAGAGGTGATCCGAGATATTTTCATAATGACTTATAAAGAATTGCATTAAATGAGCATAAATTAAAGTTCACCATTAAAGAAGGGAAAACTAAAAAATGAAGAGACATAAGCATCAGATTTGAACACAAAAAATTGATAACGGATTTCATCCCTGGTGGACTACGTCTCTAGGTCCTACTCTCAAATAGGTACTCTCTTTCATGAACTCAGCAAAATAATTTGGCAAAATACATAAGTATATCTCATTATGAAATCAAGTTGCAGAAATAATGCTCAAATCAGAAAACATACAGCACCATTGAATTTTTGGCATCGAATTACCCAAAAATGATTGTCTCCACGCTTCGATCCGACTCTAGAACTCCCAGGCCCAAGAAGAATTTTGTCTTGGTTTTCATGCCCTTTGCAACCTGCAATAATGATTGTCCTTGCCTCGAAAATCATGCCCATAGGTCATACGGTCCTTGCCCCCTTCCCGTAGCTAGGTGGATACACTTCTAAAGTAATTAATTGGGCGATATGTACCAAGTGGTACCCGCGGAAAAATGGTTATGGGCGGACATATTAAGGCTTGGGCGTAGGCGGAGGTTCCGAGGTCGATCCCCATGGACTATGTTTTTGGTTGGTATTTGTTATATTGTTTACAATGTATATTTATTCCCCGCTAACTTTAGTGGTGTCGCTAGAAGGTCTATCATCTGTTTCCAAAGTTGGCTTGGTCCGCCAGATTTGGTGGACCTGCCAACTTTTTGTTTTCAAAATTTGTTCACGAGTTGTCCTTGGGATTTTCTCGCCTGCCACGTGGTAACCCATGATTGGACCACATGGAGGCCTCTCATTGGGCCACACTGCCCTCTACCAAGTCAGCACGCCACGTCATCCATACAGATTGGCATGTGGCACGATCTAACTGGTCCACGGATCGATTCGAAAAGCCAATAACCGGGTGAGACATGGCAGCCTCTACTGTTGCCACATCATCATGCTGACGTCATGCTAATGTCATCATGACACGTGTCACTTCCCTACTCCTGCCACGTGCATTGTATGGATGTTGACGTCATCCATACGGATGTTGACTCATCCCCTGTTGATTGGGCTAGGTTGGCCAAACTTTGACCGCGAATATCTTTCAATCTGTAACATCGTTTGATGAGTCATTTGTGCTGTTAGAAATCTTGTGACACGCTCTTCGCAGTCATGCTTTTTTCACTGAGTTTTGGGAACTTTGAATTGTTTCCCTTTCTTTGTCTGTTGGAGCCATTATGAGCATTATGAGTTGCCTATGTGAGTTCTGAGTTGTTCTTAGCCTTTTCTGGATCCATTTTGGATCATGCCTTTCCACTAAGAGATTTTTGAACCACCAAAAATTTCCATCAATCAACGAGTAAGTGAGAGAAGAGTCCCTTCACTTTGTCCTTCTCAATCCACTTTGCCTTGCTTGGATGTGTGCCTTTTAAGCCTACTCGAAGACAACCAACATCACCCCTGCGTGAAGTCCTCGTCCTCCTGTCTAGGATGTTATCTTCCTGTATCTCATCCAAGTACTCAGGTGAAAACGCATCAACTGAAGGTATTGAAACTTCCTCATATTGATCCATGATCATGGGAGGCTAAAAAAGTTTCAAGTTCTCAACATTCACAATTGAGTATCTTCATATAAGGTGGAAGATCTAGATGAAAAGCATTGGTACCACTTTTCTCCAAGATAGTGAAGGGTCCATAACGAATGGGCTTGAGTTTCTTTCCTTCACCCTTCAATCTCTCATTGTTGATGTGAAGCCATCCTCAGTCTCAAACCTGGAACTGATGATCAACCTTGTGCTTGTCATGCCAAGCTTTATAGTGTGCTTTACTTTTCTGCAACTGTTCCCTGACTTCCTAGTGTATCGGTTGGATCCTCTGGATGAACTTGCAGGATCTGTCCTCTGTTCGTTCTTCACTCACATCGGCATCTCTCCCATACATCAAGTCCAAAGGAACCTTTGGTAGGTACCCAAAACATGACTCAAAAGGTGAACTCTAAGTGGATGAATGTAAAGCTCGGTTGTACGTATGTTGTACATAGGGTATCTGTTCATCCCATAACTTGGGATGCTTTCTACAGTAGCCTTGAAGAAAAAGTACCATTGTTCGGTTTACCACCTCTAACTGTTCATCGGTCTATGGATGGAAAGAAGTGCTCCTCTTCAATTTGGTTTCCATCATTCTCCACAAGATAGTCCAAAAGTCCCCAAGGAATCGAGTATCTCGATTCAAGATGATGGATGTGGGTAACCCAAAGTGAACCCAAACATATTGAAAGAAGAGATTACCAGTCTGCTCAATAATTATCTTCTTTTTACATGGCATCAAGATACACATCTTGTTGAACCTATCCACTACAACATACAAATAATCATGGCCCCCTTTGGTCATTGGTAAACCCCCTACAAAATACATGGAGACACTTTCCCATAGATGGGATGGAATAGGAAGTGGTGAGTATAGCGCCAATTTTCTATCAGTGGTCTTACAAGTAGAACACATCACACACCCCTTTACATATTTAGTTACAATTGATTTCATTTGAGGCCAGTAACAAAACCTCTGCAAATGAGCCATAGTTTTTCCTACCCCAAAATGCCCAGACTCAAGAGAAGTGTGAACCTCTCATATTACATGGACTCGTTCACTTGTAGGAATACATATCTTTCCAAGAGGGTAGAGTCTTTTTCCTTGCAGACAATAGTTCACTACCTGTGCACCAAGGGTTAGATTCGCATATACTTCTTTAAAATCTTCATCGATGGAATATTGTTCTACATAGATATCATGAGATAAAGAAGTATTCTTCAAAATAATAGAAGCAACAATAGGAGGTCTAGAAAGCATATCAACTATCTTGTTACTTGTACCCTTTTGTACTTGATTACCAAATGAAATTGTTGTAGAAAACCCATCCACCTGTAGTGTCGAGATTGTTTCAATTCGTTCTGTGCTTGAAGATATTTTAAGGGTTGGTGATCTATATGTATGATTGTTTCCTTCCCTAAAAAGTAGTTCTTCCATTTCTTTACGCTATGGACTAATGCATACAACTCTTTATCATATGTAGGATAGTTAACAATGGCTTGGTTAAAAGTTTTAGAGTGGTAACAGATAGGCTTATGATATTGAATCAATACTACACCCATGGCGTATCCGTTGGCATTTGTCTCGATCTCAAAAGGCTGTTGAAGATTCAACACTGCTAATACTGGTGCGGTACTGATCTTCTCCTTCAAAATATTGAAATCTTTTTGTTTCTTTCCTTCCCACTGAAAAGTGTTCTTCACATTGGTTAAGGCATGCAAAGGAGCTGCTATAAAGGAGAATTTGGGAATGAATCTCCTCCAATACTAGACTGCACCTAAGAAGATTCGGACTTCGGTTACACTCTTTGGCTCAGACCATTTTACAATTACATCAATTTTGGAAGGATCAATTTTCAATTGTCCTCCTCCTACAATATGACCTAAGTACACAAGTGCAGTTTTTCCAAATTCACATTTAGAAAATTTAACATACAACTTTTCCCTTTGCAAAGTATCCAATACTTTCTTTACACACCTCACGTGCTCATCCCAAGTCCCACTAAAAACAAGAATGTCTTCTAAATATACAATCACAAATTCATATAGGAAAGGCCTGAATACCTCATTCATCACACACATGAAAGTTGTCGGAGCATTAAAAATCCCAAACGACATAACCAACCACTCAAACAATCCTTGTTTGGTTTTAAAGGCAGTTTTCCATGCATCCTATTCTGCGACCCTGATTTGATGATATCCACTGTGCAAATCCAACTTAGTGAAATAAACAACATTCTTAAATTGATCAAGTAAATCAATTGAAAGTGAGGAAGAGGGTATCGATTTTCCACTGTGATTTTATTTAAAGCCCGGTAATCGACACACATTCGCCATGTGACATCTTTCTTTGGCACCATCACGATCAGAGAACCACAAGGAAATGAACTGGGACTGATGACCCCTTGATCCAGTAAGCCATGTACCACTTCCTGATCTCTGTCATCTCCACAATTGACATCCTATACATTCCCACATTAGGAAGAGGAGAGTCCTGCTAAAGATGTATCTCATGTTGGATTTCCCTCTTAGGAGGTAATCCATCTGGTTCCTGAAAAATATCATCATACTTAGAAACAATATCAATTAATTATGTTTTATGTGATGGATCACACCCTTGGAAAGCGTTGTATGCCCCGACATATTTCTCTCTGACTACCATGAGTACATATCTCTTATTAGTGTTTATGAGTATTTTCATTTTTCCCTTCAATAACAAGTGTTGTATTTACCCTCAAGTTGTGAGCTCTAACAATATATTCCACTCCCCCTTTAGTAAGGTGGTATTTTTTCTCATGACGAAAGAAGATTGTTTTTCTATCATAAATATAAGGACTTCCCAACACTATGCCACATATATCAAGTGGTACAACATCCAAATTCACTTCATCAATCAACTTTGAAGCAATAGCAAATATGATCCTACATTGTCTTGTGACATTAAGTTTTGCTTTATCACATACCCAACCAAGAGGATAAGGCTTCGGATGTGGTTTCGTTTCAAGACCCATCTTCTTTACAAGTGCTTCAGATATTAAGTTTACTTGGGAAACCAGATCAAATAATGTATCTATCTTTGTATGTTTAGATACAACTCTTATATGAAATAACGCATTCCTCTTTCATTCATCAACATGAGATTCATCATTGGAACTAGAAATAGCATGAAGAGAATATTTACCTTGTACTTCAACTTTTGTGATCTTTCCTTAGTCTCCTGAATCGGAACCAAGATCTTGTTGCACTGTAGTAACGGTCTTTGTCTTCCCCTTTCCATCGAACAGTTTTGGTTTCTTTTCTGGATGCAGTTTCCAACAATGTTCTTCATCATGACCGCTCTTCTTGCAATGACTGCAAGATGGTTTTCCTCATTCTCTCGTCACTGTAGCGGTCTTCTTGTCGTTCCTTTTAAACTTCTTAAAAGTGTTTTGTGGGAAATTGGAAGGTTTCTTTGTGGGATCTTCTTGAACATGTTTCCCCATGTTCTCAAGGTGAGTAGCTTGCACACAAACTTCGTTGAGACTAGTGGGGTTAAAAAAAGAAAAGTATGACGAATATAAATGTGAAGTGGGCCAATATACTTCATTAAAGTTTCATAAGAATCCAAAGGAATGTTCAATGCAAGATATTTCTTCCTAAATTATTCTATGAAACTTTGTACAGTTTGACCTTTACTTTTCCTTAAATCTTGTCATTCCATCATTGTTTTATGTAAATACCCTAATGGATAAAATTGCTTCCTTATCGTTGATTTAAATTTCGACCATGAGGAAATAATATTACCAGACTTACTTATGTTCAAAATCTTGTTCTCCCACCATACAAGAGCGGTTTCTTCCAACCGAAGAGAATTCAGTTGCACTTTAACTTCCTCGCCATCAATATGTTGGACATGGCAATACACTTCAACCTATCGAATCCAATTATGTTTGCTTTGAGTACATTTGTTGGATAAAAAAATATTGCAACTAGATATGTTTGTGGTGTAGGTTCTATTAGCGATCAAAATGTACTAGTAAATTTTGAGTGCCTTCATCAAATTTAAGCTAGAATTGCCTATTTTTCTGATCTCAAGCCAGTCTCATGATTTCCAAAATTTCCATTAAGTCTTAACAAGCTCTTGTTGATTTTTTTTGTTCAGAAAGTCTATGGCCTTTCTCTTCTCACCTGCATTTCAAAAACCTTGTTAGTATTGCTTAAAACCTAGTCTTATGCCTTTTAGATTTTGCAAAAAAGAAAATATATGTTCTTTTTATAAATTTTATCAAATAAAAAGGGTGTGTGCAAAGTGACCTAAGGTCTTATCCATTACCTATGACCAAGTCTATTCATATTTTAAACTCTATATACATTTGCAAATTGTTTTAGTCTACCTAAGCTACCTCTCAGGTTTGATAGCTTTTTAGCCAAGACTTCAAGCCACAAATCCAAGTCATCGGGTCAAACTCAGTCATAAGTCAAGACATGAATTATGTCATAGTTTAAGTTATGAATTAAGATATACAGTTAAGGTGCCATTTTCCAAAATCGCTTGTGCCACAAGATCATACTCTTAAGAGAAGATTTCGACATCTAGTTGTTTGCAGAGATTGGGGTGTCTCACGTTGAGCTAATAAGTTTAAACTCATAGGTGTTAAGCTTCCGATCCTAACTCTATGTTCAGGTGTTCAATTGGTTACAAATGTCAGTTGTCAAATGTTGTAAGTGTATCATGAAAAGGTTCGACAAATACAGGCACAAATTCCCTATGATTGGGGATAACTCGCGTTCTAGGACATTTGACAGAATTGGAGGTATATTAGGCCGAGATTGCAGGGTATCTATGTTTATCTAGATGTTTTGTCCTCTGCATGTATAAAGGGTGTTAATTGCTGCAAGTCACGGGCACAAGTCATGAGTCAAACCTCAACTCAGCTACATGTCAAAACATTCATCAAGCACAAACAACCAGAGTTCCACTTCATTTCTGTCATCAAATGATTTATCCAAACTCATGTACAAAATCGGGTTTCTCTTTGCTCCTGTTACATTATGAGGAAATGATGACAATAAAATGCCAACAATCTTGGCATTAGATCTGCAGGCAATCTTCAGTGTCTGGAGGGATTACAAGGTTAAGGATATGTCTCAGGCAGACTTTGGGAGGCTGGAGATCGAATTGGCTGAAGTTGAGATGCTCGGATTGATGACTTGTCGGGTCAAGTTCAGTCCCGCTCAGCCCTTCAAGGGCACCTGGATCACGGGTTTCCTCCACATGATGATTCAAACACTCAAGACCATTCCATGATAGTGCAGTTGTGTTTGCCTAGAAGGGGAAAACACTGCAGGAGTATTGGTGGTGCACCGAGAGGGCTCTTTAGTGGGGTCCCGGCGGTGGCCCTGATCTGATTTTCGATAATGGTGGCGACATTATCCTTCTGATCCATGACAGAGTGAAGTCCGAGGAAGAGTTTACCAAGACTGGGAAGGTGTCGGATCCGACCTCTACCACCAATGTGGATTTTCAAATTGTGTTGGCGTTGATCAAGGAAAGCCTCAAGGTTATGCAGGATGCCTGAGTGCAAGATGAGTGTTGCAGTTGGTAAAGACTGTGCATTATTGGAGGAGGTTTGTGGTTGAGTAAATGAGAAAGCAACAGTCCCAGTTTGGGCAAAGATGACTCCAAATGTCACAGATTTTGCTGAGCCAACGAGAGTGACATTGAGGTCAGGAAGTGAAGAAATTGTAGTTATTAACACAATTATGAGTGTAATGGGAATCAATCTTGACACATTAGGGCATGAACCTTGTGTGGAGGGTTATTCAACCCCTGGTGGATATTCTTCAAGGTTGTGCATCCGATTTCTCTTGCAAAAGTAATGTTTATTGCGCAGATGATGAAGTCTGAGTTTCCTGATCCAGATTTATCACTTTCTGGCATGGGAGGAGTTGAAAATGGAGGTCATGCTGTTGAGTTTATACTTCTTGGAGAAAACACTGTTTAGATCTACATAGGGGTCATGATGCATGGTTATGGACATGTTAAGCAATTTTTCACTAAGCTCAAGGACTTTATGGTGAAGCATAATTTTTCATCTATTAAATATTTCTGTGGGGTATCTCTACAATATTTGACGACCCATACAGATATGGTTCATCGTCAGCAAGAAGTTATTCAACAGAGGAAAGCTATTCAAAATCTATCCAAAGACAGATCTTTCACCAACGCAAAAGGCAAAATTATAACTAGTTAGTTGATGAAAAGCAAAGCTTTCACCAACTAACTAGCATATCATAAGGAAAAATAGTTGGTGAAACCTGAGATGGCCAGAAAAAGAGTAAATTTTGCCCAGATCGAAGTTTTATTATCTTACAGAGAACAAAGATGATTTATAAGTCAAAGTTATAATTAAGAGGATCCGCTTCAAAGTGTTGTTCCAGTTTTTGAGGTGCCAGCAAGATGAAAGAGATAAAGTTTGTTACCTATTTATGGAAAGAATGACCTGTGTTTCCAGGTGGCATTTTTTGACCTTATCTTTCAGCCTTTGAAGATTTTCTGCCTTGTCATCACATTGAAGGATGTTGAATACTTTTGCAACTGTCGAAGACTTCAGTTTAGATATGGTTTGATTTCCTTTAATAAAGGATCTATTCCTTTAGATTTTACAATTAGTTTTATGTTATGTTATTTCTAGTATCCTAGATCCCTTTTCATAGGATCTGATCTGTAAATTGTAAAGCTATAAAGCTAAAGACAATAGATGAACAAAGGGGTTCAATCCTGCATACATTTTGGCCTATGTACTAAGACTCTTATCTTGATATGAATCATAGTCTTCTTTTGCTACCAATATCAGATTTGTTCATGTGTTGCATTTATCTGTACTTTAATTCAATTTAGCTCAGCTTTTAAGAAATCTTATCTTCTTATTTAGCTCATGAATTTGAATTGAAGGATCTCTTACTATCTTGTATGACCCTGCATGTTAATGTACTTGGTTATCTAGACTAGTGTTCTTCATACCCCATTCCAATTACTGTATATGATTATTGATTTCTAAAAGCACTGGCTCATTTGAGTGCATGATAAGTTGTTCTTCTCATTAAGCCTTTGAGTTATCCCATTGATCCACATACCCTAATTATCAAATTTCTTAAGTTACCAAGCATTCTTAGCCTACAACCCTAAGGAGTTTCTTGGAGTGATAACAAATTGGCGCTACTGCCGGGGAGAGGAGATCGAAGCTCAGCTTCCCTGGGAGATGACATAGATATTATCTTTGATGATAGACAAAGATTGGACACTACATTGGTTGTAATCATCTATCTGGTGACTCCATGAAGGACGAATTCATTGGTGACTCCATGATATTCAAATGTCAAAAGCATGTGTTGCTCTTTTGGCTCGAAGGTTTGCACCTCTTGACTTCTCTTTAGTTCCTGGTTTCCCACATCCAGTACCTAATATGTCAGAATGGGGGGATTTTTCGCCTATCTTTAGAGAGAACAAGGAAGACAATCCTGCAAAGCATCTCCTCAAGTTTCATGAATGCATGGATTTACTAGACCTATAGTATGAAGATGTTCGTGTGAAGATGTTCATGCATTCCTTGTATGGTGATGCACGTCAGTGGTATTTCTCTTTACCTCCTTCTAGTATTTCATCCTTGAAGGATTTACACCAAGTATTCACTAAACATTGTAAAAGGTACTATTCAGATGAGTTTGCATTCAATAATTGTTGTGAAGAATATGAATTGCATTCTCAAGTTGAAAATGTAAATAGAGAAGAATATCTCCCTCATCATCTACATCATTTCTCTAATGATCTTCATGATGATGTTCTTTCACATCAACATAAACTATAAATGGATTATAAAGGAGATGAATGTTCTCTAGATACACATGGAAATGATCAGCTTTATGTTGGTCAAATATCCATTGAAATAAGTAAAGCTAGCCCACAATTTTCAGATCTGGAGATCAAGAGCAGCGGTAGTAACTATGAAGAACAAGATTTTTAGAAAACATCAAATCTCCAAGAAGGACAGAAAGAGGATTATTTTTCTCCTTATGTACCTTACATGTCAATGTCAGATGAGAAGGATGAATATGATGAGGTAAAAGGTGATATTGTTTCAAATCTATTTCAAGATTCTATTGTTGATGACTCTATGCAAGAATCTTCATCTCCATCATTAGAAATTGTTCTTGATGTTCCCATATTTGATAAATATAGTGATGAGGAAGAAGACTTTAAGTCTTCTGAAGGATTGTTGACTACTAAAATTGCATCTAGTCCTACTTTTTAGCAAAAAGATGATTATCAAATTAACACATTAGCAGGTGACAGTTTTAGATCTGTGGAAAATACTATGAGCAGCCCTCATCTTTCAGATTTGCAAACACATGGAAATTATAGCAGACATGAAGAATTGAAAGGTGATGAGCAGATTGACCAATCGGTAAGTGAAAGTATTTCATCTATAGTATATGTTGAGGACAACCCACATTTTCCAGACTTACAGATAAAGGTAGATTGCAGTAGATATGAAGAAGGTGAGGCGCTGAAAAGTCTGGACCAACAGTGCATCCTATATGTTTCTCCAACATATCTCGAGCAGCCTGCATTCAACAATGAGATTAGTAAAGGAAGCCTTCAACATCATTTCAAATTACAGTTGGATCAGTAGTCCAAAGAGGTATTGCTTTGTGAATTTGATGACCCTTTTGTTGACTATTTAGAGTCTATGAGCAACATGGATGTTAAAATAGTTATGTTAGAAGAAGATTGTCTTTATCATCTGTTCAAACCTCTTTTCTGCATGATATGGCTCCCATTGTTTCTCAGGTCAAGATCTAGCATGATGTCAGTAAATCAGTTTCTCACATGGCTTCATTGGAAGCATGACTTCACTTGATAAGAGGCAATACAGTTGGTTAGTGTAGGAGTAGGCAGAAGAATAAGCTCGCCATACGAGAAGCTAGATCTTTTTAGTTGTTGAGCTCATAAATAAGCAGGGTAGGCTACAGGCAGGCTACAGGCAAGCTGCATGCAAGTTACAGGTTTGCAGAGGAACAGTTGCACAGGTCAGATGACTCCATTCCCAATTCCAAAGGCGAATGGAACTACTAGGTTCTTGGAAACCTCGCAAGGAGGTCTCCATCCCAGTTGGAGCCAGTTGTTAGCGATCAAAATGTACTAGTAAATTTTGAGTGCCTTCATCAAATTTAAGCTAGAATTGCCTATTTTTCTGATCTCAAGCCAATGTCATGATTTCCAAAATTTCCATTAAGTCTTAACAAGCTCCTATTGATTTTTTTTGTCCAGAAACTCTATGGCCTTTCTCTTCTCACCTTCATTTCAAAAACCTTGTTAGTATTGCTTAAAACCTAGTATTATGCCTTATAGATTTTGCAAAAAAGAAAATATATGTTCTTTTTATAAATTTTATCAAATAAAAAGGGTGTGTGCAAAGTGACCTAAGGTCTTATCCATTACCTATGACCAAGTCTATTCATATTTCAAACTCTATATACATTTGAAAATTGTTTTAGTCTACCTAAGCTACCTCTCAAGTTTGATAGATTTTTAGCCAAGACTTCAAGCCACAAAACCAAGTCATCAAGCCAAACTTAGTCATAATTCAAGACATGAATTATGTCATAGTTTAAGTTATGAATTAATCTATACAGTGAAGGTGCCATCTCCCAAAATCGCTAGTGCGACAAGATCATACTCTTAAGAGTAGATTTCGACATCCAATTGTTTGTAGAGATTGGGGTGTCTCACGCCAAGCTAATAAGTTTAAACTCATAGGTGTTAAGCTTCTGATCCTAACTCTATGTTCAGGAGTTCAATTGGTTACAAATGTCAGTTGTCAAATGTTGCAAGTGTATCATGCATAGGTTCGACAAATACAGGCACAAATGCCCTATGATTGGGGATAACTCGCGTTCTGGGACATTTGATAGAATTGGAGGTATATCAGGCCGATATTGCAGGGTATCTATGTTTATCTGGATGTCCCATCCTCTGCATGTACAAAGGGTGTTAATTGTCGCAAGTCATAGGCACAAGTCATGAGTTAAACCTCAACTCGACTACATGTTGAAACATTCATCAAGCGCAAACAACCGGAGTTCCACTTCATTTCTGTCATCAAACGATTTATCCAAACTCATGTACAAAATAAGGTTTCTCTTTTCTCCTATTACATTATGAGGAAATGATGACAATAAAATACCAGCGATCTTGGCATTAGATCTACAGGCAATCTTCGGTGTCCAGAGGGATTACAAGGTTAAGGATATGTCTCAGGCAGACTTTGGGAGGCTAGAGATGGAATTGGTTGAAGTTGAGATGCTTAGATCGATGACTTGTCAAGTCGAGTTCGGTCCCGATCATCCCTTCAAGGGCACCTGGATCACGGGTTTCCTCCACATGACGATTCATACACTCAGGACCATGCCATGATAGTGCAGATGTGTTCGCCTGGAAGGGGAAAACACTACAGGAGTATTGGTGGTGCACCAAGATGGCTCTTGATTGGGGTCCCAACGGTGGCCCTGATCTAATTTTTGATGATGGTGGTGACATTATCCTTCTAATCCATGATGGAGTGAAGGTCGAGGAAGATTTTTCCAAGACTGGGAAGGTGTCGGATCCGATCTCTACCACCAATGTGGATTTTCAGATTGTGTTGGCGTTGATCAAGGAAAGCCTCAAGGTTATGCAGGATGCCTGAGCACAAGATGAGTGTTGCAGTTGGTAAAGACTGTGCATTATTGGAGGAGGTTTGTGGTTGATTAAATGAGAAAGCAACAGTCCCAGTTTGGGTAAATATGACTCCAAATGTCACAGATTTTGCTGAGCCAGCGAGAGTGGCACTGAGGTCAGGAAGTGAAGAAATTGCAGTTATTAACACAATTATGAGTGTAATGGGAATCAATCTTGACACATTAGAGCCTGAACCTTGTGTAGAGGGTTATTCAACCCCTGGTGGATATTCTTCAAGGTTGTGCATCTGATTTCTCTTGCAAAAGTAATGTTTATTGCGCAGATGATGAAGTTCGAGTTTCCTGATCTAGATTTATCACTTTCTAGCATAGGAGGAGTTGAAAATGGAGGTCATGTTGTTGAGTTTATACTGCTTGGAGAAAACACTATTTAGATCGGCATAGGGGTCATGATGCATGGTTATGGACATGTTAAGCAATTATGTGCTAAGCTCAAGGACTTTATGGTGAAGCATAATTTTTCATCTATTAAATATTTACGTGGGATATCTCTACAATATTTCACGACCCATACAGATTTGGTTCGTCGTGAGCAAGAAGTTATTCAGCAGATGAAAGCTATTCGAAAAGCTATCCAAAGACAGATCTTTCACTAGCACAAAAGGAAAAATTATAACTAGCTAGCTGATGAAAAGAAAAGCTTTCACCATCTAACTAGCAGATCGTAAGGTGAAATAGCTGGTGAAACCTGAGATGGCCAGAAAAAGAGTAAATTTTGCCCAAATCAAAGTTTTATTATCTTACAGAGCACAAAGATGATTTATAAGTCAAATTTATAACTAAGAGGATCTGCTTCAAAGTGTTGTTCCAGTTTTTGAGGTGCCAGCAAGATGAAAGAGATAAAGTTTGTTACCTATTTATGGCAAGAATGACCTGTCTTTCTAGGTGGCATTTTTTGACCTTATCTTTCAGCCTTTGAAGATTTTCTGCCTTGTCATCACATTGAAGGATTTTGAATAATTTTGCCACTGTCGAAGACTTTAGTTTAGATATGGTTTGATTTCCTTTAATAAAGGATTTGTTCCTTTAGAGTTTACAATTAGTTTTATGTTATGCTATTGTTAGTATCCTAGATCCCTTTTCATAGGATTTGATCTGTACATTGTAAATCTATAAAGATAAATACAATAGATGAACAAAGGGGTTCAATCCTGGATACATTTTGGCCTATGTACTAAGACTCTTATCTTGATATGAATCACAGTCTTCTTTTGCTACCAATATCAGATTTGTTCATGTGTTGCATTTCTCTGTACTTTAATTCATTTTAGGTCAGCTTTTAAGAACTGTTATCTTCTTATTTAGCTCATGAATTTGAATTGAAGGATCTCTTACTATCTTGTATGACCATGCATGTTAATGTACTTGGTTATCTAGACTAGTTTTCTTCATACCCCATTCCAATTACTGTATCTGATTATTGATTTCTAAAAGCACTAGCTCATTTGAATGCATGATAAGTTGTTCTTCTCATTAAACCTTTGAGTTATCCCATTGATCCATATACCCTAATTATCAATTTTTTTAAGTTACCAAGCATTCTTAGCCTACAACCCTAAGGAGTTTCTTGGAGTGATAATAGGTTCATGCATGAGAAATAGTTTATAAAGTAGAGGTGATCTGAGATCTTTTCATCGTGACTTATAAAGAATTGCATTAAATGAGCATAAATTAAAGTGCACCATTAAAGAAGGGAAAACTCAAAAATGAAGATACATAAGCATCATATATGAACACAAAAACTTGATAATGGATTTTGTCCCTGGTGGACTGCGTCTCCGGGTCCTACTCTATAGGCTCTTTCATGAACTCAACAAAAGAATTTGGAAAAATACATAAGTATACCTCATTCTGAAATCAAGTTGTAGAAATAATGCTCGGATTATAAAACAGATAGCACCATTGAATTTGTGGCGTCGAATTATCCAAAAATGATTGTCTCCACGCTTCGATCTGACTCTGGCACTCCCAGGCCCAAGAAGAATTTTGTCTTGATTTTCGTGCCCTTTGCAACCTACAATAATGATTGTCCTTGCCTTAAAAATCATGCCCAAAAGTCATACAGTCTGTGCCCCCTTCCCATATCTGGGCAGATACACTTCTTAAGTAATTAATTGGGCGATATGTACCAAGTGGTACCCGCAGCAAAATGGTTATGGGTGGACATATTAAGGCTTGGGCGCAGGCGGAGCTTCTGGGTTCGATCCCCATGGACTATGTTTTTGGTTGGTATTTGTTATATTGTTTACAATGTATATTTCTACCCCGCCAACTTTAGCGGTGTCGCTAGAAGGTCTATCATATGTTTCCAAAGTTGGCTTGGTCCAAATCTGGTGGACCCGCCAAATTTTTGTTTTCAAAATTCGTTCATGAGTTGTCCTTGGGATTTTCCCGCCTACCACATGGTAGTCCATGATTAGGCCACATGGAGGCCTCTCATTAGGCCACGCTTCCCCCTGCCAAGTCAGCACACCACGTCATCCGTACAGACTGGCACGTGGCACAATCTGACTAGTCCACAGATCAATTCAAAAAGCCAATAATCGGGTGACACATGGCAGCCACTGGTGCTACCACGTCATCATGATGATCTCATCATGCCACATGTCACTTCCCTTCTCATGTCATGTGCATTGTAAATATTTTGACGTCATCCGTACGGATGTTGGCGTCATCAATATGGATGTTGACTCATCCCCTATTGATTAGGCTAGGTTGACCAAACTTTGACTGTGAATATCTTTCAATCTGTAACTTCGTTTGATGAGTCGTTTGCACTGTTAGAAATCTTGCAACACGCTCTTCGTGGTAATGTTGTTTTCACTGAGTTTTGGGAACTCTGAATTTTTTCCTTTTCTCTGTCTGTTAGAGCCATTCTAAGCATTATGAGTTGCCTCTGTGATTTCTGAGTTGTTCTGAGCCTTCTCTAGATCCATTTTGGATCATGCCTTCCCACTAAGAGATTTTTGAACCACCAAAATATTTCATCAATCAACATGTAAGTGACAGAAGAGTCCTCTCACTTTGTCCTTCTCAATCTACTTTGCCTTGCTTGGATGTGTGCCTTTTAAGCCTACTCGAAGAAAATCAACATCACCCCTGCGTGAAGTCCTTGTCCTCATGTCTATGATGATATATTTTTGTATCTCAACCAAGTACCTAGGTGAAAAATCATCAACTGAAGGTACTGAAACTTCCTCATCTTGATCCATGATCATGGGAGGCTAAAAAAGTTTCAAGTTCTCAACATTCACAACTGAGTAAATCTGCCTATAAGGTGGAAGATCTAGATGAAAATCATTGGTACCACTTTTCTCCAAGATAGTGAAGGGTCCATAACGAATGGGCTTGAGTTTCTTGCATTCACCCTTCAATCTCTCCTTGTTGATGTGAATCCATACCCGGTCTCAAACATGGAACTGATGATCAACCTTGTGCTTGTCATGCTGAGATTTATACTATGCTTTACTTTTCTCCAATTGTTCCCTAAATTCCTAGTGTATCTATTGGATCCTCTGTATGAACTTGTGGGCTCTGTCCTCTATTCATTCTTCATTCACATCGGCATATATCCCATACATCAAGTCCAAAGGAACCTTTGGTAGGTACCCAAAACATGTCTCAAAAGGTGAACTCTAAGTGGATGAATGTAAAGCTCGGTTGTACGCATGTTGTACATAGGGCATCTGTTCATCCCATAACTTGGGACGCTTGCTACAATAGCCTCAAAGAAAAAGTACCATTGTTCGGTTTACCACCTCTGTCTATGCGTTGGTCTGTGGATGGAAAGCAGTGCTCCTCTTCAATTTGGTGTCCATCATTATCCACAAGATATTCCAAAAGTCCCTAAGGAATTGAGTATCTCGATCCGAGATGATGGATGTGGGTAACCCAAAGTGAACCCAAACATATTGAAATAAGAGATTAGCAGTCTGCTCAACAGTGATCTTCTTTTTACATGGCATCAAGATACACATATTGTTTAACCTATCCACTAGAACATACAAATAATCATGACCCCCTTTGGTCATTGGTAAACCCCCTACAAAATCCATGGAGACACTTTCCCATGGATGGGATGGAACATGAAGTGATGAGTATAGCCCCGATTTTCTATTAGTTGGCTTACAAGTAGAACACATCACACACCCCTTTACATATTTAGTTACAATTGATTTCATTTGAGGCTAGTAACAAAACCTCTGCAAATGAGCCATAGTTTTTCCTACCCCAAAATTCCTAGACACAAGATAAGTGTGAGCTTCTCGTATTACATGGACTCGTTCACTTATAGGAATACATATATTTCCAAGATGGTAGAGTAGTTTTCCCAACAGACAATAGTTCACTACTTGTGCACCAAGGGTTAGCTTCGCGTATACTTCTTTAAAATCTTCATCGATGGAATATTGTTCTACATAACTATCATGAGATAAAGAAGTATTCTTCAAAATAATAGAAACAACAATAGGAGGTCTATAAAGCATATCAACTATCTTCTTACTTGTACCCTTTTTGTACTTGATTACCAAATGAAATTGTTGTAGAAAACCCATCCACCTGTAGTGTCGAGATTGTTACAATTTGGTCTGTGCTTGAAGATATTGTAAGGGTTGGTGATTTGTATGTATGATTGTTTCTTTCCCTAACAAGTAGTGCTTCCATTTCTTTACTCTATGGAGTGATGCATACAAATCTTTATCATATGTAGGATAGTTAACAACAGCTTGGTTAAGAGTCTCAGAGTGGTAACAGATAGGCTTACAGTATTGAATCAATACTCCACCCATGGCGTATCCACTATAATTTGTCTCGATATCAAAAGGCTATTGAATATTCGACAGTGATAATACTAGTGCGGTATTGATCTTCTCCTTCAAAATATTGAAATCTTTTTGTTTCTTTCCTTCCCACTGAAAAATGTTCTTCACATTGGTGAAGGAATGAAAAGGAGATTCTGTAAAGGAGAAGTTGGGAATGAATCTCCTCCAATACTGGACTACACCTAAGAAGCTTCAGACTTCGGTTACACTCTTTGGCTCAGACCATTTTACAATTACATCAATTTTGGAAGGATCAATTTTCAATTTTCCTCCTCCTACAATATGACCTAAGTACATAAGTGTAGTCTTCCCAAATTCACATTTAGACAATTTTACATACAACTTTTCCCTTTGCAAAGTATCTAATACTTACTTTACATGCCTCACATGCTCATCCCAAGTCCCGCTAAAAAAAAGAATGTCTTCTAAATATACAATCACAAATTCATCTAGGAAAGGCCTGAATACCTCTTTCATCACACGCATGAAAGTTGTCGGAGCATTACAAAGCCCAAACAACATAACCAACCACTCAAACAATCCTTGTTTGGTTTTAAAGGCAGTTTTCCATGCATCATGTTCTACGACCCTGATTTGATGATATCCATTGCACAAATCCAACTTAGTGAAATAAATAACATTCTTCAATTGATCAAGTAAATCAATTGAAAGCGAGGAAGAGGGTATCGATTTTCCACTATGATTTTATTTAAAGCTCGGTAATCGGCACACATTCGCCATGTGCCATATTTCTTTGGCACCATCACGATCGGAGAACCACAAGGAGATGAACTGGGCCCAATGACCCCTTGATCTAGTAAGCCATGTACCTTCTTCCTGATCTCTGTCATCTCCACAATTGACATCCTGTACATGCCCACATTAGGAAGAGGAGAATCCTAGTGAAGATGTATCTCATGTTGGATTTCCCTCTTAGGAAGTAATCCATCTAGTTCCTGAAAAATATCATCATACTTAGAAACAATATCAATTAATTATGTTTTATGTGATGGATCACACCCTTGGAAAGTGTCAGATGCCCCGACATATTCTCTTTGACGACCATGAGTACATATCTCTTATTAGTTTTTATGATTCTTTTCATTTTCCCTTCAATAACAAGTGTTGTATTTACCCTCATGTTGTGAGCTCTAAAAATATATTCCACTCCCCCTTTAGTAAGGTGGTATTTGTTCTCATGACAAAAGAAGACTGCTTTTCTATCATAAATATAAGGACTTCCCAACACTATGCCACACATATCAAGTGGTACAACATCCAAATCCACTTCATCAATCAACTTTGAAGAAATAGCAAATTTGATCCTACATTGTCTTGTGACATTAAGTTTTGCTTTATCACATACCCAACCAAGAGGATAAGGCTTCGGATGTGGTTTCGTTTCAAGACCCATCTTATTGACAAGTGCTTCAAATATTAAGTTTACTTGGGAACTCAGATCAAATAATGTATCTATCTTTGTATGTTTAGATACAACTCTTATATGAAATAACTCATTCCTCTTTCATTCATCAACATGAGATTTATCATTGGAACTAGAACTAGCATGAAGAGAATATTTACCTTGTACTTCAACTATTGTGATCATTCCTTCATCTTTTGAATCGGAACCAAGATCTTGTTTCACTGTAGTAACGGTCTTTGTCTTCCCCTTTCCATCGAACTGTTTCGATTTCTTTTCTAGATGCAGTTTCCAATAGTGTTCTTCATCATGACCACTCTTCTTGCAATGAGTGCAAGATGGTTTTCCTCCTTCTCTCGACACTATAGCAGTCTTCTTGTCCTTCCTTTTAAACTTCTTAAAAGTATTTTGTGGGAAATTGGAAGGTTTCTTTGTGGGATCTTCTTGAACATGTTTCCCCCTGTTCTCAAGGTGAGTGGCTTGCACACAAACTTCGTCAAGACTAGTGGGGTTAAAAAAAATCAAAGTATGATGAATGTAACTGTGAAGTGCACCAATATACTTCATTAAAAAAAAAGCAAAGTATGATGAATGTAACTGTGAAGTGCACCAATATACTACATTAGAGTTTCATAAGAATCCAAAGGAATGTTCAATGCAATAGCTTTCTTCCTAAATTCTTCTGTGAAACTTTGTATAGTTTGACCTTTACTTTGCCTCAAAGTTTGTCATTCCATCATTGTTTTATGTAAATACCCTAATGGATAAAATTGTTTCCTTATCATTGATTTAAATTCCAACCATGAGGAAATAATATTACCACACTTACTTATGTTATGAAGCTTTCTCTCCCACCATACGAGAGCGGTTCCTTCCAACCGAAGAGAATCCAATTGCACTTTAACTTTATCGTAATCAATATGTTGGACATGGAAATACACTTCAACCTGTCGGATCCAATTATCTAGCTTTTCAGGATTAGCATCTTCATTAAACATAGGTAAAGAAAATTTTACATCAATCTTTAATAATGATTTATTAAAAGAGGCTTTATGGCTAGAATAATGAGAATGCTTAGAGGAAGAAGAACTAGAACTCGAAGGTGAAGACGAAGGCTCATGAGGATCTCCTCCAACCCCCTGTTTTACCGAAGCATCATCATCTGCATGTGCTTCCTTTTTCTTCCCTTTCTTCTTCATCCTCTTCTCGTAATCTCCACACATTCGTTTGACCATTTCTGACATGCGATAAAATTCCATGTGAAATTTTTTCTCTTGTTCATCATGCTTGTCCTCTTCTACCATTTTCTTCCTTCTAGATGAACGGCCAACTTCGGGATTGAAAGTCTTAAGAGTTCCTTCACCCTGCTTATGCTTTTCCCTAGTAAGAATTCACACTCAACAATTCAAGTCAAAGACGCCTGCTCTGATACCAACATGATCTGGCATATTTTCATTGTGACTTATAAAGAATTGCATTAAATGAGCATAAACTAAAATGCACCATTAAAGAAGGGAAAACTAAAAATGAAGAGACATAAGCATCAGATCTAAACACAAAAACTTGATAACGGATTTCGTCCCTGGTAGAATACGTGTCAGGGTCATGCTCTCAAATGGGTAGGCTCTTTCATTAACTCAACAAAAGAATTTGGCAAAATACATAAGTATACCTCATTATGAAATCAAGTTGCATAAATAATGCTCAGATCAGAAAACAGATAGCACCACTAAATTTGTGGTTTCGAATTACCCAAAAATGATTGTCTCCACGCTTCGATCTGACTCTGGCACTTCCAAGCCCAAGAAGAATTTTGTCTCAATTTTTGTGCCCTCTGCAACCTGAAATAATGATTTTCCTCGCCTCAAAAATCATGCCCGCGGGTCGTACAGTCTGTGCTCCCTTCCTGTAGTTGGGCGGATACACTTCTTAAGTAATTAATTGAGCGGTATATGCCAAGTTGTACTCGTGGAGAAATTGTTATGGGCAGGCATATTATGGCTTGGGCATAGGCGGAGGTTCCGGGGTCGATCCCCACAGACTTCGTTTTTTGTTGGTATTTGTTATATTGTTTACAATGTATATTTTTTCCCTGCTAACTTTAGCGGTGTCAGTAGAAGGTCTATCATTCATTGACAAAGTTGGCGTAGTCTGCCAGATTTGGCAAACCTGCCAACTTTTTGTTTTCAAAACTCGTTCACGGGTTGTCCTTGGGCATTTCCTGCCTGCCATGTGGCAGCCCCTGATTGGGCCACATGGCAACCTCTCATTGGGCCACACTTCCCCCTGCCAAGTCATCATGCCATGTCAGCACGCCACCTCAGTCATACGAACTATACATACTTCCACATGGCATGATCTAACTAGTCCACGGATCATTCTGAAAAGCCAATTATCGGGTGACATGTGGCATCCTCTAGTGCTTCCACGTCACCATGCTAACGTCAACATGCCACATGTCACTTCCCTTCGCATGCCATGTGCATTGTATGGATGCGGAAATCATCCATACAGATATTGACGTCAGCAGTACAGATGTTGACTCATCCCCTACTGATTGGGCTAGGTTGACCAAACTTTGACTGTGAATATATTGCAATCTGTAACTCTATTTGACGAGTCATTTTCACCGTTAGAAATATTGTGATGCACTCTTCGATATCATGTCATTTTCACTAAGTTTTGGGAACTTAAATTTTTTTCCCTTTCTCTGTCTGTTGGAGCCATTTTGAGCATTCTAAGTTGCCTCTGTGAGTTCTGAGTTATTCTTAGCCTTCTCTAGATCCCTTTTGGATCAAGAGGATTCATGTTTCTAAACATATGTACTAGAATCAAGGACCTATTTACAATAGTTGATATCATCACTATTCTTGGAGGCTTTGTAAAAAGATATACTTAATTGGAAATTATTTAGTGACTTTTATGAGTCAGAGGAATTAAGAGATAGAATCTACATTATTCCTAAAACGAAAATATAGAATTTGTCTCGACTCTCCACTCCTTAATGCACTCAAATTCATAGGTTTCCATTGATTGAGTCACTTCATGATCTACACCATAGGGATACTATTGACTTATTGAAAGACAATACATGTTTGATAATTATCTAGATATGAAAAAGAATATGGTATTAAATATTCATCCTAATAAGATTTTTAGCACATAAACCTTCTTCAACAAAGCTTCGTGACAAATATTTAATGCCCACACCAAGTCCAATAGTAACGTAATTGAGTTCTATAATCTCCTACAAGTTTGTTTAGACAAGTTCAACGTGAGCATGTCATACATAATCACTCAATCTAGTGTTTTCAAAAATTGACCCCTCAATGCAAAAATTGTGTTATTTCTTACTAAGCAAAACCCTAGTTCCAGAGATCATTGAATAAAACATTTTCTAGGAAATGGAATCACAAGAGAGGGGTTCCCATAGATTTAATCCAATGTTATTAATTGTTCATCGATCTAAATCTTGGCTAGTGTTTTAGGGCGAGTTGAAACTTGCTTCCTAAAGCCATACATGGACACATTAAGAATTTGGTTTGGGGGCATAAAAACCAAATTGACCAACCAAATTGAGTTTTGTAATATCTTGCATGTTTTCTTGGACAAGAATGATGTGGGCACGTTATACACAATTACCTAATCTACAGTTTTCAAAAATTGACCCCTTGGTGAAAAACATTCATTGTATCTTGCTGAGCAAAACCCTTGTTTTGGAGATTGGTGAATAAAACATTTTTTTCAATGGAATCATGGGAGAGGTATGACCCTAGATATCATATGATGTGATGAGTCCAACACAATTGAATTTTCATCTATTTGATTCTTGATTAGTGTTTTATGGTGAGCTACAACTCACTTCATGAAGTCATACATGGACACATTAAGAATTAGGTTTGGGGGCATAAAAACTAAATTGAGAAGAAAAATTGATTTTTGAAATATCTTTCAAGTGTGATTGGACAAGGATGATGTGGGAATATTATACACAATCACCAGATCTAGAGTTTTCAAAAATCAACCCCTTGGTGAAAAAAATGTTTTATCTCTTATTGAGAAAAACCCTAGTTTTGGAGATCGACGAATAAAACATTTTTTGGGCAATGGTATCCTGGGAGAGGGATGAAAATAGATATAATATGATGTGATGAGTCCAAAAAAATTTACTTTTCATATATTTGAGTCTTGATTAGTGTTTTATGGTGAGCTATAACTCACTTCTTGAAGCCATTTACGGACAAATTGAGAATTTGGTCCAAGAGCATAAAGACTAAACTGAGAAATGATACTAAATAACGTAAGATCCTTCAAGGTTGTTTGGCCAATTCATGCATGAGCACACTCTCCATAATCACCCAATCCATAGTTTTCAAAATCAACCCTTTGGTGCAAAAATTGCATTGTCTCTTAGTAAGCAAAACCCTAGTTTTTGACATTGTCAAATAAAACCATTTTTGAGAAATGGAATCAAAAGAGAGGGGTTCCCATAGTTGTATTATGATGTCACAAATCCGATCCAATCAATTATTCTCTAATCCGAGTCATGGATAGTGTTTTATGGTGAACTACAACTCGCTTCCTGAAGCCATTTCGGAACACATTGAGAATTTGTTCTAAGGGAATAAAAATCAAACTAAGAAGAAGAATTGAGTTTTGTAAGATCCTTATATCATGTTTGGCTAAGGAAAATTTGATCACTCAATCCAAAATCACGCAATCAATATTTTTCAAAAATCAACCCCTCTGTGCAAAAATTACATTGTCTCTTATTATACAAAATCCTAGTTTCGGAGATTTTTTAATAAAAACAAATTTGGGAAATGGAATCACAGGACAGGGGTTTTCCTAGCTGTAATAAAATGTCATGAGTCCAACACAATAATCGTTTCATCAATACGATTCTTGTTTAGTGTTTTATGGCAAGTTGAAACTCACTACTGGAAGCCATTGAGGGACACATTCATAATTTGTTCTAGGGGCATAAAATCCAAACCGAGAAACAAAATTGAGTTTCATAAATATTACAAGTTTTTTTATCCAATGCCTACATGATCACACTATAAATAATCAATCAATATAGAGTTTTCAAAAATTTACCCCTTAGTGCAAAATTTACAATGTTTGTCACTAAGAAAAACCCTAGTTTCGTAGATCATTGAATAAAACATTTTCCAAGTAATGGAATCACGAGAAATGGGTTCCCCTAGCTATAATTCGATATCACGATTCCAATTCAATTGATGATTCATCAATCCAAATCTCATTTAGTGTTGTATGTTGATTTGCAACTCGCTTCATGTAGCCATTCAGAGACACATTGAGAATTTGGTCCAAGTGAATAAAAACCAAACCGCACCCTGGATGGGGTGACACATGGAGCACACGTGTCAAGAGCTGGGGCAAACATGAGGGTAGTTAAATCCCCTCACTGCCACTTGATTAAGCATCTAAACTTGGTGTCACTACCTAAGAAAACTATTGACTCCTCTCGTCTCGTAGCTACGCTAGCTTTGTGACATGTTCGCCAATTCCTCTATCTTACTCTCCTAGCGTGCATGAAATCCCCCTCCTGCTTATCCTAGTCTAAGTCCTTAAACCTTCAGTTTAAAACTAATTAATCACCTTAACTAGTTTTAAACCTAAACAAAATATAATATAATTTTAAAACATTTAAATTTAAACTATTAATTAAATCATACATTTAAAACATAAATTTAAACCTAAAAACATAATTTAACATTAACATTAATCACTCATTTAATTAATTAATCATAATTACTTTTAATTAATTACAATACTTAATTTTAATTTGAAACATATACTTGAATATATATATATATATATATATATATATATATATATATATATATATATATATATATATATATATATATATATATATATATATATATATAT
>ML792497.1:185321-254962 GCA_009831015.1 Picea engelmannii | reverse complement strand
GCCTCGCCTGGGATGTTGACAGGTGGCATCGGAGAATCGGGGTTCGGGGTTTTGTGATACAAGAGATTTACGCCCCGTGAAGTCCCGAGTTCCGATTTCCCGAAGTAACGTCAGAGCCGTCGATCCACGGGGGGGGACACGCGGCATCAGATCCCGGATATCGGTATTCGACGTTTCGGGGTTTTCGACGCCTAGGGAACTTCACATTATGGATTCGCGATCCACGAAATCCCGAGGGTGACGTGGCAAGGCGGGTCCACAGGATATAGTGAAGGACAGGTGGCGCGCAGTCAGAGTTTCGGGGTTCGGGGTTTTGTGTTGTAAGAGATGCTCGACACCACAACCTCCGATTTCCCGATAGGGAGATCCCCGAAAGGTGGAAGCATTGACCCATTGACTATCGGGGTTCGGGGTTATGAGTTACATGTGACTGCGCTCACAGAACTCGCGAGATCGCGAATTCTGATTTTCCGATTTCCGAAAGGGGAATCACCGAAGGAGTGTACTGTGGGTAGTGGACTCCCGAGGAAGTTGAAGAGAGTTGATTCTTCGGGCCCGGGAGAAACAGAAGGTCCTGGTGGAGCAGCTGGCTCGGTGAGGGGCGAGTTGCGTCAATCTAACTGCCATTCTTCTTGATATTGTAAATTACTAGAAACAGAGAAAACTTGATCAATTATACCTGAATTTGTTACAACCAGATTTTCTTCCTTCTTATAGTTTTTCTCAGATTCCTTTCTCTTCCAGCAATCTTTCTTGAGATTCACTGTTTTTCCACAGTACCAACATTTTTCTTTACCCTTTCTGTGTCTTGACTTAGATCGAGAAAAACTTATGTTATTCTACTCTTTAGTTTGACCTCTGACCAACATCGCTTCTGATGTTGAGGTTTCTTTACCAGATTTTCTTCTCATCTCCTCATCCAACAAAGCTCCCACAACAGAGTCATAATCTAGAACATCTTCTAAGATAAAGCTAATAGAGGTGACTAGATTATCCCAAGACTCAGGCAACAAACACAATAGTGTAATAGCCTTATTCTCATCTTCGAATTTAACTTCCATACTAGTCAATTGAGCTATAAGGGTATTAAAGGTATTTAAATAGTCAACAACTTTTGTACCTTCTTTCATCCGCAAACTGTACAACCGTCTCTTCAAGTAGATTCTGCTTTTCAAGGACTTCGTCATATATAGACTTTCCAACTTGCTCCATAAGCCTGATGTTGTCTCCTCTCCTAAGATATTAAACATAACCTCATCTGCCAGACATAAATAAATGGTACTAAGAGATTTCACATCCAAATCTTCCTATTCTCATTCCGTCATGGCTATTGGTTTCTTTGAATTGTCTGCCAATGCTTTTTGCAACCCTTGTTACATCAGTAAATCCCGCATCTTGAGCTTCTAGAAATCAAAGTTGTTTTTATCGCTGAACTTTTCAACTTCAAACTTTGAACTCTGCATCTTATCCATTAGCGCAAAAAATCTCCTAATGTCCACTACTTATAAAATCCTTTTAAATGTGGAGGAATAATAAATAAGGTTAAATGTGGATCCTTAATAAATAAGGTTAAAGGTTAACCACACAAAGTTTATATTAATAAAAATTTATATATTTTCCATAAAACCTTTTAATAATATATAAAAAGGTTTAATAAAAAAATTTATAAATAAAAGTTTTACTCCATAAACATTCAGGCTTTTTAACTTATCCACCCACGTGACTCTTTAATTAAAAAAAAACTTTTTACTTTAATTAACTCCTCCACCTTTACTTTTCCAAAGAACCATACCTTAAAATTTTCAAGAAGAAAATCATGCGCATTTCCACACCTCACGCTACCATTGGAGTGTGGCCAGTCCACACCTCACGATTCACTTGGATTGCGGTGAGTCTACACCTCACGATTCACTTGGTGTGCGACTATCTTTAAAAATTTACCCACTGTAATACACAGTTGGACTGTGAAAATTCCATGTTTTCAAACATGTGTAAAGTGTGAGTAGTATGTCTTTGCACCCTTGCAGAGGAGGGATCTGCGACGATGTATAAATCGATGCACCTTACACAGATTTCACTTATGGTGCTCCTCCAAGAATTTGAAGCTCCTCCAACCAACTCTGATACCACTTGTTAGAATTGCAAATGTGGAAAACACAATTGACATATTATAATTAACAATCACACACATATTGTAAACACAAAGATTTCACATGGTTCACCCAAACGTTGGGCTACGTCCACCGAGCATAGGCATCGGTTGTCTTATTATTCAGATCATGGAGATTACATCATATTGAAGATTTCTCACTCTGTCTCTCACACTTAGTACTTTGCCTCTATGTGCTTACATGAATTTATACATTCACACAAGAAATTGATTATTAAATGAAATCCCTATCCATATTCTAACTTGGTCTATTTAGTTGCAAACAACGCAGAATAATAGGATCCAAATCCATCATTGAAGGAATTCATTGTCACCAAATCCCAACAAATAAGCTAACATTCTACATTTTTCACACTCAAACTCATTAGACTTGATTCTTAGATTTTTCATTGGACTTGATTCTCAGAATTACATTTTTCATATTCACACTCATTGGACTTGATTCCTAGAATTATGGTATTACATTTTTCATATTCACGCTCATTGGAATTTATTCCTAGAGTAACATTTTTCATATTCACACTTATTGCACTTGATTCATAGAATTATGGTATTGTTTTTCATATTCACACTTATTGGACTTGATTCCTAGAATTATGGTATTGTATTGATTAGCTCAATTTTCATGGTGAAATAGATTCTCCTTTGATTAGCTTAATTGAAAATAGATTTGATTTACATTTACAGAATTATGGATGTGGATAAGATAGCATTCTACATTTTTCACACTCAAAGTCATTCGACTTAATTATTACATTTTTCATCTTCACACTCATTGGACCTGATTCCTAGAATTACATTTTTCATATTCACACTCATTGGACTTGATTTCTAGAATTATGGTATTGTGGTCAAAGTAAATTTCATTCTATGATTCAATATTTCAAAATTGATTTCAAAAATTCTCCTACATAAACTATAAAGAGTTTATGTGAACTTGTGGCATAGCACATGCATTCATGGAATATTAAGGAATACTTCCCAAAAAAACATTTTGTTGAATCTCCTCCTAATACATTTTAAAAATAATAAGATAACCCTATTTTTACTAGATACCCATTTTTATACTCCACAATACTTATNTTACTAATGAGTGTGATAAGGTATTGGTCAACAAGGTGAAGACCTCATAATATAAAATATTCAAGCTCGTTAAAAAATGAAACAGAGGTCGTGGGATCCAACCCAACTATGAGCATAGTTCTTTTCCTATGTCAAGCTCATTAAAAAATGAAACAATGACCTCTCCCCTTGAGTCAAGTCTTTTCTTTCAATCTCGTACTTGAAACTTCCTTTCACCCACCTAGGAAAGTTAATATTCTTTCTTCCTCCTTCTCTGGTGAACATCTTCCTATTAGTAGCCAGGAGTTCTAATGGATATAGAAATTGGCGTCAGAAGAAGAGATGGCGAATGAAACAAAGCTAGGGGGCATGTCTCCAGTCTTTGGTTATCATGTTGGAGTTAAGCCACTAGCTTCTTAAGCCGGGAACAAACTATCAACCACCCACCTTTGGACTTTCCATTGGGAAGTGTCGAGCACAATTAGTTTTCTAGTTTCAAGCTTGCGAAAAAATGAAACCTACCCAAGTATAGTTTTACTTTGTTTCAAGCTTGTGTAAAAATGAAACCAATCTCGAGCTTAGTTTTAGTTTTTTCTTGCACTTGTAAATACATGAGAATAGGTTAACAAACTCAGTCTTTGTTATTTCTCACACTCGTTAATACATGAGAATAGGTTACTGAGTATACTTTTATCTCTTTCTTTGACTCATAAAAGATATATAAAAAAGGAACTCTTTGGAGTCTCCTTTAAGCTCTTTTCAGATTATCTAAACATGAAAATATTGTCAAGTGAGATTTTTTCCTTTAACACTCGTTAAAAAGTTATAAAGGGCATCTTTCTTGTGATAGTTTATCATTTTTTTGGCCTCGTTAGACTAATTATGAAAAATGAATACTCTAGTCAAGCATGATTAGAAGAGTTCTCCTAGGTATCGTTTTATGCTTTTTCAAACCCTAAAGACTAAATTTACAAAAAAAATCATTGTGGAGTCTTCTTTACGAACTTTTCAAACTCTTTAAACATGAAAAGGCCATCGATTTTACCTTCTTTGGGCTCGTTAAACTTTACATCGAAGGACCCACACATGGGACCGGACCCCTCCTTCTTCAGGTTCGTTAAAAATATGTCGAGGGACTCATCACCAAATGAGATATATCGAGCGTCTGTTATCCTCCACAAGCTTGTAAAACTAGAAAGAGTTACTCGTCGATCATGGTGGGGAATTTTTAGAGGGTTTTTCCATCTTTTTATATTCATTCTATGGAAAAATGTACTACTTTGAGTTTCCCTTGAACAATGCACCTTCTCTATCATCATATATAATAGTCGGGCCATCCATTCTCTCCCATTGACCACCATTTCCATCATGTGTCGTGTTCCCCTGATAGGTCCATGACCAGTGTTATGCTATTCATCTGATTTAATGTTGCTAAGTCAAGTTATTTGTAGTGCATACTTGTTCAAGGGAAGTTTACCTGTGTCGACCACCTATAGTTCCTTTCATCTTGTCTATCTTGGTCATCCTTGTGTCAGTTGTGCTCCATTATTATGATTTTCACACCATATACTTTACATGTTTCATTTTGATTGATGAAGGATACATCAAGTCCCTCCTTCGACAGATTTCACCCTGCCAACTAGATCTCATTATCTAGGATTGAAATCTAGAAACCCATAAGTACGTTGGGACTTGCAGACATCAGTGGCAGGTCTCCTTGCATTTCGACATTGGGTTTACATCATTGGATCCTGTCGAATGAATCTACAAGTGTTCGATATCAAATGCTTTATTCACACTTTGTAGATTGCACTTGATATCTTGGGTTCCATCATCATCATCGATGGATTCCCTCGTGTTTGTTAATGGTATACATTAATGACCGGTAATTAGACGGTTTCTACCATGCTCAACATCAAATCCTTTATTCACATGTCATAGATTCATACCCTATAGATGTAGGATGAATACCTTGGGAAATATCACACTCTTGTTCGATGATATTCTTTCCCAAGCTGCGATGGAGAATATTCATGAGAACTTCATAGATTGCTCAATTCTTGATTCATCTCATAGATTTGTATGATGTGACATAGATCCACATTTTTACTTGGTCGTGGCTATGATTTCACTTACATATTGCATGGATCCACAATGTATACTTTCGTGGCCATGATCGTGTCATGATTGGTTCTTTATGGATCCATGGTGTACTATGTTGTGGCCATCACTTGTGTCATGCATGGATCCACAATGTGGCCATCACAGTTTCTATCAAAAAGGACACAAAGAGGTATAAGGATATTCCTCTAACCATAGGCTGGGGAATCTGGTTGGATCAAAATTCTAATCTCTTTGAAGATAATAATACCTTTCCATTGAAATGTGCTATCTAAATTTTGAGCATACTCTCTATGCATCTCAAAGAAACATCGTCAAGAAGAAATAAATAAAGAATTTCCATGTTATTTTTTTGACGAAGTTTCCCAAGGAACCCCCTCTAAAGGCATGCATGGGGGAATTTTACACCTCTCCCCCACTCACAACATCAATAACTTTTGCGAAGGTATGGCACTAAAACTGGTCTTAATGCCAGCTCATAGAAATGGAGTTTCTCAAATCCAGTTTTATGGATATTCTATGCTTGTGATTCAATGGATGAAAGGAGAATTCAATTTGCAAAAATTCACACTACAACCTATTTTTAATGAAATCCTGCTTCTAAAATTGACTTTCTCTCACATTTCTTTTATGCATGTTTACATGGACACGAACTATGACGCAAGTAAGCTATTTAAGGATGGAATTGCACTGAAAAATAGGATTTGGAAGATCATTGATAACACTCCTACACACTACTTTGAACATATTCATGCTCCTTGGTTCTAATTTTCTTGTCTTTACATTAGAGCTATGTGGTCGATGTCTCTCAATGAAAAGATTGACTAAGTATCTTAGGGAAGGCTGCCTGAATTTTTTAGTGTATAAAAAAGACTTTACCTTTTTGAAAGATGTTTTCATTGGTATAACTTCTAGTCTAGGATTTCCCTTTTAAGATAAAACTTTGACTAGTTCAGGATTTCCTTTATGAGAGAAAACTTAGAAAATTTACATGAGATTCACTTGACTTAAGCTACATTCTTGTAAAGGATTTCCCTTTTAAGATAATACTTTGGCTAGTTCAGGATTTCCTTTATGAGAGAAAACTTAGAAAATTTACATGAGATTCATTTGACTTAAGCTACATTCTTGTAAAGGAAGAATTAAATGCTAGTCACCATCTACCACTATATTTATTATTTAAAAATAAAAGTGCTTCCTTTATGAGAGAAAACTTAGAAAATTTACATGAAATTCATTTGACTTAAACTACATTCTTCAAGGAAAAATTAAATGCTACTCACCATTTACCACTATATTTATTATTTAAAAATAAAAGTGCTAAATTAAAAGAAAAAATAAAATACACTTATGTAAATAGTGTTATGTATGAGAGATACATTATAATGCATCACCCCTAAGCTTGGAATGCACGTCACTTCGCTTCTATTGATGGAATGGAATAAAGAAACGAGAGTATGTTCTTTACTCTTATCTTTGAAAGGATGTGTTTCCATTCTCATTGCTTATCAAATTTTCAATAACATTAGTAAAAACTAATCAAATCTTTAATAAAATTAACTACGATAATATTCTTTTAAAATTTCATTATATTATCAACTAATAAAAAAATTCAATGATTATGACCTTCGTGACATTATACCTCAGAGTATGACAAGGTCATTGGTAAAAAAACCTTGGCTTTGAAAAGATGAGATAAGTATGCTAAGACAAGATTATGAACTGAGTGACATTATACCTAAGAGTGTGACAAGGTCCTTGGTAGAAAGACCTTGGCATTGAAAAGATGAGATGAGTGTGCTAAGACTGGACTCTAGAGAGGGAATGTTGTTGCTTGTAGCACTAAAAGTCGCAAGGGAATGTTGTTGCTTGTAGCACTAAAAGTCGCAGTCATTGAGGAGTCTCGCCTTCAAGCTAACAAATAACAATCATGTTATTTGATTCCAAGCTAACAAATAACAATTATAATGGTCTTCAAGCTACCAAATAACAATAATGTTATTTGGTTTGAATTTCCGTTAGATGAATGAGATAACTGTGTTTATGAATATGTTAATAAATCAATAACAAAAGAGAGGAATTAATATTTCGACAATTGAATCACGAGCAGAAATGGCACCACACGACACACACACGACACACAACAAGAATCTATTTGGCAGCACACGACACGTCGGAGAATGTATTGATCAAAAATATTTTCACTGTATATTGTTAATTATTATTGGCTAAATTACAAAAAAGAAAAATTTATAAGACATTAAAACTCATATCTATTATGTAAATTTCAATATGTAATATAAAGAAAATTTGTCCATCATCTTGTTAATTTTTAATTGTATATTTTTTTTAAATTATTATAATTTAATAATTCAAATATAATTTTATTTACAATAACTCTTTAAAAATATAATAATTTTTTTTTTTAATAATCTCTTAAAATAATTACCCATATGTAAGAGAAAGAAAATAATAGCTCTTATTAGCTTTCTATCATTGACCTACCCATATACTAATTCTCATATTAAATTAAAAATTTTACCCACCAAAATATTTCACCAGTAGAATTTTCAAATATGGTCTTCTATATAAGTTTCAATGAATGCAGGTATGGCATTGAAAACATAATTACATTCTGTCGTTCTCAAAACCATGTCATTTCATGAATTTATTACCCCAAAACACATCCACTTGCAAATACTTTGATAATCAAAGTCATCAAAACATATATTTGATAATCAAAGTAATCAAAACATATATAACAATTAGAAGCACAGTGTTTTATCAAGGATGTTCAAACTCATATCCCCAAGCATTTCATGATTGTCAATCATGTCCCACAAAATTGATCATAATCTGGGTTTTTTTTAGTGGGGACTCGGAGGAATCAAAGTTGATAAAATTTAAAAGAGATGACATATAACAACTACCTGCAAAACAGTGATGGCATAACTAATGTAGTTTTTTATTAAACCAAGTGCAGATCCAAATTTCATTTTCATTAATGGCAACCTCAAGTGTTGGCTGCTCTATTATTGAATATCCGTCCATCACCCTGCTATTTTTGGATTATTTCCCTATTTCCTCTTATAATTAGAATCAGAATCAGAATTGAAATTGAAATCGCCATGCCATTACCATATTGGGATTGCATTTAGAATGGTTTTCACCATGTTGAGAGTTCAGCGATATATTAATACATAATATTAACATGAAGTTACTAATGCAACTAGCCACTAGCCATAAACTTAATTATGCAAAAAAATATCTTCATGGGAAGAACAAGGGGTAAGAGGCATCAGACCTGCATCGAATGAACAATTTCTATGAATCCCTGGCGACACATTTGTTCCTTATTAGTTGAAGTGTGCATGTGAAGAGAGAAAGAAATGGCGAGAGATTCAATTATAGCGATGGCAACATAGCGAGCCGACGTAAATATATGGATAGATACAAATAACAATATCAGAACTGGAATAAGCGGGCGGTGATGAAAGGGGTCCCAAGTTTCCTTCACTTTCAATTTGATATCGACGCTGACATTGTTGCTACTGAGCACACTGTATCCATGTTTTATTATTATTATTATTATAGTAATATATATTACAGTATGGGCCACTGAGCCCATTTCTGGCTTATAGTTTTATCATCGACATTGTTGCAACTTAGCTCACTGATGTTTGACAATGGATTGTTGAAAGCTGGGTTATTGCATGCTTTCCACTAAGCCCACTGCTGCCCACTGCTGGCTTATAGTTTTATAGTCGACATTGTTGCAACTGAGCTCACTGATGTTTGCCAATGGATTGTTGAAAGCTGGGTTATTGCATGTTTGTCAATGGATTGTTGAAAGCTGGGTTATTGCAGGATGTTGGTCATTGGCACATATTACATTACATTAGGCTACTCACCCCACTGTCTTATGTTTTATTATTATCTGGAAAATAAGAGTTATACTCTTCCGGTTTGAATCATATTTTCTTTCATCATGTCTATAGGGAAAGGAATATGTTGGTGAATGAATCATTGAAAGCTAAGTTATTGCACCATATTTCCTTTCATCATGTTTACAAGGAAAAGAAAATGTTTGCCAATGGATTGTTGAAAGCTTTCTCATGTTTACAGGGAAAAGAAAATGTTTGCCAATGGATTGTGGAAAGCTGGGTTATTGCATGTTTGTCAATGAATTGTTGAAATATGGGTTATTGCAGGATGTTGGTCATTGGCACATATTACATTACATTTGGCTACTCACCTCACTATCTTATGTTTTATTATTACCTTACATTATTGGAAAATAAGAGTTATACTCTTCCAGTTTGAATCATATTTTCTTTCATCATGTCTATAGGGAAAGGAACATGTTGGTGAATGAATCATTGAAAGATAAGTTATTGCACCATATTTCCTTTCATCATGTTTACAGGGAAAATAACATGTTTGCCAATGGATTGTTGAAAGTTTCCTCATGTTTACAAGGAAAAGAAAATATTTGCCAATGGATTGTTGAAAGCTGAGTTATTGCATGTTTGTCAATGGATTGTTGAAAGTTGGGTTATTGCAGGATGTTGGTCATTGGCACATTTTGGAAGAAGTGGATGGTCAGATTTCTAAATTTAAACATCACATGCTTATTTGAGTTCATATTTGTTTCATGTATGATAATATGGAATGATGGGCTATATAGGCTATTGTTGGTATTTATGAAGCTTTTTGGTTATGAGATAATAATCTTTTGAGTGATATAGTTCATATTGTATTCTCTTTTTTGTTTTAGTATTAATAAATTACTCTATGACAGTTTTAGAACTATGATGAGAGTTGTATATAGTTCATATTGTATTATCTTTTTGGTTTTAGTATTAATAACTTAATCTATGAAAGTTTTATAACTATTATGAAAGTTGTATATAGTTCATATTGTATTATCTTTTTGGTTTTAGTATTAATAAATTACTCTGATATTTTTAGAACTACTATGAGAGTTGTATGAGCACTGTATATGTGATGTAATGTAGGTTTTGAAAGAAAAACATATGTTAAGTTATATTGATGAAGGGAAAAATATTAGAATTTATTTATATCTTGATATAGTTGTTAATAAAGACATAATATAAATCATTTGAAAAATGTAACTTAGTTTTTTAATAAATGAAATTATTGGCATAATATAAATCATATGAAAAATGTAATTTCATTTTTTAATATATATATATATATATATATATATATATATATATATATATATATATATATATATATAAAAAGTTGTAATGTTAAACTAACCTAGTTGGTCTTTTCATAATAATCCATGTAATAACTAATGCTAAGTTATTAGCAAGTCATTCAATTGTCATTTGTATTTGGCTTTCTAGACTCATCACTAAGAACTTTTGGAAGCTTTGGTTGTTATTGGATTGCATTCAATGTTTTCTAATATAATTAGCTATAGATTAACAACTAGTGAGTAAGGCTACAAACATCTCTCTCTTTAATTATAGAAGATATGATAGATTGTATCTCTAAACATGATTATGGAGTAAAAAAATAATAGACTACATTTCATGGTTTCAAAGACTCACTAGCGTGTCATCCATGAGGGGAAGAGTCCCCATTCTTTACTACATAACATAGCACTCCTATACTAAGGACCCCAACATTGGATACGAAAAACAAATCCTATTCATGGGATACTAGAACTCTTGTAATAAAGACCTTGTCACTAGATACACATAGAAAATCTTAGTCATGGGATACAAAGTTTGACAATACATTAGATAGAAAAATCAAAACACATTCATCATTCCAAAACCTCTTAATAATTTTCTAAGAGAAAATGTTAAATCTTTAAAGATATTTGGGAAAGGTAGTGAATTATTTCATAATCAAAATGTGTGCCCATGGTAAATGGTACTCTACTATCCTTTTAATTAGAAATGGTATTTTCATACAAGGGACATCTCAATCTTGATTGTAGCACATCACATTTCAAGTCTATTGGAGGTTTTTTTTCTTGGTTGTCAAACCTATGCCTTAGAATATATACTATTCCTTAGAATATATACTAAGTGCTTAGACATTCATTTCCATTCTAGATCCATTAATAAAGTGAGTGATGTTGAAACATTGTGGACTTTTCTAAGGCCTCTTCTATAGATGGTGTCGTGTTTAAAATAGGGAATCAATAATGAAAAATTTTCGAAAAAATTAAAATCCATATTTATAATAATAGAATTATCACTAAGTGCATCGAATAAAGTGATCCCATAATGAATGTACATTCTGTATGTTCATATATTTCATCTCTTCTTCTTATTTACCTACCACGAAATGTATTATAGCTCTCCTTCCTACGATCTGTTTGTTAAGATATGTGCTCTATAATGCTTCTATTACAACACACATGACACATTTGTGTAGATTAACCTCATCAATATTGAAAAATGTCTTACTCCATGCAATATATAATATCATGGGCCTTCTCATACAACTATCATATTTCATAAGAAGCCAAAAAAATAGCACATTTATGAAAATACCATGCTAGATTATCTCCTTGGTAGCACTTATTTGCTCTCTTGGGTGGGAAGAAAATGAAGGTGCAACATTTCTTTGCTTTCTTGGGTGGGGTGAAAATGTAGGTATAATAAAGGATTCTCTAATAGAAAAGGTGCATCCCAAAACCATATGTTAAAATGGTAGGGTTGTTTTGTTGAAGGGGCTAATAGTTGCTAAAGATGCAATAGAGGCAATTTAAGGGGAGGTTATGGCTCTAGAGATTTTTTTTCTATCTTAAGTGTTGACATCTTGCTTCATGGAATTGTATCAATCTAAGCTTCAATAATGAATATATGTAGATGCTTTGGATGTTTGAGATGTTATTCTTCTTGTTTTTCTATACACCTCATGACGCCTTCTTCATTTTCTTATCATGTTGGCCATGTCATCCATATGGTTTGGTTGTTGGTTTAGACATTGATTCAAAATTGGCTTCTTTGTGGAAATTCCCACTTTCTTTCCATGGAGATAGAACCTATGAGTGGAGTGAGGGAGTTGAATGGGCCTTCATAAATAGGGGTTTGTGTGTACAATGAAAGAAATATTATTTCACAGTGTACAATAAATAACAATGGGACAAAACAATAGTTTTTAGTATTTCTTTCTCTTGGGGTTAGTACCTCTATAAGGTATGATGGAAATCTAACTACAATCTATGTCCTTAATGAAGACATTAAAACAACCACCATAATCCTTCCCTACTTTTTCAATTGGGCAACCAACATATAGCCCTACTAAGGTACTATGGTTTCGAATTCAAGGTGGACTATACCCTTTGAGAGAATAGGCGAACTAACAATAGTAGATCACTTGTGCACATGTAGGTAGAAATGACTAGAGTGAAGTAAGTGAAGGTGAAGGTGAAGGTACCACTAGTAAAGAAGGAAGTAGAAACATCACTTTTCCATTATATTCTTACCCCCTAATTCCTTGATATGATATATAGCTTCACCCATCCGAAAAACAGGAAGGAAGGGTCTCAATAGATTCATGGAATTGGAGGTGGAGCATAAAAATATTTGTGTTGTTGTATTAGCAGTCTCGCGGATATCTTTCCAAACGTTTTAAATTTTGTCTTATGGCCTATAATTACATATTACATTCATCCTATGCACCTGAAAGGAAGACTTAAAAAATATACTATGAAAACATGAAGTGTATATTTATTTCTTAAGAGTAGTTGAAGATTTTTCACTCAAAATTCCGTTTGGTAATTGTACAATTTAAACATCCTTAATATCAACTACAGATCGATCTGATAATTGTTTTCTATTGTAGACTATAGATTATATCAAAGGAATAGGAAAAATTTCACACTTTCGTCTACAAAAATACACACAATAGTTTTCTTAGCTCTACTTAGGAACTTCAATACATTTATCAACAGTTAGCACCTACAATAGTCTTTATTGCCTTTACTCAATGCATAAATTCAACTATAAAGGCTTATTCAACAATTATTTTCCTTCTACCCAACAATTGGATGTATTCTATCAGTCATTCATCAATAGAACATGTAACAAGAACTAAGTAAATGCATTCTACCAATTATTAAGCATGAGAAAATTCAACCAGGGAAGAGTAGAAGAACATATCTAAACAAATTTTTGGGACAACAAATGAAATAGCCAAGTTCCACCCAGCCATAGAAAAAAACAGAAAATCTACTTGTTCAATTCACCCCCTATCCTTACCATGAATCCATGAGGGAAAACCTCGAAACTCCTCTTTCTCTATAGTCCTCTTTCAGATCTGAAAATTCTCCTTGCCTCACACTCAGAAGTAGTGCTCGTAACAGCAAGTGACGTCCTTCTTCAGATCATAAGTTCTCATTCCCTCACACTTAGAAGTAGTTCTCGTAACAACAAGTCTATCTTTTCCCCCTTAGCATACTAGGCAGCATCGTGCCTCCTCCCATATGCTATATATGCAAAAGCATCTTGTGCCTAGGTCTTTTCCCCTTGGGAATTTTTGGAGCTTTACAAACCCCTGATTTTCAGGGGCTTCCAATGGCCAAATTCTTGATTTCCCACTTGTAAAATTCATCCCTGAGGTAGTTCAAGCACGTTCCCCTCTCATGGAGTCATGGTCAGCTGATTTCAACCTCGTTTTTCCACTTGTCCCTCGTCAATAAATATAAAAATTATTTGTTTCTTACAAGTTTCAAAGTCAAAGAGTTGGTTGGGAAAATCAAATCTTTTCCCAAAAGTCCTAATAATAAATTACAATTAACTAAATTCCAAATTCAGAATTACCATAAATTGCAATAATTTTCCAATTTCGAACCTACCAAAAATGGAAATAAATTCTTAAGTATTTTCAGACTTCAATAATAATGTATTTTTGGGGATGTTGTATCTTTTCCCCCTTCAGTACAACACTATCCTCAATGTTCATTCCTTTCTCAAAACAGGGTTGGATAAGATTTCTACAAATCTTCCTCCAATTCCCAAGTAGCCTCCTCGGGACTAAAGTTCTTTCATTGCACTTTTACCTGGGCGACGACTCTATTCCATAGTCCTATTTATCTCATATCTAGAATGATCATAGGTTCTGCTTGGAACTCGCCTTCTGGTTCCACCTGTACCATGTTCCAATCGATCATGTGAGTAGGATCATGAACATAATTTTTTAACAAAGAAACATGAAATACATTATGAATTTTCAGATTTGCAGAAAGTGAAAGTTGATATGCCCAGGGTCCAATTTGAGCTAAGATATCGAAAGGGCCACAAAACCTGCGCACAAACTTGGAAGAGTTTCCTATATTTAGTGAACTTCTTCTAGCTTTGACTTTTAAATAAACGTGGTCTCCAACTTTAAATTCTTGGTGTCTTCTTTTCAGGTCCACATAACTTTTATGTCTATCCTATGCCTCCTTTAAATTTTGTTGTACTTTTTTTACTATATTCTCCATTTCCTAGAGCATTTATGGTCCCACCAAGAGTCTGTCAACTGGGTTATCCCAGCTAATCGGAGTTGTACACTTTCTATCGTACAGTACTTCGAAGGGGCTCATCTTAGCGAATGCTTGGTAACCATTAGTGTATGCAAATTCCACCAAGTGTTGGTAGTTGTCCCACTTACCTGGCTTTGTCCTTACATACATACGTAACATATCTTCCATGAGTTTGTTTGTTCGTTTAGTCTACCCATCCATTTGTGGATGGTAGCTTGTGTTGAAATTCAAGTTAGCATTCAACCCGGCAAACAATTCTTTTCAAAAGGTAGATGTAAATTTTACATCTCTATGTGAAATCACCATTTTAGGAATGCCATGTAGTCTAAAAGTTTCTTTCATGAATATTTCAATGATGTTAATAGCTTTATACATAGATTTTATAGGAATAAAGTGTGCATACTTTCTAAGCTTATCAATTGCTACCATAATTGAATCATTCTGTTTTTTGAGTTCTAGGAAAATCTGTGATAAAATCCAGTGATATAGTTTTCCATTTCCATTCCAACATAGGTAGAAGCTGCCACAAGCCGACTGGATGTTGGTGTTCAACCTTCACATGTTGACAATATTGGAACTTAGACAAGTATTATGTTGTCTCTCCTTTCATATTAGGCCAATAAAATAACTTCCTTAGTGTTGTTACCGTTTTCTGGTATCCCAGATGACCAGAATATGGTTTCTTGTGTACTTCATCCAACATTGTTAACTTTAATTCAACAGAATCTAGTATGTATAATCTGTTTTTGAATCTTAGTAGACCATTTTTGTCCAAACTCATATTTGTTCTGTCTAAATTTCCTGCATTATTTTGTAAATCTACTACTTTTTTAATGTAATTTTCATCATTATTGCTTGCATCCTTTATCCTTTGCTCAATGCCACTTTCCACCCTGCTAATGTTCATCTCAAACATCCCATGAATTCTTCTACTTAAATCATTTTCCACTTTGTTTTCCTTACCCTTGATGTGTCTTACCTCGAATTCGAATTCGCTGAAGAAGGCCAGCCATGTTGCTTGCCTTGCGTTAAGGTCTCGTTGACTAAACAAAAATTTAAGACCACTGTTATTAGTCAACAACATAAATTTTCTGCCCATTATATAGTGTTGCCACAACTTTAATGCATGGATGACAACTGCTAAATCTAAGTCGTGAGTGATTTAGTTCCGTTCATTCTCTTTTAGTTTTCTAGACTTGTAACAAATAACGTTCCCTTCTTGAGTTGGGACACCTCCCAAACCTTCTTTGCTCGCATCCACACAAACTGTGAAGTCTTTATCCGGTTCTGCTACCCTTAAAATTGGTGCGGTTGTTAATAGTTCTTTTAACTTATTAAAATTGTCCTGACATTTTTCTGACCAATTAAACTTGGTTCCCTTTTTCTGTACAGATGTGATAGGGTATGCAATCTTCGAGAATCCTTCTATAGATTTGCGGTAGTACCCAGTAATTCCCATGAATGACCGGATGTCTTCTACATCCTAGGGGATAGGCCATTCCATGATGGCTCTTATATTGTTTGGGTCAACTGCAATACCTTCTTCAGATATTACATGTCCTAGGTACTGTTTTTTCTTTTTATAGAAGTCACATTTGTCAAATTTTGCATACAGTTTGTGTTTTCTTAAAGTTTGCAATACTATACTCAGATGTTCTTTGTGTTCTTATTTTGTTTTAAACTATACTAGGGTATCGTCAATAAATACCAAAAGAAACTTATCCAAGTACTAACTGAAAATGTTGTTCATTAAACACATAAATGTTGTTGGTGAGTTAGTGAGACCAAATGGTATAACAACAAATTCGTAGTGTCTGTATCTCATTCTGAATGTTGTTTTACTTATGTCTTCATCTTTTATTCTAACCTGGTGATAACCATAACTTAAATCCAATTTAGAAAAAATAGTTTCCCCACCTACTTGATCAAACAGATCATTGATTCTAGCTAAGGGGTATTTGTTCTTAACAATCATTTTGTTTAACTGTCTATAATCAATGCATAATCTTAGAGTTATGTCTTTCTTTTTAACAAAAAGGAATCATGATCCCCATGGTGAGACACTTGGCCTGGAGTATTCCTTGTCCAACAGTTCTTGTAGTTGAATCTTTAATTCTGTTAATTTAGGTAAACTCATTCGGTAGGGTGCCTTATATATAGGAGCTGAACCAGACAGTAGATCGATAGAAAAGTCTATCTCTCTCCTTGGGGGAAGTTCAGGTATTTCGTCGACAAACACATATCTAAAATCATGCAGGATGACAAAATCTTCTAGGCTAGGTTTATTTTCTTTTTCCAACAGATTTGTCACTTGGATAGCATAAATCTGACAACCTTTTCTCATGCACTTCTTAAATTGCATTGATGAAATCTACCTAAATGAGACTGATTTTCATATGCCTTGTACTGTCCTAATAGTTTCATTTTTGTCTCTATAATTGAGTGATTTTTCATAACAATCTAAAACTGCTTTATGCCTCTTTAACCAATCCCTGTTTAAGGTACAAGTGTTGTAACCTTTGCTCTGATACCATATGTAATGTTCCCCAAATTTACCAAATAAAAAAAAATCTTAGGGAAATTAAATCTCTTTCTCTTTGAACAACTTATCTCGAAAGACCTACTGTTATTATAACTAGGTAGTTGTCATCACTATTAAATTTTTCAAGGTTTATGTTTTCCAGTTATTGACACAATTAACTACCACTATAACAGATTTTATCTCTGAATTATTTCCTAATGTACAGTACTCATATAGTTAAAGGGTCAAGGGTAACTTCACTATACCCCATCCTCTCAGATTACCAACGTATATAAAATAAGCATAAAGGTTAGTAAAACCCCACTAACATTATGGTCCTTTCCATATATCTATATATATATTTATACGTATTAATGTTATATTTACAGAGGAAGAACCCCACTCGAATTACAAAAATATTTAAGCATGGACAGTACCCATATCACATAGGTCTAAATGAATTTGAGTTTAAAGAATAGATTGCATTCTTAAAATAAGGTTCAATGCATCTATCGTGGACTTAAAAATAGGGGTGGCTTTATACTAGCTTCTTAAATAATACTGGTACATACCCCCCTTCGCTCCAAGTGCTACGTGACCTCCCGGTCTCTGGATCGTTCCAATTGTTGAACCGAGTCGACTCTTCGGGTTCCTGAATGAACCCTGATTAAGTTATACACAAGCCTCTTTATTAAATCCTATGTGAAAGTCATGTGATATATGCACCTTTTGTCTCTGCACGTTGTGAGCGCTAGCTCCTCTTCACTAGCCCCTCCTTCATATGTCCTTGGGCTATGCCCTTGTACTAAAGCACGATTGAGGGCACAGGAAAGAGTGGTTTCAAACCAAACCACTTTTCATCCCGCAATACTCCCCTAGCTAATATGTACCCCGTGACCGAAAAAAGTGGTTGAAATTGCGGCCCACTCAAGGAATAATATCCTCGACAAAAGTTTCAGCTCCGCAATCCTCCCTGTTTGTTGATCTCATGCCTCTTGGCACTATTTCCGATTAACGAATGCTATCAAACTCTGTTCCACCCTTCTTTCCTCTTTCCACATGTCTCCCCAGATATCCACGATCTATCGACACCTAACTCCCCTCTGGATCAACGACTATCGTTGAATCCGCCTCTACTCTCCTCTGCATGAAAATCACCTAGAGTGGAAGATCTATTGCCACCTGTCCCCTTGAATCCACGGCTAGGATCTCCTCCATGGATCCGGCCTTCAGGGTTTCAAATATCAAGTCCTTTTCCTTATCCTTAAATATGGGGAATTGTGCCACTTGTCCTTTTAAATTGGATGGCCAAGAATTACTTCGGTTCCTTTCCCGATGTCTACAAATCGTTTCCACGTCTCCTCTCCGAATATGATGGCTCATATTCACTTCCGATGATCTGATGACTCAGATATGCTCTGGATCTCTGAACTTCTGGGATCTAAAATCTCTGACTCTTGTCCCTGTTTACTGGGTATCTCTCGGAGTTCTAGATCTGGCTCTGCATGTCCTCGTTCGCAACGACGACTCTTGTTGTTTGCGGGACACTAACCTTTGTCGATTTCAAATCTCAAAAGCCATGAGTCTCTGGAGTGAATCCTTTCGGAGTCCATGATCTGGTGACACCTCTCCAACCTGTATCAATGACTAACATTTTCTCTGGTTGTTCAGGCTTTGACGATCCCGAGTCTCAAACTTCTCCTTCATATCCTCCTGGAGTGCTTTCTCCCAGAATCCATGATCTTTATCCACATTCCCCTTCTGAATCAAACTATCTAGAATCTCTTCAGGTCTTCGACATTTTGGCTCTTCATCTCCCTGGCGCTTCGATTCTTCGGTGCTTCAGGCTTTGGCTATTTCAATTCTCAAACTAAAAACTCCAGTGTAAATTTCTTAGGAGCTTGCGATCTGGTGACAAGTGTCCCCTCGTAGATCGATGACTCTCAACTCTTCATCTATCTGGGCTTCAGCTATTTCTTCCGGCCTCCGAGAGTTTCAATTCTCAAAACACTTCAACCTTCGTCTCCCTCTAGATCTCTTGACCCGTTGACAAATATCCTCTTTGGATCCAACGATCCAAACTCTCCTTTCACAAATCACGATTTTGTGACTTGCTGCTTCCAAGTTAATACTTCCTCCACAATCCCGACTTCCGAAATGTTGATATTTCAGAACGCCCAAATTTGACGGCTCGTGCTCCTCCGGATATAATGATCCAGATCTCCCTTTCGTGTATCGGGAATTTGCATTTCACGAAGTTGGATGGTCACTCACTTCTCTACTCTCGATCCCCAATATCTCAAAATTCTCCTTGGAAAATTGACGGTCCAGGTCTCTCCTCGATCAACGGCTTGGATCAAATCGTGAAATCGGGTTTCATGGATTTCAGTAACTCTTGTCTTTGGTTGTCTAAGTTGCGAACTCTCGATAATACTAGATCTATGATTCACAATCTTCCTCCAATCGATGACTGCAATCAGGTCAAAAACTCAAATCTAGTGACAGATCAAGTCAAATCCAATCGACACTAATTTTACAGTTTTTATTAAGGGACGAGGTTCATTTGGGAAATTTTTCTATATTCAATTTTAACTTCCGTTGAACTCCATATTATCACAAATTAAATTTCTCAATTTCTTTGCAGGACTTTAATCTTCGCAGTCTTCGGATCTAGGATAGCGTCTTGCATGAAAAGGTACTCGGGTTCCAACTTGCAGCACTAATAAACATCAATCCATATTTTGTTGATAATGAAATTGATCTACCCTAGCACATTATTATCGTGGTTGTTTTTATACTAGGCTCCTATAAACAACTGGTTAAATTTATGTTCAATCCTTAAAGAAAAAGATAGAGGGGAAACCCCTACTGGAGGCAGTTTCCCTAAATAATAGTTATGATCGCAAGTGTTATGTAGAGTTTGAAGAGTCATTTAAATATAGGACCGACTCTACAATAGGTAACAGGTTTATGTAGTTAAATCCCTGGACATTTTCTCCTGAGATTATCAAAACAAGATAACTGTAACATTTTACTATATTTAATACAATCGGCTTAAAGGAAACTACTTGTAATAGTCGAGTAATAGATTTATGTGTGATATATGTTCAGGTAGTTCGGAAAATCTGTATAGGTAAACAACACACACACACACACACACACATATTTCAATTCCGATATTCACTCAAAATTCTGTTTGGTAATTATACAATTTAAACATCCTTAATATCAACTACAAATCGATCCGATAATTGTTTTCTATTGTAGACCATATATTATATCATAGGAATAGTAAAAGTTTTTCACTTTCATCTACAACAATACACACAACAACTTTCTTATCTCTACTCACGAACTTCCATACATTTATCAACAATTAGCACCTACAACAGTCTTTCTTAGCTCTACTCAATGCATAAATTCAATTGTAAAGGCGTATTCAACAATTCATTTCCTTCTACCCAGTAGGTGGATGTATTCTATCAGTCATTCATCAATAGAACATTTAACTAGAACTAAGTAAATGCATTCTACCAATTATTAAACATCAAAACATTCAACCAGGGAAGAGTAAAAGAACATATCTGAACAAATTGTTGGGACAAAAAATGGAACAACCAAGTTCCACCCAACCATAGAACATAAAAACCAATCTAATTGTTCCGTTCACCCCCAATCTTGACCATGAATCCATGAGGGTGAACCTCGAAACTCCTCTTTTTATATAGTCCTCTTTTAGATCTGAAATTCTCCTTTCCTCACACTCAGAAGTAGTGCTCGTAACAACAAGTGACGTCCTTCTTCAGATCGAAAGTTCTCCTTACCTCACACTCAGAAGTAGTGCTCGTAACAACAAGTCCTTATTTTCCCCCCAACATACTAGGCAACATCCTGCCTCTTCCCATATGTTATATATGCAAAAGCATCTTGCACCTAGGTCTTTTCCCCTTGAGAATTTTCGTAGCTTTACAAATCCCTGATTTTGATTGGCTACCAATGGCCAAATTCTTGATTTTCCACTTGTAAAATTCATCCCTCGGGTAGTTTGAGCCTGTTCCCCTCTCATGGAGTCATGGTGACATGATTTCAACCTGGCTATTCCACTTGTCTCTCAGCAATTAATATAAAAAAAAAAATTCTTATAAGTGTCATAGTCAAAGAGTTGGTTGGGAAAATCAAATCTTTGCCCAACAGTCATAATAATAAATTACAATTAACTAAATTCCAAATTTAGAATCATCATAAATGACAATAATTTTTCAATTTCAAATTTACCAAAAACGGAAATAAATTCCTAAGTATTTTCACACTTCAATAATAATTTATTTTTGGGGATGTTACATATAAATTCAAATTCCAATCCAAATGAAAGATATTCAAGTGCTTAATGTTAAACAATAAATCCCTAACATAGAATGTCCTTGAAAAAATAATTTAATCTTAAACAATAATGCCCAAACATGGGACATCCTTCAAAAAATAAGTTATGAGGGATTAGGTTGGTGTTTCCTTTGCAAAGTTGACTCAAAGACCAACTCTCATCTTGTTATGACCTATTCTCATACTCTAGAAGTTTAGTAGGAAATAAATTACTTGGAAAGTTTGAACAATCCTTGGAAGGGGAACTCCATTCAAGAAGCCCTTAAGAATTGTTTTATGAACAAGGATATAAAGAGGTATAAGGATGTTCCTCCAACCATAGGCTCAAGAATATGGTTGGCTCAAAATTCTAATCTCTTTGAAGATAAGAATACCTTTCCAATGAAACGTGATATCTAATTTTTGAACGTACTCTCTATGCATCTCAAAGAAATCTCCTCGAGAAGAAATAAATAAATAATTTCCATGTTATTTTTTTGATGGAGTTTCCCAAGGAACCCCCTCTAAAGGGAGGGATGGGGGAATTTTATACCTCTCCCCCACTCACAACATCAATAACTTTTGTGAAGTTATGGCACTAAAATTGGTCTTAATGCTAGCTCATAGAAATGGAGTTTCTCAAATCCAATTTTATGGATATTCTCTGCCTGTGATTCAATGGATGAAAGGAGAATTCAATTTGCAAAACTTCACACTAGAACCTATTTTTAATGAAATCCCACTTCTAAAATTGACTTTCTCTCACATTTCTTTTATTCATGTTTACATTGACACAAACTATGAAGCAAACAAGCTATTTAAGGATGGTGTTGCATTGAAAAATGGGATTTGGAAGATCATTGATAACACTCCTATACACTACTTTGAATATATTCATGCTCCTTTGTTCTAATTTTCTTCTCTTTACATTAGATCTATGTGGACGATGTCTCTCGATTAAAATATTGACTAATTATCTCACTGAATTTTTTAGTGTATAAAAAAAACTTTACTTTTTTTAAATATGTTTTCATTGGTATAACTTCTAGTCTAGGATTTCCTTTTTAAGATAAAACTTTGGTTAGTTCAGGATTTTCTTTATGAGAGAAAACTTTGAAAATTTACATGAGTCATTTGACTTAAGCTACATGCTTTGTAAATGAAGAAATAAACGCTACTCACCATCTACCACTATAGTGGTAGATTTTTACCACTTCTTCTAATTTTTTTCTAGAATCTGTTTGGTTAACAATAAACAAGTCTTAACAAAAAAAAAAATATCTCAACGATATGATCATTAAAAAAAAAAAAAGTGATTAACATAATTAGGAGAATAATGAAAGATGATATTACTAATGACCACTTTAAATTTAGGTTTTAAATAATGTTAAGTTTTGTATTCTTTCGCCCACTTTGGATTTAACATTTTACTCTACTTCGTTTTTTCATGCACTTGAGTGGGGAATTTCCTTATTTTCCAGGTGGGTTATGACCGCTTTAAATTTAGGTTTTTACTGAGGTTAATTTTATTATTGGGGCGTTACCCTTAAGGTTTTTAATGGTTCTCTCCCTTCTTTGCAAGGTGTGTGAGTGGGACATGATCTAGTGGAGTTACGTGGTATCAAGTGTATGATTGAAGTTCTTGGTTTTATGCATGTTTGATCTTTCTTAGTTCATGCTCTGTTATATTTTCTTTGTTTTTCTTCTGCTTCCTAACAAGTGGTATCAGAGATTACAGTTGAAGGATCCGAGAGCGAAGGAGAAAATAATCTGGTCACTGGATCGAAGAGTCGAGCCAAGCCAAGTGAGGTGGAAGTGGAGAGATGAGGAGAGGTTTTATTACATTGTTGCAGGTCATCCCTGTGGGATGGTGCAATGATAGCATGCAAACTTACGAAATTTCCAAAAAGTTATGAATCGTCGCGAATTGTACATAGTACACAGTGCGGCATCGCCACAGGAAACAGATTGGATATAGAGCGACGTCGTCGCAGGAGAAAGTTTGACACATTGTGACAATTTGAGAGCAAATTGTCACAGGATACCCATTAACACAGTGCGATGATTTCCTAATCACCATAGGTGATCTTCATATAAGGTGCGACGATCATCAAAAATAAGAAAAAGGTTAATAAAAGGATTCACATGATATAAGAATTAAAGGGTTTTGTCTCATTTAAAGGTTTTATTTTTTGTCTCATTAGGCATGGTGGAATCTTTGTCTCATTGGGTATAAAACGTTGTGGAGGATTATTTAAGTGGTTGGAGGATAAAGTATTTAAAAAGGGTTTCTTAAATATATTAAGAAGTGGACTTATTAAAAAGGGTTTCTTAAATATATTAAGAAGTGGACTTATTAAAAAGGGTTTCTTAAATATATTAAGAAGTGGACATTTTAAAAGGGGTTTTTGAAATATATTAAATATATATTTTGGAATAAATATTTTTCCAACTATATTCTATCATTGTGTCTTTATTATAAGAAGTTTGGTAGTGGTTTTTTGGATGGTATTTTCGGCTAATGGCGAAAGTGCATAATTCCAGGTTTGAGATTGAGTGGTAAGAATAACTTTACACTATGGAAGCTTAAGATGAGAGATCTTATTGTGCAATAAGGATTGCAAAAGGACTTGGTTGGAAGTTCAAAGAAACTGGTAAGCATGAAAGACAAGGACTGGGAGGATCTGGATGCAAGGGCCCTCAATACTGTTCACCTGTGTCTAGCAGATGAGGTATTTTTTAACATCGCTGAAGAGACTACAACAACAATTTTGTGGACCAAACTGGAGAGTCTATATATGAAAAATAACTTGTCAAACAAAATCTTCTTAAAGAGGAAGTTGTACAACTTGCGGATGAAATAAGGTACGAAAATTATTGATCACTTGAATGTCTTCAATACTTTGATTTCTAAATTAACTGTTATGGAAGTAAAGTTTGATGATGACAACAAGGCTATTACACTATTGTGTTCATTGCCTAAGTCTTGGTATCATATGGTCACAACTATATGGTTTAAGACAACATATCCCATTGATTATGAACCTATTGTGGGAGCTCACCCATTGCCTCATGTGGAATTGGCTTCTTCTTGACCTACATGGGCATGACTTTCCATGTCGATTCTCCTCCTTGGAAAAAATTAAACATGTGAATATCCCTACAGATTGAGTAATTCTATTGATTTTTCATCATCATGTGTAGGGTTAACCTTTAGTCTTATTAAAGGTCTAATGAGGGTGAGGCTCTAAACAATTGGCTTGCATTTGCATGATCTTCTCTCTCAACTTGACTATCTTTTACGAGTTTTTGGTATTTATCTTGATGGGCTGAACATTTTTTATTCCCATGAAACTATCTATGTTTTCAATCCTAAACACTATAACGAAATATTGTTTGATGTCCTGAACTATTGAAATCTTACTTGTATTCAAATTTTTTTTATGTTGATGCTTATGAACTTATCAATTTTGGTTTGCTATATTTAAGTGATCCATAGATGCATATTTATGTATATAAATTTTGTTTTCGATAAGGATAGGAGGTATGATTATAATATGTAACTTCTTCATGATTTCAAAGAATATGAACTGTTAGAAAAATTCATTTATTGTGTTTACAATATTAGGGTTTTAAATGGAATTGGAAAAGGGATAGATCTATCAAAAAGGGATAGTTTTATACATGTTTTATTATTATTATTACTGTAATATATATTACAGTACGACCCACTGTTGTTGACTTATAGTTTTATCGTTGACATTGTTGCAACTGAGCTCACTGTCTTCTCGTCTTATTATTATTGTAATACATATTACATTAAGCTACTCACCCCACTTTTATCGTCGACATTGTTGCAAGTGAGCCCACTATTGCTGGATTATAGTTTTATCATCTACATTGTTGCAACTGAGCTCACTGTCTTCTCATCTTATTATTATTGTAATACATATTACATTAAGCTACTCACCCCACTTTTATCGTTGACATTGTTGCAACTGAGCCCACTGCTGCTAACTTAGTCTTATTATTATTGTAATACATATTACATTAAGCTACTCACCCCACTTTTATCATCGACATTGTTGCAACTGAGCTTATTGTCTTCTCGTCTTATTATTATTGTAATACATATTACATTAAGCTATTCACCCCACTATCTTATGTTTAATTATTACCTTACATTATTGGAAAATAAGAGTTATACTCTTCCAGTTAGAATCATATTTTCTTTCATCATGTCTATAGGGAAAAGAACATGTTGGTGAATGAATCATTGAAAGCTAAGTTATTGCACCATATTTCCTTTCATCATGTTTACAGGGAAAATAACATGTTTGCCAATGGATTGTTGAAAGCTTCCCCATGTTTACAGGGAAAAGAAAATGTTTGCCAATGGATTGTTGAAAGCTAGGTTATTGCATGTTTGTCAATGGATTGTTGAAAGATGGGTTATTGCAGGAAATTGGTTATTGGTACATTTTGGAAGAAGTGGATGGTCAAATTTCTGAATTTAAGCATCACTTGCTTATTTCAGTTCAGATTTGTGTCACGTATGATAATATGGAATGATGGGATATATAGGCTATTGTTGGTATTTATGAAGCTTTTTGGTTGTAGGATAATAATATTTTGAGTGATATAGTTTATATTGTATTATTTTTTGTTGTTGTAGTATTAATAAGTTACTCTATGATAGTTTTAGAACTATGATGAGAGTTGTATATAGTTCATATTGTATTATCTTTTTGATTTTAGTATTAATAAGTTACTCTATGACATTTTTATAACTATGATGAATGTTGTATATAGTTCATATTGTATTATCTTTTTGGTTTTAGTATTAATAAATTACTTGACAGTTTTAGAACTATGATGAGAGTTGTATGAGCACTGTGTCTGTGATGTAATGTAGGTTTTGAAAGAAAAACATATGTTAAGTTATGTTGATGAAGGGAAAAATATTATAATTTATTTATATCTTGATATAGTTGTTAATAAAGACATAATATAAATCATTTGAAGAATGTAACTTAGTTTTTTAATAAATGAAATTATTGGCATAATCTAAATCATATAGTTGTAATGTTAACCTAAGCTAGTTGGCCTTTCCATAATAATCCAAGTAATAACTAATGATAAGTTATTAGCAAGTCATTCAATTATCCTTTGTATTTGGCTTTCTAGACTCATCACTAAGCAACTTTGGAAGCTTTGGTTGTTATTGGATTGCATTCAATGTTTTCTAATATAATTAGCTATAGATTGACAACTAGTGAGTAAGGGTACACACATCTCTCTCTTTAAATAGGGAGTCGTTAAATAGTTGATTACCACTTGTATCGATACATACACAATTATAGAAGATATGATACATTGTATCTCTAAACTTGATTATGGGATAAAAAAATAATAGACTACATTTCATGGCTTCAAAGACTCACTATCCTGTCATCCATGAGGGGAAGAGTTCCCATTCTTTACTACATAACATTGGATACAAAAAGAAAATCTTATTTGAATGGGATACTAGAACTCCTATACTAAATACCCCAGCATTGGATACAGAAAGAAAATATTAGTCATGGGATACAAAGTTTGACAATACTTTAGACAGAAAAATCAAAACACATTCATCATTCCAAAACCTACTATCAACTTAATAATTTTCTGAGAGAAATTTCTAAAGCTTTAAAGATTTTGAGAAAAAATACTAAAGATTTAAAGATATTTGGGAAAGGTAGAGAATCATTTCATAATAAAAATGTGTGCCCATGTTAAATGGTACTCTACTATCCTTTTAATTAGAAAAGGTATTTTCATACAAGGGAACATCTCAATCTTGGTTGTAGCACATCACATTTCAAGTCTATTGGATTTTTTTTTTCTTGGTTGTCAAACCTGTGCCTTAGAATATATACTATTCCTTAGAATATATACTAGGTGCTTAGAAATTCATTTATATTCTAGATCCATTCCTAAATTGAGTGATGTTGAAACATTGTGGACTTTTGTAAGGGCTCTTCTATAGACGGTGTCATGTTTAAATAGGGAATCAATAATAAAAAAAACTCAAAAAAATTAAAATCCGTATTAATAATAATAGAATTATCACTAAGTGCATCGAACAAAGTGATCCCATAATGAATGTACATTGTGTATGTTCATATATTTATTCTCTTCTTCTTATTTACCTACTAAGAAATGTATTATGGCTCTCCTTCCTATGATCTACTTGTTAAGATATGTGCTCTATAATGCTTCTATTGCGACAGACATGCGACATTTGTGTAGATTAACCCCGTCAATATTGAAAAATGTATTACTTCATGCAATAGATAACATCATGGGCCTTCTCATCCAACTATCGAATTTCATAAGAAGCCAAAAAATAACACATTTATGAAAATCCCGTGCTATATGATTTCATTGGTAACATTTATTTTCTCTCTTGGTTGGGAAGAAAATGAAGGTGCAACATTTCTTTGCTTTCTTTGGTGGCGTGAAAATGTAGGTATAATAAAGGATTCTCTAATAGAAAAGGTGCATCCCAAAACCATATGTTACAATGGTAGGGTTGTTTTGTTGAAGTGACTAATAGTTGTTAAAGATGCAATAGAGACAATTTAATGGGAGGTTATGGCTCTAGAGATTTTGCTTCTATTCTAAGTGTCGACATATTGCTTCATGGAATTGTATCAATTTAAGCTTCAATAATGAATATATGTATATGCTCTGGATGTTTGTGATGTTATTCTTCTTGTTTTTCTATACACCTCATGACGACTTCTTCATTTTCTTATCATGATAGACATGTCATCCATATGGTTTGGTTGTTGGTTTAGACATTGAATCAAAAAGGGCTTCTTTGTGGAGATTCCCACTTTCTTTCCATTGAGATAGAACCTATGAGTGGAGGGAGGGAGTTGAATGGGCCTTCATAAATAGGGGTTTGTGTGTACAATGAAAGAAATGTTATTTCACATTGTACAATAAATAACAATGGGACAAAACAATAGTTTTTAGTATTTCTTTCACTTGGGGTTAGTACCTCTATAAGGTATGATGGGAACCTAACTACGATCTATGTCCTTAATGAAGACATTAAAACAACCACCATAATCCTTCCTTGCTTTTGCAATTGGGCACCCAACATATGCCCCTACTAAGGTACTATGGTTTCAAATTCAGGGTGGAATATACCCTTTGAGAGAATAGGTGAACCAACAATAGTATATCACTTGTGCACATGTAGGTAGAAACGACTAGAGTGAAGTAAGTGAAGGTGAAGGTGAAGGTACCGCTAGTAAAGAAGGAAGTAGCAACATCACTTTTCCATTATATTACTACCCCCTAATATAGCCAATGGCCAAATTCTTGATTTGCCACTTGTAAAATTTAGCCCTGAGGTAGTTCAAGCCTGTTTCCCTCTTATGGAGTCATGGTCGACTAATTTCAACCTGGTTGTTCCACCTGTCTCTCAGCAATAAATATAAAAATTATTTGTTTTTTACAAGTGTCATAGTCAAAGAGTTGGTTGGGAAAATCAAATCTTTTCCCAAAAGTCATAATAATAAATTACAATTAACTAAATTCCAAATTCAGAATTACCATAAATTGCAATAATTTTCCAATTTTGAATTTACCAAAAATGGAAATAAATTCTTAAGTATTTTCAAAATTTAATAATAATTTATTTTTGGGGATGTTACATATTTTCCCTCTTCAGTACAACACTATCCTCAGTGTTCATTCCTTTCTCAGAACAGGGTTGGATACAATTTTTGCAAATCTTCCTCCAATTCCAAGTAGCCTCCTCAGGACTAAAGTGCTTCCATTGCACTTTTACCTGGGTGACGACTCTGTTCTGTAGTGTTATTTATCTCATGTCCAAAATGCACAGAGGTTTTGATTGAAACTCGCCTTTTGGTTCCACCTATACCATGTTCTAATCGATCATGTGAGTAGGATCATGAACATAATTTTTTAACAAAGAAACATGAAATACATTATGAATTTTCAGATTTGCAAGAAGTGCAAGTTGATATGCCTAGGGTCCAATTCGAGCTAAGATATTGAAAGGGCCAAAAAAACTTGGGCACCAACTTGGAACAGTTCCCTAGCTTTCGTGAACTTCTTCTGGCTTTGACTTTTAAATAAACATGGTCTCTAACTTGAAATTCCTGTTGTCTTCTTTTCATGTCCGCATAACTTTTTTGTCTGTCCCGTGCCTCCTTTAAATTCTTCTCTACTTTTCTTATCGTATTCTCCATTTCCTAGAGAATTTCTAGTCCCACCACGAGTTTGTCAACTGGGTTATCCCAGCTAATCAATGTTGTACACTTTCTGTCATACAGTACTTCAAAGTGGATCATCTTAGTCAATTCTTCGTGACCATTGTTGTGTGCAAATTCCACCAAGTGAAAGTAGTCGTCCCACTTACTTGGCTTCATCCTTACGTACATCCGTAACATATCTTCCATGATTTGGTTTGTTTGTTCAGTCTGCCCATCCATTTGTGGATGGTAGCTTGTGTTGAAATTCAAGTTAGTATTCAACCCTGCAAACAATTCTTTCCAAAAGGTAGATGTAAATTTTACGTCGCTATTTGAAATCACCATTTTAGGAATTCCATGCAGTCTAAAAATTTCTTTCATGAATATTTCAGTGATGTTAATAGATTTATACGTAGATTTTACAGGAATAAAGTGTGCAGACTTGCAAAACTTATCAATTACTACCATAATTGAATCATTCTCTTTTTGAGTTCTAGGAAAACCTGTGATAAAATCCAGTGATATAGTTTCCCATTTCCATTCCAAAACAGGTAGAGGCTGCAAGAGGTCGGATGGATGTTGGTGTTCATCCTTCACTAGTTGACAATCTTGGTACTTAGACAAGTATTTTGTTGTTCCACCTTTCATATTAGGCCAATAAAATAACTTCCTTAGTGTTGTTACCATTTTATGGTATCCCAGATGAGCAAAATATGGTTTCTTATGTACTTCGTCCAATACTGTTAACTTTAATTCAGCAAAATCTGGTATGTATAATCTGTTTTTGAATCTTAGTAGACCATTTCTGTCCAAACTCAGATCTGTTCTGTCTAAATTTTATGCATTATTTTATAAATTTTCTACTGTTTTAATGTAATTTTCATCATTATTACTTACAACCTTTATCCTTTGCTCAATGTCGCTTTCCTCCTTGCTGATGTTCATCTCAAAATACCCATGAATTCTTCTACTTAATGAATCTTCCACTTTGTTTTCCTTACCCTTGATGGGTCTTACCTCGAAGTCTAATTCGTTCAAGAAGGCCATCCATCTTGCTTGCCTTGCATTAAGGTTTCGTTGACTAAAAAAAAATTTCACACCACTATTATTAGTCAACAATAGAAATTTTCTGCCATTATATAGTGTCGCCACATCTTTAATGCATGGATGACAGCTGTTAAATCTAAGTCATGAGTGACGTAGTTTCGTTCGTGATCTTTTAGTTTTCGGGACGCATAACAAATAACGTTCCCTTCTTGAGTTAGGACACCTCCCAAAACTTCTTTGCTCGCATCCACACAGAATGTGAAGTCTTTATCCGGGTCTGCTACCCTTAAAATTGGTGCGGTTGTTAATAGTTCTTTTAACTTATTAAAATTGTCCTGGCATTTTTGTGACGAATTAAACTTGGTTCACTTTTTCTGTAGGGATGTGATAGGGTATGCAATATTCAAGAATCCTTCTATAAATCTATGGTAGTACCCAAAAAATCTCATGAATGACCGGATGTCCACTACATCCTTGGGGATAGGCCATTCCATGATGGCTCTTATATTCTCTGGGTCGACTGCAATACCTTCTTCAGATATTACATGTCCTAGGTATTGTTTTTTCTTTTTATAGAAGTCGCATTTGTCAAATTTTGCATATAGTTTATGCTTTCTTGAAGTTTGTAATACTATCCTTAGATGTTCTTTGTGTTCTTATTTTGTTTTAGAATATACTAGAATATCATCAATAAATACCAAAACAAACTTATCCAAGTAATGACTGAAAATGTTGTTCATTAAACACATAAATGTTGTTGGTGCATTAGTGAGACCAAACAGTATAAAAACAAATTCGTAGTGTCTGTGTCTCTTTCTGAATGTTTCTTTACTTATGTCTTCATATTTTATTCTAACGTGGCGATAACCAGATCTTAAATCCAATTTAGAAAAAATCTTTTCCCCACCTACTTGATCGAACAGATCATTGATTCTAGGTAAGGGGTATTTGTTCTTAACAATCATTTTGTTTAACTGTCTATAGTCAATGCATAATCTTAGAGTTCTATCCTTCTCTTTAACAAAAAGTACTGGTGCTCCCCATGGTGAGACACTTGGCCTGATGTGTTCTTTTTCCAACAATTCTTGTAGTTGAATCTTTAATTTTGTTAATTCGGGTAAACTCATTCGGTAGGGTGCTTTAGATATAGGAACTGAACTAGGCAGCAGATGGATAAAAAAGTATATCTCTCTCCTTAGGGGAAGTTCAGGTATTTGGTCGACAAACACATCTCTAAAATCATGCAGGATGACAAAATATTCTGGGCTAGGTTTGTTTTCTTTTTCCAACAGATTTGCTACTTGGATAACATAAATATAACAACCTTTTCTCATGGACTTCTTAAATTTCATTGTTGAAATCTTCCTAACTAAGACGGGTTTTCGTATGCCTTGTATTATCCTAACAATGTCATTGTAACATCCCGCTCTGGCGCACTAAGTAAACTTATTCTTTAAGGACACTTGCTCGCAAGTGTTCTTGATTTTTATGCTATTAAAACTTTTGATTTTGATTATGAGGTGTTATGGGTTGATGACATGTTGTTTTACTCCATTGACATAGACAGGTGCTATTGACTCGATTTTACTAAGTGTGCAGGGTTTTGGGCCTCAAGGATGCAGAGGCATCGATGGAACCCCTTGGACTCCAGATCGAGTCAGGGAGTGTCCCATTGGGGTTTGATTGTTTTACTATGATATTAGTGCATCCAATTGGATGATATGATATGGATGTGTTCTGACATGATTTGTTGATGATGCAAGCTAACAATAGCTTGTCGACCAGACTCACATATGGAGTAAAGGGGTCATGCACGACTACCAGAGATGTTGAGGGAGAGGTGTGGACAACATCCCTACCACAGCCTACTAGCACTCTCGTCATGGCTCGAACTATAGGTTAACGATTACCTAGTTTGAGAGGACCCACGATGTTGTGAGGGAAGACTGCGACAGTCGCTCACGATGATTCTAAGGGGCCTGCAATAAGGCAGCGGCCTTATTCCTTAGAATCCCTTAGTCTCCCACAAGTTCACCTGGTGGAGTATTAACTCGAGGGGTTATTGATGTCTACTAAGTTAGTCAAGAGACGAGTGGCACCCTTGGACCACATAGTGCATCCTGAAGGGCACGTCGCGCAAGGGAACAAATGAGGTGAGTGGCACCCTTGGAGCACCTAGGTGTCCTGAAGGGCACGTCGGGTTGTTGATGATAAAGGAATGAACCTAGATGGCCTTAGGACAAATAATGTATTAAGTGTTTTAAAAGAATTTACCTAATTAAATGTTGCCTAGTACAAAATCTAGGTCTAAGTCTAAATTATGCTAGTGGTAAAATTTAGTCTACCTTTTAAGAAAAAAATTAATAATAATGATAATAAAAATAAAATCCACATGAATAATAATTATGATCTTCATTAAATATTGTAACATGAAGGGAGTAAGAAATGAATTGTTTCAAAAAAAAATATGTTGGATTAAAATTTAAAAAGGAATTTATTGTTTTATTACCTTAATAAATTAAAATATACTAATTAAATAAGAAAAGGGAAAAAGGGTTAATTTTCACACCTGCCTTTTTGAGTTTTAAGTAAAAAGGGGAAAGAGGGAAAACCAAAAAAATTAGGAAACTAGGGAAAAGAGGTAACATAAAAAGGGAAAAAGAGGAACTTAAGGGGAAAAGCAGAAAGTCAACTTAGTAAAGAATCCACCATTTAAGAGCTTTCTAATATTAAATTGAATTAGCAATTTCATAATGAGTGGTAAACACATTACATATGTTCGAATAATCTTTATTGATCCTTGTTCTCAATTTTATATATTTTGGGAGTCTCCCACAAAAGTAATTCTTTTAAAAAATAGAATTAAATATATGTAATGGATATTTATGTTTAGACATTGGTGGTAAACAATGCAGTGAATCTCTGTTTAAGGTAGTATGGAAAAGATTGAGGGAAATTGATTTTCCAGTGCAAATATATTTTATTTTTGATTATACCATAGCTTGGAGGGATAAATCCCTTAGTTGCAAACTTTTTTTAGAATCAAGAATTTTACGAAAGGTTTGCATTTTAAGAGATTCCACCTTTCACCATAATAGATTTGGAGATTAAAATGGATTTACTCTACTTATACCAGGTTTAACATGGTATTTCAATAGGAAGTTAATATTTCAAAATCAATACTCATCTTGATACATGTGTTCTAACATAAATGTTTTAAATAGTATACAACCTAGATCCATCTTAAGTTCAGATTTATCATGGGCGAAGAGGAATTAAGTCCTGCAAGATTACAAAATTTCAGAAAAGATTTACAATTATGAAGATTTCATCTCTCATGTTATGGTCATGATAGATGGATAGTTAAAAATGGATCTAATCACATTCATTTATTTTTTCTTTTTTTTTTTATCTTAAATTTTTGGCATTACATTTGTCATATTTCAATTTGCATTGTAGTCCATGCATTCTCTTTTATTCCTTCTCTCTGTTGATTAATCAAATCATGACCAAACACCTAAATGAGGAACTTTGATAAGAGTGTAGTGAATCTGCTAAAATACTATTCAGAAGTAGTATGAGTCGTTGTTTTAGTATTCTGTAAATGACATTCATTGACATACTTTCACCTTTTTCTTGTACTGTATAAGTACTTTTCTGGTGGTCTTTAGATATTCAGTTTTGTTGTATCATCCCTAGATAAGTAACATCGTAAGTTTAGCATAAGTAAACATTTAAAGTAAAGGTTGAATTTCAGTAATTATGGCCTCATCCTGAATACGAATATTTATTCCTATATTTACATGTAATCATAAAATCATGTATGGGTTGTTGTGATGGAAACTCTCTTGCCATGTTTCTAGGCATATAATATCTTTGAGAACTTTCATCAAATATTCAATTATTCCTAGAGATAGAGAAGGCACTATAGTAACTTGCTTTCTAATCTTGTTCTTAAGTCCAAATTTTAGACATCTAATTTTAGGATTGATGTGGGTTAGGAATTGTATAGATTATTCAACTATGTCATGAGTGATTAGCATTTTATGTCGTGTCACAGTTTGTAGAGCCTAGAAATGGCCATGTTAGTTCTTAACGATGATTATGTCATGTTATCATGTGACTTCTAGATGTTGGGAGTGGGATGTCATGTCCCTGTTTTTGGGCACTTGTTCTGAGGGGCTTGTTGTCGTAACTAAACGGGAGGGTTGTTACATATGGTATCAGAGAAGGTTCAACCCTATGACTGTGGATCGCCATGTTTCCACTGCAGTGAACCTTGACTTGTCTTAGTGCTAACTAAAAAATTAACGTGTTCTTGTGGCAATGGCGATTATAAGATGCCCCAAAGTTTCACGGCAGGTTCCGTGGATGGAGGTGCGATGCCTATAGAAGTGTCATGCCCTCAGAGTCTAGCCCCAAGGGGAGGAATAAGTCCTTAGGCTGGATCTGATTGTTGTAATGGATGATGATGGCTTGACAAGGTGCTTCCGGGGAATGTAAAAGGCCTTGATTCACCATATGTACTGAGATAAGGCTAGGGTGCCTATACTACGGAGGGTTCGCAGCACGCCTAGCCAATACTGTTAGTATTCTCTTCGAACTCGAGATGGTCAATTACTGAGTTCTTTGGTGCCCCAGATGACACACCCGCCAAGGCATGGTGCGAGAGTATGGTAATGTGCTTGCGCTTCACAATATTACTTTCAACATGAAGGTCCGCATGGCAGTCGTCCACTAAAGGGGAGTGCTCTTCCATGGTGGGAGATGCTCCTATCGTTTGAATATGACCGTCAAGACGTGTCATGGGAATTGTTCGAGGAATGATTCCAGGAGGGGTATCTTCCTGAGGAATTCATTTATCGATAGCTCAATGATTTCGATGCCCCGAAATGAGGCAACCACACGGGCCCGAGTACGAGACCCATTTTAGAGCAGCTTCGGTGTGCTCCACCCCAAATTACACTGAAACATAAGGTCAATAAGTTCGAGTTTGGTCTTATTGTTAGAATTCAGCATTTACTTCGGGTACCAGGATTACTGGACCGAAGAAATTATGTTGGGTTGTGGGGAGCCACAGTACCAATGTGACTGCCTAGAAGAAAGGGTCGAAGCATCTGGATCAACCGAACCCACTACCGTGGGAGTTTTGGGCAAGGCCCATCGAATTCATGTAGCGGTGAATAACCGACAGGTAGAGCATCAGTCGACTGTGCTCGAGACAATAGGTACCGCCGCTGACCAGACCCTTAGTATTTAATAGATCCCAGTACTACCGAGAGTTTCATTTCTGGTGCAACGCTAAAAGGGACTGAAGTAAAGGCTTTTGAACAGGATGAGTGTAGCTTGTAGAAATGGCCTCGGGGGCCAACGAAAGGTTGGGGGAAGGGTTACGGTCTGAACCCTTAACCTGGGAGAGTTGTTGCTAGGGCCAACCTGTGCATCACAATCTCTAGATCCCCTAACGTTGTGATTGTTATGGATGGATGGAATCACATGAGGTGACCCTCAACTGTAAGAAAAAACGATTGAGCTTGGTCGAGGATGAGGGACAAAGATGCATGATTGTAGGTCGAAGCCAGGGAGTTTCCCTGAGGTTTATCTCGTCTCGACAGTTACGTAAGAGATTGCACAAGGGAGGTAAGATTTTTGCGATCCTTTTGTTGAATGAAAAGGGAGTAGTGGAAGGTCTAGAACACCTTCCTCTGGTGAGAAATCTTGTGGAAATATTCCCAGATGAGTTACCTGGGATGCTTCAAGAGAGGGATTTGGAGTTACCATAGACTTAAAATTGGAGACTGAACCATTAGCTAGAATGCCTTATTGGATGTCGACCCCAGAATTACAAGAGTTCAAAATGCAACTAAAGCAGTTGTTGGACCTTGGACTAATACGTCCTAGTGTGTCACTATCGGGTGCACCTGTTATTTTCATACGAAAGAAGGATGGGCCGTGGAGGCTCTGCATTGACTACTGTCAATCGAACAAGGCCACGATCAAGAATCAATATCCATTGCCGAGGATTGATGATCTATTCGACCAAATGAAGGGCGTGACGGTGTTCTCAAAGATCGAATTGCGACCTGGATACCACCATTTGCGGATTAAGGAAGATGATGTCCCTAAGACTGCCTTTAAGATGAGGTTTGGACATTACGAGTTTACTATTTTACCATTTGGACTGATGAACGCCCCAGGGGTATTCATGAGTTTGATGAATGGGGTGTTCCACGAGTACTTGGACAAGATCGTCCAAGTACTCATTGACGATATTTTGATTTACTCTCGGATGATGGAGGAGCATGACGAGAACTTGCGCTTGGTACTACGGTGTCTGAGAGAGCACAAATTGTATGGGAAGTTGTCCAAATGCTCATTTTATCAATCGAAGATTCACTACTTAGGGCATGTCATCTCTGACGAAGGTAACAATGTGGATCCAAAAAGGACGAGGCTAGTATGGAATGGGCTATGCCGAAGAATGTCTCGGAAGTGTGTAGTTTCATGGGTTTAATAGGATACTATCGACATTTCATCGAGATTTTTTCGAAGATAGCAAATCTTGTCTCGGAATTGCAGAAGAAAAACAAGAAGTTTGTCTAGACCAAGAAATGCGCAGAAGGATTTCGGAGTCTCAAGGAGTTGTTGACAATAGCACCAATACTAAAGGTCCCCGGCATGGATGTGGACTTCCTGGTATGCATTGACGCACCCAAGGAAGGCATAGGCGGAGTCTTGATGCAAGACGGACGAGTGATCCTTACATTTCGAGGAAACTAAGAAGGCATGAGGAGAACTATGCGACACATGATTTAGAGTTGTTAGCCATCGTTTATGCCTTGAAGGTTTGGAGACACTACCTTGTTGGACAAAAATTAAAACTAAAGACCAACCTTTGTGGACTACAACACATATTTACACAAAGCGACTTGAACAGGCGACAATGGCTTTGGTCGGAATTGCTTAGCGAGTATGACTTTTAGATTAATTACATAAAAGGAACAATGAACCGAGTGGCAGATGCATTGAGTCGGAGACCACGCATCTTTTTGGTGTTGCCTCTTCAGACGAATCTTCGTGAAAGGATTCTAACTTTACGATGTAATGATGACAGGTGCAAGAGGTCAAGGGTTTTATCGGACAAAACACAATGATGGTACGACAATTTGAAGGATTTTCGTTTGATAGTGATGGATTATTGAGGTTTAAAAGTCGGATCTACGTACCGCCAAATGATGAGTCAAGGATGTTGATCCTGAGCAAGGCTCATAGAGAAGTTTACATGGCTCACCCAGGAGTCACAAAGATGAGGGTAGACCTAAAACCCTTATTCTTTTGGAAGGGAATGAAGGTAGACATAGTCAACTATGTGGCTAGATGTCTAGAATGCCAATAGGTAAAGGATGAACATAGACACCCAACACGATTACTACAACCACATGCTATTCTGGAATCGAAATGGGAGGTTATTTCGATAGATTTTATTGTTGGATTTTCACTGACGGAAAGGATATGTGACTCTATTTTTGTAGTAGTAGACACTCTGACGAAGAGTGCTCACTTTATCCCTATACGTACGATGTATCAGGCACTTGACATAGCTAGAGTTTTCATCAGTGAGATTGTGAGGCTACATGGCATGCCTAAGAGGATTATATCTGATCAAGGATCGGTATTTACTAGACAATTTGGACGCGTTTCCAAGAGGCCTTGGGAACCCAATGTAACTTTAGTACTGCATATCACCTGGAGACTAATGGGAAGACTGAACGAACGAACCAAACCTTGGAGGATATGTTGCGCAAGTACGTAATAGACCAAAAAAAATGTTGGGAAGAATTGTTGCCACTAGTGGAGTTCGCTTACAACAACAGTTACCAGAGCACCATTAAGATGGCTCCTTTTGAGTTTCTTTACGGGTGACCATGATGGACACCTTTGAGTTGGGATCATCTTGAGGATAGGGTCCTGGTGGGACCAGAAGTGATCCAAGAAATGGAAAAGCAAATGAAAACAATAAGACAAAGGATTAAAGAAGTGTAGGATCGACAGAAGAGTTATGTCAATGCGCACCGTTCCGATCATACTTACGAGGTCGGTGATCGAGTCTTCTTGCATATTAAACCACATAAGAATTCGATCAAGTTTGGGAAGGGAGATAAACTCTCTCCTAGGTTCGTGGGACTTTTTGAGATTTTGGAGAGAAAGGGGCCCGTGGCCTATCAACTAGCCTTGCCTGGTTCTTTGAGGCATATGCTTGATGTTTTTCATGTATCTGTTTGAGACATTATATTAGTGATCCTACACATGTTATTGATCAAGTTCCTTGTAGGTATCGGATGAGGGGGCACTCATGGCTAAGACGGTCCACATATTTGATCATCGCATTTGACAACTACGAAATTGAACGGTAGATCAGGTCAAGTTCCAGTGGGACAATTATAATGCGCACTCGTGACCTGGGAGGACGCATATGATATGCGCCAGCAGTTTCCATTTTTGTTTGATAGATAGACATATGATACTTTGATACACTTTATTTCGGCATTTATACTGTGAAACTTCGGGACGAAGTTTAGACCAAGAGGGGGTGTATGTAACATCCTGCTCTGGTGCGCTTACTGAACTTATTCTTTAAGGACACTTGCTCGCAAGTGTTTCAAATTTTTATGCTATTAAAACTTTTGATTTTGATTATGAGGCGTTATGGGTTGATGACATGTTGTTTTACTCCATTGACATAGACATGTGCTATTGACTCGGTTTTACTGAGTGTGCAGGGTTTTGGACCTCGAGGATGCAGAGGCATCTATGGAACCCCTTGGACTCTGGATCGAGTTAGGGAGTGTGCCATTAGTGTTTGATTGTTTTACTATGATATTAGTGCATCTGACTGGATGATATGATATGGATGTGTTCTGACATGATTTGTTCATGATGTAGGCTGTGAATAGCTTGCCGACCAGACTCACATATGGAGTAAAGGGGTCATGCATGACTACAAGTGATGTTGAAGGAGAGGTGTGGAAAATATCTCTGCCACAACCTACTAGCACTCTCGTCGTGTCTTGAACTGTAGGTTAATGATTACCTAGTTCGAGAGAACCCACAATGTCGTGAGGGCAGACTATGACAATCGCTCACGATGATTCTAAGGGGCGTGCAATAAGGCAGGGGCCTTATTCCGTAGAATCCCTTAGTCTCCCACAAGTTCACCTGGCGGAGTATTGACTCCAGGGGTTATTGATGTCTACCAAGTCAGTCAAGAGGTGAATGGCACCCTTGGACCATGTAGTGCATCCTGAAGGGCACGTCGCACAAGGGAACAGATGAGGCGAGTGGCACTCTTGGAGCACCTAGGCTTCCTGAAGGGCACGTCACGTTGTTGATGATAGAGGAATGAACCAATATGGCCTTAGGACGAATAACATATTAAGTGTTTTAAAAAAATTTCCCTAATTAAATGTCCCCCAGTACAAAATCTAGGTCTAAGTCTAAATTACGCTAGTGGTAAAATTTAGTCTACCTTTTAAATAATAATAATAAAAATAATGATAATAAAAATAAAATTCACATGAATAATAATTATGATCTTTGTTAAATCTTGTAACATGAAGGGAGTAAGAAATGAATTGTTTCAAAAAAAATTATGTTGGATTAAAATTTAAAAGGGAATTAATTGTTTTATTACCTTAATAAATTAAAATATACTAATTAAATAAGAAAAAGGAAAGGGGGTTAATTTTAACACTTGCCTTTTTGAGTTCTAAGTAAAAAGGGGAAAGAGGGAAAATCAAAAAAATTAGGAAACTAGAGAAAAGAGGTAACATAAAAAGGGAAAAAGCGGAACTTAAGGGAAAAAGAGGAAAGTCAACTTAGTAAAGAATCTACCATTTAAAAGCTTTCTAATTTTAAACTGAATTAGCAATTTCATAATAATGAAAGCCTTTAAAACCTGTAAGGGAATTTGGGGACACCTAGGAGTGATTCTAGGAGTAACTCTAGGTGGGTGAGGGAAATAAGATAATTAATTAATTAAAGAAATTAAATAATGGAGGAATGAAGGGGATGGGTGACAGTTGTACGGAGAAGAATTTTGGAAATTTATTTTTATAAACTTTAATTAAATGAAATTTTAGGAAAGAAAGGAAGTTTTAAACTCTATAAAATGAAGGAAAGAGGAGGATGAAAGGGAATTTTGGGTTTACGTAACGTTACGCTACAAAAATATCTACTTGACTGATTTAACTTGTGGGAGTTGGGATACCCAGCTTGGTGAGGAGTGGTAGCTCAGCCTTACGAGGTAAGTTGGGTTTTAGTCAAAATCTTTGGATAGTGTGTGTGGCCCCTTTGTGGCTCGGGGGGCTAAGGGGGAAGAAGAATACCGCTAGCATTGGCTGGGAGGTACCAGTGAAGTCTCGAAGGTCGCTGAGAGGGAGTTGCACGGAGCACATGGGACATCATTCGGAGCGGGTGAACAAGCAATGGTATGCTCTCTTCATTTTTGTATGCTATAATGTATTAGGACTTATGCTTGGATCTTCTTATTGATGGAAGGTGTAAAATGATGTTTTTTTTTTTTAAATTGGTGACTGAAACTTTCCTTATCTTAGCTAGATGGTTGTTGACTCCCTTGGCCTTCGTTTTCCCGCATGTCTAGACCACCTTGTTGTGTTGATTGTGTCCTTCATGGTTTCTTATATTTCATCTCTAGCTCGCCAATCTTCACCTAAGCAGTTGGCTAGGAGCCTGATCTACGGTCGTCGCCTTAGCATTAAAAGACCTATGGATCTCAACGCCCTACTTTTATGTGCGAGGATGGTGAGTGTAGGACATTCCTGTCAACCATCTACCTCTGTTGTTTACCCTTAATTGATTGAGGGTCCTTGCACCTTATTATGTTGAGAAAATTTGTCCTTGTTATCATTCCTATTTCACTAATTTATAACTCTGCATTTTTCTTTTATTTGGTGTACTCCTTGTCGTTGTATGGCTTGCGTTTTTTTTTTTATATAATGAAGTCGTTCCATCCCTGGATAAAATGCTCCGGAGGTTTTCCACCTTAAGACCATAGCCATAGCTTGAGTACCTCGCGAATTGGGCCTTTATTTGTTTGCATTTTGTTTTTTATTCCATTAAAATTTACACTTGCTCAGACCGCCCTTATTGCTGGATAAGACTGCGTTTTTGCCCAAGTTTTACCTGGCGGTTTTGCCCATTTGCACGAACTGCGATTTCCATTCTTTGGATCGAAATCGTTGCTTTTAACCTCGATGTTTTACCTGAAAATCTCTACGATTTGGCCAATCCCAACACGGATCTCTGCCTTAATGTATCCCACGAATTTTTCCCCTGTGCATTTCAACTGTGTAGAACCGCGATTTTATATTCCCAACTGGTGGTCAGTAATGTTCCTTGAATACATATTAATGGTTTGCGATTTCAATTCATGGTCACGCAATGCTAGGATACAGATCTCCGCCCATGTAATATATTATTTATCAATTTTATGATGGAATACTACCCTGGAGATCACAACAATAGACACTATAAATCTATATTTTTTTTAAATTATTATAATTTAATAACTCAAATATAATTTTATTTGCAATAAATTTTTAAAAATATAATAAAAAAAAAAAAAATTGTTTAATAATTTGTTAATTTTTTTTTAAATTATTATAATTTAATAACTCAAATATAATTTTATTTGCAATAAATCTTTAAAAATATAATAATTTTTTTATTTTTGTTTAATAATCTATTAAAATAATTACCCATATGTAAGAGAAAAAAATTAATCGCTCTTATTAGCTTTCTATCATTGACCTACCCATATACTAATATACTAATTCTCATTAAATTAAAAAATTTACCAACCAAAATATTTCACCAGTAGAATTTTCAAATATGGTCTTCTATATAAGTTTCAATGAATACATGTATGGCATTGAAAACATAATTACATTCTGTCGTTCTCAAAACCATGTCATTTCATGACTTTATTACCCCAAAACACATCCACTAATTTATTACCCCAAAACACATCCACTTGAAAATAGTTTGATAATCAAAGTCATCAAAACATATATTTGATAATCAAAGTAATCAAAACATATATAACAATTAGAAGCACAGTTTTCTGTCAAGGATGTTCAAACTCATATCCCCAAGCATTTCATGATTGTCAATCATGTCCCACAAAATTAATCATAATCTGGGTTTTTAAGTTGATGATTGTCAATCATGTCCCACAAAATTGATCAAAATTGATCATAATCTAGGTTTTTGAATATATATATATAAAGTTGTAATGTTAACCTAAGCTAGTTGGCCTTTCCATAATAATCCAAGTAATAACTAATGATAAGTTATTAGCAAGTCATTCAATTATCCTTTGTATTTGGATTTCTAGACTCATCACTAAGCACCTTTGGAAGCTCTGGTTGTTATTGGATTGCATTCAATGTTTTCTAATATAATTAGCTATATATTGACAACTAGTGAGTAAGGGTACACACATCTCTCTCTTTAAATAGGGAGTCGTTAAATAGTTGATTACCACTTGTATAGATACATACACAATTATAGAATATATGATACATTGTATCTCTAAACTTGATTATGGGGTAAAAAAATAATAGACTACATTTCATGGCTTCAAAGACTCACTATCCTGTCATCCATGAGGGGAAGAGTTCCCATTCTTTACTACATAACATAGCACTCCTGTAATAAAGACCCCAACATTGGATACAAAAAGAAAATCTTATTTGAATGGGATACTAGAAATCCTGTAATAAAGACCCCATCATTGGATATGGAAATAAAATCTTAGTCATGAGATACAAAGTTGGACAATACTTTAGACAAAAAAATCAAAACACATTCATCATTCCAAAACCTACTATCAACTTAATAATTTTCTGAGAGAAATTTCTAAAGCTTTAAAGATTTTGAGAAAAATTACTAAAGATTTAAAGATATTTGGGAAAGGTAGAGAATCATTTCATAATCAAAATATGTTCCCATGTTAAATGGTACTCTACTATCCTTTTAATTAGAAAAGGTATTTTTATACAAGGGAACATCTCAATCTTGGTTGTAGCACATCACATTTCAAGTCTATTGGAGTTTTGTTTTTCTTGGTTGTCAAACCTATGCCTTAGAATATATACTATTCGTTAGAATATATAATAGGTGCTTAGACATTAATTTATATTCTAGATCAATTCATAAATTGAGTGATGTTGAAACATTGTGGACTTTTGAAAAGGCTCTTCTATAGACGGTGTCATTTTTAAATAGGGAATCAATAATGAAAAATTTTCAAAAAAATTAAAATCCATATTAATAATAATAGAATTGTCACTAAGTGCATCGAATAAAGTGATCCCATAATGAATGTACATTGTGTATGTTCATATATTTCTTCTCTTCTTCTTATTTACCTACCAAGAAATGTATTATGGCTCTCCTTCCTATGATCTACTTGTTAAGATATGTGCTATATAATGCTTCTATTGCAACACACATGCCACATTTGTGTAGATTAACCCCGTCAATATTGAAAAATGTATTACTTCATGCAATAGATAATATCACGTGCCTTCTCATCCAACTATCAAATTTCATAAGAAGCCAAAAAATTAACACATTTATGAAAATCCCGTGCTATATTATTTCATTGGTAACATTTATTTTCTCTCTTGGGTGGGAAGAAAATGAAGGTGCAACATTTCTTTTCTTGCTTTGGTGGGGTGAAAATGTAGGTATAATAAAGGATTCTATAATAGAAAAGGTGCATCCCAAAACCATATGTTACAATGGTAGGGTTGTTTTGTTGAAGCGACTAATAGTTGTTAAAGATGCAATAGAGGCAATTTAAGGGGAGGTTATGGCTCTAGAGATTTTTCTTCTGTCCTAAGTGTCGACATCTTGCTTCATGGAATTGTATCAATTTAATATTCAATAATGAATATATGTATATGCTTTAGATGTTTGAGATGTTATTCTTCTTGTTTTTCTATACACCTCATGATGCCTTCTTCATTTTCTTATCATGCTAGCCATGTCATCCATATGGTTGGGTTATTGGTTTAGACATTGAATCAAAATGGGCTTCTTTGTGGAGATTCCCACTTTCTTTCCATGGAGATACAACCTATGAGTGGAGGGAGTGAGTTGAATGGACCTTCATAAATAGGGGTTTGTGTGTACAATGAAAGAAATGTTATTTCACATTGTACAATAAATAACAATGGGACAAAACAATAGTTTTTAGTATTTCTTTCACTTGGGGTTAGTACCTCTATAAGGTATGATGGAAACCTAACTACAATCTATGTCCTTAATGAAGACATTAAAACAACCACCATAATACTTTCTTACTTTTTCAATTGGGCACCAAACATATTCCCCTACTAAGGTACTATGGTTTCAAATTCATTGTGGAATATACCCTTTGAGAGAATAGGTGAACCAACAATAGTATATCACTTGTGCACATGTAGGTAGAAACGACTAGAGCGAAGTAAGTGAAGGTGAAGGTGAAGGTACCACTAGTAAAGAAGGAAGTAGCAACATCACTTTTCCATTATATTATTACCCCCTAATATAGCCAATGGCCAAATTCTTGATTTGCCACTTGTAAAATTTAGCCCTGAGGTAGTTCAAGCCTATTCCCCTCTTATGGAGTCATGGTCGACTAATTTCAACCTGGTTGTTCCACTTGTCTCTCAATAATAAATATAAAAATTATTTGTTTTTTACAAGTGTCATAGTCAAAGAGTTGGTTGGGAAAATCAAATCTTTTCCCAAAAGTCATAATAATAAATTACAACTAACTAAATTCCAAATTCAGAATTACCATAAATTGCAATAATTTTCCAATTTTGAATTTACCAAAAATGGAAATAAATTCTTATGTATTTTCATACTTCAATAATAATTTATTTTTGGGGATGTTACATCTTTTCCCCCTTCAGTACAACACTGTCCTCAGTGTTCATTCCTTTCTCAGAACAGGGTTGGATATGATTTTTGCAAATCTTCCTTCAATTCCCAACTAGCCTCCTCAGGACTAAAGTGCTTCCATTGCACTTTTACCTGGGTGACGACTCTATTCTGTAGTGTTATTTCTCTCATGCCTAGAATGCACAGAGGTTTTGATTGGAAAACGCCTTCTGGTTCCACTTGTACCATGTTCTAATCGATCATGTGAGTAGGATCATGCACATAATTTTTTAACAAAGAAACATGAAATACATTATGAATTTTCAGATTTGCAGGAAGTGGAAGTTGATATGCCTATGGTCCAATTCGAGCTAAGATATTGAAAGGGCCAAAAAAAGCTGGGCGCTAACTTGGAACAGTTCCCTAGATTTCATGAACTTCTTCTGGCATTGACTTTTAAATAAACATGGTCTCTTACTTGAAATTCATGTTGTCTTCTTTTCAGGTCCGCATAACTTTTATGTCTGTCCTGTGCCTCCTTTATATTCTTCTCTATTTTTCTTATTGTATTCTCCATTTCCTAGAGTATTTCTAGTCCCACCACGAGTCTATCAACTGGGTTATCCCAACTAATCGAAGTTGTACACTTTCTGTCATACAGTACTTCGAAGTGGATCATCTTAGTCGATGCTTGGTAACCATTATTGTGTGCAAATTCCACCAAGTTAAAGTAGTCGTCCCACTTACTTGGCTTCATCCTTACGTACATCTATAACATATCTTCCATGATTTGGTTTGTTTGTTCAGTCTACCCACCCATTTGTGGATGGTAGCTTGTGCTGAAATTCAAGTTAGTATTCAACCCTGCAAACATTTCTTTCCAAAAGGTAGATGCAAATTTTACGTCTCTATTTGAAATCACCATTTTAGGAATGCCATGCAGTCTAAAAATTTCTTTCATGAATATTTCAGCGATGTTAATAGATTTATACATAGATTTTACAAGAATAAAGTGTGCACACTTGCTAAACTTATCAGTTACTACCATAATTGAATCATTCTCTTTTTGAGTTCTAGGAAAACCTGTGATAAAATCTAGTGATATAGTTTCCTATTTCCATTCCAAAACAGGTAGAGGTTGCAACAGGTCGGCTGGATGTTGGTGTTCATCCTTCACCAGTTGACAATCTTGGCACTTAGACAAGTATTTTGTTGTCCCGCCTTTCATATTAGGCCAATAAAATAACTTCCTTAGTGTTGTTACCGTTTTCTGGTATCCCAGATGACCAGAATATGGTTTCTTATGTACTTCGTCCAATACTGTTAACTTTAATTCAACAAAATCTGGTATGTATAATCTGTTTTTTAATCTTAGTAGACCATTTTTGTCCAAACTCAAATCTATTATGTCTAAATTTTCTGCATTATTTTATAAATTTTCTACTGTTTTAATGCAATTTTCATCATTATTACTTGCAACCTTTATCTTTTTCTCAATGTCGCTTTCCTCCTTGCTGATATTCATCTCTAACAACCCATGAATTCTTCTACTTAAAGAATCTTCCACTTTGTTTTCATTACCCTTGATGGGTCTTACCTCAAAGTCTAATTCGCTAAAGAAGGCCAGCCATCTTGCTTGCCTTGCATTAAGGTTTCGTTGACTAGAAAAAAAAAATCAGACCACTGTTATTAGGCAACAACATAAATTTTCTGCCCATTATATAGTGTCTCCACATATTTAATGCATGGATGACAGCTGTTAAATCTAATTCATGAGTGACGTAGTTTCGTTCGTGATATTTTAGTTTTCGGGACTAGTAACAAATAATGTTCCCTTCTTGAGTTAGAACACCTCCCAAAACTTCTTTTCTCGCATCCACACAGAATGTGAAGTCTTTATTCGGGTATGCTACCCTTAAAATTGGTGCGGTTGTTAATAGTTCTTTTAACTTATTAAAATTGTCTTGACATTTTTGTGAACAATTAAACTTGGTTCGCTTTTTCTGTAGGGATGTGATAGGGTATGCAATATTCAAGAATCCTTTTATAAATCTGCGGTAGTACCCAATAATTCTCATGAATGACCGGATGTCCACTACATCCTTGGGGATAGGCCATTCCATGATGGCTCTTATATTCTCTGGGTCGACTGCAATACCTTCTTCAGATATTACATGTCCTAGGTATTGTTTTTTCTTTTTATAGAAGTCACATTTGTCAAATTTTGCATATAGTTTGTGTTTTCTTAAAGTTTGTAATATTATCCTTAGATGTTCTTTGTGTTATTATTTTGTTTTAGAACATAGAAGGATATCATCAATAAATACCAAAACAAAATGATCCAAGTAATGACTGAAAATATTGTTCATTAAACACATAAATGTTGCTGGTGCGTTAGTGAGACCAAATAGTATAACAACAAATCCGTAGTGTCTGTATCTCGTTCTGAATGTTTCTTTACTTATGTCTTCATCTTTTATTCTAACATGGTGATAACCAGATCTTAAATCCAATTTAGAAAAAATCTTTTCCCCACCTACTTGATCAAACAGATCATTGATTCTACGTAAGGGGTATTTGTTCTTAACAATCATTTTGTTTAACTGTATGTAATCAATGCATAATATTAGAGTTCTATCTTTCTCTTTAACAAAAATTATTGGTGCTCCCCATGGTGAGACACTTGGCCTGATGTATTCTTTGTCCAACAGTTCTTGTAGTTGAATCTTTAATTATGTTAATTCGGGTAAACTCATTCAGTAGGGTGCCTCAAATATAGGAACTGAACTAGGCAGTAGATGGATAGAAAATTTTATCTCTCTCCTTAGGGGAATTTTAGGTATTTCGTCGACAAACACATCTCTAAAATCATGCAGGATGACAAAATATTCTAGGCTAGGTTTATTTTATTTTTCCAATAGATTTGTCACTTGGATAGCATAAATCTAACAACCTTTTCTCATGCACTTCTTAAATTGCATTGTTGAAATCTGCCTAACTGAGACTGGTTTTTGTATGCCTTGTACTATCCTAACAATGTCATTGTAACATCGCTCTCTAGTGCACTGAGCAAACTTATTCTTTAAGGACACTTGCTCACAAGTGTTCCTGAACTTTATGCTATTAAAACTTTTCATTTTGATTATGAGGCGTTATGGGTTGATGACATGTTGTTTTACTCCATTGACATAGACATGTGCTATTTACTCGGTTTTACTGAGTGTGCAGGGTTTGGAACCTCGAGGATGCAAAGGCATCGATGGAATCCCTTGGACTCTGGATTGAGTCAGGGAGTTTGCCATTGGGGTTTGATTTTTTTACTATGATATTAGTGCATTTGACTGGATGATATGATATGGATGTGTTCTGACATGATTTGTTGATGATGAAAGGAAACGATAGCTTGCCGACCAGACTCACATATGGAGTAAAGGGGTCACGCACGAATACCATAGATGTTGAGGGAGAGGTGTGGATAGAAGCCCTGCCACAGCCTACTAGCACTCTCGTCGTGGCTCAAACTGTAGGTTAACAATTACCTAGTTCGAGAGGACCCACGATGTTGTGAGGGAAGACTGCGATAGTCGCTCATGATGATTCTACGGGGTGTGCAATAAGGCGGGGGCCTTATTTCTTAGAAGCCCTTAGTCTTCCACAAGTTCACCTGGCAGAGTATTGACTCTAGGGGTTATTGATGTCTACCAACTTAGTCAAGAGGTGAGTGGCACTCTTGGACCACATAGTGCATCCTGAAGGGCATGTCGCGCAAGGGAATAGATGAGACGAGTGGCACCCTTGGAGCACCTAAGCATCCTGAAGGGCACGTCAAATTGTTGATGATAGAGGAATGAACCTAGATGGCCTTAGCACGAATAACGTATTAAGTGTTTTAAAACAATTTCCCTAATTAAATGTCGCCCAGTACAAAATCTAGGTCTAAGTCAAAATTACACTAGTGGTAAAATTTAGTCTACCTTTTAAAATAATAATAATAATAATGATAATAAAAATAAAATCCACATGAATAATAATTATGATCTTCATTAAATATTGTAACATGAAGGGAGTAAGAAATGAATTGTTTCAAAAAAAATTATGTTGGATTAAAATTTAAAAGGGAATTAATTGTTTTATTACCTTAATAAATTAAAATATAATAATTAAATAAGAAAAGGGAAAAAGGGTTAATTTTCACACCTACCTTTTTGAGTTTTAAGTAAAAAGGGGAAAGAGGGAAAATAAAAAAAATTAGGAAACTAGGGAAAAGAGGTAACATAAAAAGGGAAAAAGGGGAACTTAAGGGGAAAAGCGGAAAGTCAACTTAGTAAAGAATCTACCATTTAAGAGATTTCTAATTTTAAACTGAATTAGCAATTTCATAATACGGAAAGCCTTTAAAACCTGTAAGGGAATTTGAGGACACCTAGGAGTGATTCTAGTAGTAAATCTAGGTGGGTGAGGGAAATAAGATAATTAATTAATTAAAGAAATTAAATAATGGAGGAATGAAGGGGATGGGTGACACTTGTACGGAGAAGAATTTTGTGAATTTATTTTTAAAAACTTTAATTAAATGAGATTTTCCCTGTTCTCAACACCCTTCCTCACTGTGTAGCTACTTCCTATATATCTTTGCATGTAAGGAAGATAGAATCATATTATTTTCTTACTCGGTGCAATCAAGAGAATAAATTGATTGGTTGCTTGTATTGGTTACTGAGAAATGGAGAAGAGAATAGAATTTGCATGATTGGTAATATTGATCACCCTGTTTATGGTGGTCACCATGGTTAGTGAATGTTCAGCTTCTAGGCGACTGCAATTTAAATTTGTATTTCAGGAAAATGTAGTTGAAAGTAGTAATAATAATAAGATGAAGAATGGCTTGTTTGAATCACTTAGGGGTTCCATAACTCCATTAGGCCCATCTGATTGTCAAAACTACAGGTCTCCCAGCGTGGGATGGGGAGGGTTGTGTCCACCTGCATGATCAGAGACCACTAACAGGCCTGCGAAATTGAAATTATTTTAGATTTATGTTGTTATTGTCACTGTCAACGACTGACTCAAATACATTACATGTTTGAATAATCTTTATTAATCTTTGTTCTCAATTTTATTTATTTTGAGAGTCTTCCGCAAAAGTGATCCTTTTAAAAATTAGAATTAAATATATGTAATGAATATTTATTTTTAGACACAGAATGGGTGGTAAACACATTACATTACAGAAGGATTAATAATCTTTATTAAACCTTGTTCTCAATTTTATATATTTTGGGAGTCTCCCACAAAAGTAATTCTTTTAAAAAATAGAATTAAATATATGTAATGGATATTTATGTTTAGAGATTGGTGGTAAACAATGCATTGAATCTCTGTTTAAGGTAGTATGGAAAAGATTGAGGGAAATTGATTTTCCAATGCAAATATATTTTATTTATGATTATACCATAGTTTGGAGGGATAAATCCCTTAGTTGCAAACTTTTTTTAGAATCAAGAATTTTAGGAAAGGTTTGCAATTTAAGAGATTCCACCTTTCACCATAATAGATTTTGATTTTAAAATGGATTTACTCTACTTATATCAGGTTTAACAAGAGATTTTAGTAAGAAGTTAATATTTCAAAATCACTACTCATCTTGATACATGTGTTCTAACATAAATGTTTTAAATAATATACATCCTAGATCCATCTTAAGTTTAGATTTATCATGGGCGAAGAGGAATTAAGTCCTGGAAGATTACAAAATTTCAGAAAAGCTTTACAATTATGAATATTTCATCTCTCGTGTTATGGTCATGATAGATGGATAGTTAAAAATGGATCTAATCACATTCATTTATTTTTTCATTTTTGTATCTTATATTTTTGGCATTACATTTGTCATATTTCAATTTGAATTGTAGTCCATGCATTCTCTTTTATTCCTTCTCTCTGCTGATTAATCAAATCATGACCAAACACATAAATGAGGAACTCTGATAAGAGTGTAGTGGATCTAATAAAACACTACTCGGAAGTAGTATGAGTCGTTGTTTTAGTATTCTGTAAATGGCGTTCATTGACATACTTTCACCTTTTTCTTGTACTGTATAAGTCCTTTTCTGGTGGTCTTTATATCTTCAGTTTCGTTGTATTCTCCCTAGATAAGTAACATCGTAAGTTTAGCATAAGCATTTAAAGTAAAGGTTGAATTTCAGCAATTATGGCCTCATCCTGAATACGAATATTTATTCCTATATGTACATGTAATCATAAAATCATGTATGGGTTGTTGTGATGGAAACTTTCTTGCCATCTTTCTAGGCATATAATATCTTTGAGAACTTTCATCAAATATTCAATTATTCCTAGAGATAGAGAAGGCATTATAGTAACTTGCTTTCAAATCTAGTTCTTAAGTCCAAATTTTAGACATCTAATTTTAGGATTGATGTGGGTTAGGAATTGTATAGATTATTCAACTATGTCATGAGTGGTTAGCACATTATGTCGTGTCATGTTTTGTAGAGCCTAGAATTGGCCATGTTAGTTCTTAATGATTATTATGCCATGTTATCATGTGGCTTCTAGATGTTGGGAGTGGGATGTCATGTCCCTGTTTTTGGGCACTTGTTATGAGGGGCTTGTTGTCGTAACTAAACGGGAGGGTTGTTACATATGGTATCAGAGAAGGTTCAACCCTATGACTGTGGATCGCCAAGTTTCCACTACAGTAAAGTTTGACTTGGCTTAGTGCTAACTAAAAACTTAACGTGTTCTTGTGGCAATGTCGATTAGAGGACGCCCCAAAGTTTCACGGCGGGTGTCGTGGACGGAGGTGCGACGCCTCCAGAAGTGTCGTGCCCTCAAAGTCTAGCCCAAAGGGGAGGAACAAGTCCTTGGGCTGGATCTGATTGTTCTAATGGATGATGATGGCTTGACAAGGTGCTTCCAGGGAATGTCAAAGGCCTTGATTAACCATCTATACTGAGATAAGGCTAGGGCGCCTGTACCCCGGAGCATTTGTAGCACGCCTAACCAGTACCGTTAGTATTTGCTTCGAACTCGAGATGGTCAATTACTAAGTTCTTTGGTGCCCTGGACGACACACCCGCCAAGGCATGGTGCGAGAGTATGGCAACATGCTTGCGCTTCACAATATTACTTCCAACATGAAGGTCAGCATGGCGGTCCTCCACTGAAGGGGAGTGCTCTTCCATGGTGTGAGATTCTCCCATAATTTGAATATGACAGTCAAGACGTGTAATGGGAATTGTTCGAGGAACAGTTCCAAAAGAGGTATCTTCCTGAGGAATTCATTGATCGACATATCAACGATTTTGACGCCCCGCGATGAGGCAACCGCACGAGCCCGAGTACGAGGTCCATTTTAGAATGGCTTCGATGTTCTATGCCCCAAATTACCCTGAAACATAAGGTCAAGAAGTTTTAGTTTGGTCTTATTGTTAGAATTCAGTGTTTACTTCGGGTACCAGGATTACTGGACCAAAGAAAGTATGTTGGTCTGTGGGGAGCCACAGTACCAATGTGACTTCCCAGAAGAAAGTGTTGGAGCATCTGGATCACCCGAACCCACTACCGTGGGAGTTTTGGGCAAGGCCCATCGAATTCATGCACCAATGGATAACCGACAGCTAGAGAATCAGTCGACTGTGCTCAAGACGACAAGTACCATCATTGACCAGACCCTTAGTATTTAATAGATCCCGGTACTACCGAGAGTTTCATTTCTTGTACAACACTAAAAAGGATTGAAGTAAAGGATTTCGAACAGGATGAGTGTAGCTTGTAGAAATGGCCTCGAGGCCAACGAAAGGTTGGGGGAAGGGTTATGGTCTAAACCCTTAACCTAGGAGAGTTGTTGCTAGGGCCAACCTGTGCGTCATGATCTCTGGATCCCCTGATGTTGTGATCGGTATGGATGGATGGAGTCACATGAGGTGACCCTCAACTGTAAGATGAAATGATTGAGCTTGGTCGACGATGAGGGACAAAGACGCATGATTGTAGGTAGAAGCTAGGGAGTTTCCTTGAGGTTTATCTCGTCCTGGCAGTTACATAAGAGCCTGCACAAGGGAGGTAAGCTTTTTGAGATCCTTGCATTGAATGAAAAGGGAGTAGCGGAAGGTCTAGAATACCTTCCTCTGGTAAGAAATCTTGTGGACATATTCCCAGAGGAGTTACTTGGGATGCCGCAAGAGAGGGATTTGGAGTTACCATAGACTTAAAACTAGAGACTGAACCATTAGCTAGAATGCATTAGCAGATGTCGGCCCCAGAGTTACAAGAGTTGAAAATGCAACTAAAGGAGTTGTTGGACCTGGACTGATATGTCCTAGTGTGTCACCATGGGGTGCACCTGTTATTTTCATACGAAAGAAGGATGGGTTGTGGAGTCTCTGCATTGACTACCGTGAATCGAACAAGGCCATGATCAAGAATCAATATCCGTTGACGAGGATTGATGATCTGTTCGATTAAATGAAGGGCACGACAGTGTTCTCAAAGATCGACTTGCGACCTGGATACCACTAGTTACAGATTAAGGAAGATGACATCCCTAAGACTACCTTTAAGACAAGGTTTATACATTATGAGTTTACTATTTTACCATTTGGACTGATGAATGCCCCAGGGGTATTCATGAGTTTGATGAATGGGGTGTTCCGTGAGTACTTGGACAAGATAGTCCAAGTACTCATTAACGATATTTTGATTTACTCTCGAATGATGGAGGAGCATGATGAGCACTTGTGCTTGGTACTATAGTGTCTGCAAGAGCACAAATTGTATGGGAAGTTCTCCAAATGATCATTTTATCAATCGAAGATTCACTACTTAGGGCATGTCATCTCTGACGAAGGTAACAATGTGGATCCAACAAGGTCGAGGCTAGTATGGAATGGCCTCCGCTGATGAATATCCTGAAAGTGCGTAGCTTCATGGGTTTCACAGGATACTATCGACGGTTCATCGAGGGATTTTCGAAGATAGCAAATCTGATCCCGGAATTGCAGAAGAAAAACAAGAAGTTTGTTTGGACCGAGAAATGCGCGGAAACATTTCGAAGGCTCAAGGAGTTGTTGACAACAACACCGATACTAAAGGTCCCCGACATGGACGCGAACTTCTTGGTATGCACTGACACATCCAAGGAAGGCTTAGGCAGAGTCTTGATGCAAGACGAACAAGTGATCCTTACATTTCGAGGAAACTAAGAAGGCATGAGGAGAACTACACGACACACGATTTGGAGTTGTTAGCCATCGTTTATGCCTTGAAGGTTTGGAGACACTACCTTGTTGGATGGAAATTTGAACTAAAGACCGACCTTTGTGGACTAAAACACATATTTACGGAAAGCGACCTGAACGCACGACAACGACGTTGGTCAGAATTGCTTAGCGAGTACGACTTTGAGATTACTTACATAAAAGGAACGCTGAACAGAGTGGCAGATGCATTGAGTCAGAGACCACTCATCTTTTCTGTGCTACCTCGTCAGATGAATATTCGTGAAAGGATTCTAACTTTACGACGTAATGATGACTGGTGCAAGAGGTTGAGGGTTTTATCGAACAAAGCACAATGATGGTACAAGGATTTGAAGCATTTCCATTTGATAGTGATGGATTATTGAGGTTTAAAAGTTGGATCTACATACTACCAACTGACGAGTTAAGGATGTTGATCCTAAGCGAGGCTCATAGAGTAGTTTACATGGCTCACTCGGGAGTCAAGAAGATGAGGGCATACCTTAAACACTTATTCTTCTGGAAGGGAATGAAGGAATACATAGTCAACTATGTGGCCAGCTGTCTAGAATGCCAGCAGGTAAAGAGTGAACATAGACACCCAACATGATTACTACAACCACATGTTATTCCAGAATCGAAATGGGAGGTTATTTCGATGGATTTTATTGTTGGATTTCCACTGACGGCAAGGAGACGTGACTCAATTTTCGTAGTAGTAGACACTCTGACGAATATTTCTCACTTTATCCCTTTGCGTAAGATGGATCAGGCACCTGACATAGATAGAGTTTTCATCAGTGATATTGTGAGGTTGCATGGCGTGCCTAAGAGGATTTTATCCGATCGACGATCAGTGTTTACTGGATGATTTGGACGAGTTTCCAAGAGGCCTTGGGAACCCATCTTAACTTTAGACTGCGTATCACCTGGAGACTGGCGGGTAGACCAAACGAACCAACCAAACCTTGGAGGATATGTTGCACATGTACGTAATGGACCAAAAAAAACGTTGGGAAGAATTGTTGCCACTAGTGGAGTTCGCTTACAACAACAGTTACCAGAGCACCATTAAGATGGCGCCTTTCGAGTTTCTTTACGGGCGACCGTGATAGACGCCTTTGAGTTGGGATGGGCTTGAGGATAGGATCCTGATGGGACCAGAAGCGATCAAAGAAATGGAAGATCAAATGAAAACAATAAGACAAAGGATTAAAGAAGCACAGGATCGACAGAAGAGTTATGTTGATGCGCACCGTGTCAATTGTAGTTACGAGGTCGGTGATCAAGTCTTCTTGCGGGTTAAACTGCATAAGAGTTCGATAAAGTTTGGGAAGGGAGCTAAGCTCTCTCCTAGGTTCGTGGGAATTTTTGAGATTGTGGAGAGAAAGGGGCCTGTGGCCTATTGAGTAACCTTGCCTGGATCTTTGAGGCGTATGCATGATGTTTTTCATGTATCTGTTTGAGACATTATATTAGTGATCCTACACATGTTATTGACATGAGTTTCTTGCAGGTATCGAATGAGGGGGCGCTCATCGTTGAGCCAGTCCACATCTTGGATCATCGCATTTGACAGCTACGACGTCGAGCGGTAGATCAGGTCAAGGTCTAGTGGGACAATTATAGTCCGCACTCGGCGACCTGGGAGGACGCATATGATATGAGCCTGTCGTTTCCATTTTTGTTTGATAGATAGACATATGATACTTTGATACACTTTATTTCGGCATTTATACTGTGAAACTTTGGGATGAAGTTTAGACCAAGAGGGGTTGTATGTAACATCCCGCTCTGGCACGCTTAGTGAACTTATTCTTTCAGGACACTTGCTCGCAAGTGTTCTAGATTTTTATGCTATTAAAACTTTTGATTTTGATTATGAAGAATTATGGGTTGATGACATGTTGTTTTACTCCATTGACATAGACAGGTGCTATTGACTCGGTTTTACTGAGTGTGTAGGGTTTTTGACCTCGAGGATGCAGAGGCATCGATGGAACCCCTTGGACTCTGAATCTAGTCTGGGAGTGTGCCATTGGGGTTTGATTGTTTTATTATGATATTAGTGCATCTGACTGGATGATATGATATGGATGTGTTCCGACATGATTTGTTGATGATGCAGGGTAACGATAGCTTGCCGACCAAACTCACATATGGAGTAAAGGGGTCACGCACGACTACCAGATATGTTGAGGGAGAGGTGTGGACAACAACCCTGCCACAGCCTACTAGCACTCCCACCATGGATCGAAATGTAGGTTAACAATTACCTAGTTCAAGAGGACCCACGATGCAGTGAGGGAAACTGCAACAGTCGCTCAAGATGATTCTAAGGGGCGCGCAATAAGGCGGAGACCTTATTCCTTAGAAGCCCTTAGTCTCCCACAAGTTCACCTGGCGGAGTATTGACTCCAGGGGTTATTGATGTCTACCAAGTTAGTCAAGAGGCGAGTGGAACCCTTGGACCAAGTAATGCGTCTTGAAGGGCACGTCGCGCAAGGGAACCGTTGAGGCAAATGGCACCCTTGGAGCACCTGGGCATCCTGAAGGGCACATCGCGTTGTTGATGATAGAGGAATGAACCTAGATGGCCTTAGGACGAACAATGTATTAAGTGTTTTAAAACAATTTCCCTAATTAAATGTCGTCGAGTACAAAATCTAGGTCTAAGTCTAAATTACGCTAGTGGTAAAATTTAGTCTACCTTTTAAAAATAAAATAAAATAATAATGATAATAAAAATAAAATCCACATGAATAATAATTATGATCTTCGTTAAATCTTGTAACATGAAGGGAGTAAGAAATGAATTGTTTCAAAAAAAATTATGTTGGATTAAAATTTAAAAGGGAATTAATTGTTTCATTACCTTAATAAATTAAAATATAGTAATTAAATAAGAAAAGGGAAAAAGGGTTAATTTTCACACCTGCCTTTTTGAGTTCTAAGTAAAAAGGGGAAAGAGGGAAAATAAAAAAAATTAGGAAACTATGGAAAAGAGGTAACATAAAAAGGGAAAAAGGGGAACTTAAGGGAAGAAGTGAAAAGTCAACTTAGTAAAGAATCTACCATTTAAGAGCTTTCTAATTTTAAACTGAATTAGCAATTTCATAATAAGGAAAGCCTTTAAAACCTGTAAGGGAATTTGGGGACACCTAGGAGTGATTCTAGGAGTAACTCTAGGTGGGTGAGGGAAATAAGATAATTAATTAATTAAAGAAATTAAATAATGGAGGAATGAAGGGGATGGGTGACACTTGTACGGAGAAGAATTTTGGGAATTTATTTTTAAAAACTTTAATTAAATGAGATTTTAGGAAAGAAAGGAAGTTTGAAACTCTATAAAATGAAGGAAGGAGAAGGATGAAAGGGAATCTTGGGTTTGTGTAATGTTACGCTGCAGAAATATCTATCTGACTGAATTAGCTCGTGGTAGTTGGGATACCCATCTCAATGAGGAGTGCTAGTCGAAATCTTTGTATAGTGTGTGTGGCCCCTTTGTGGCTTGAGGGGCTAAGGGGGAAGAAGAGTACCCATAGCATTGGTTGAGAGGTACCGGTGAAGTATTGAAGGTTGGGGACTAGAAGTTGCACAAAGCGCGGGATGTCATTCGGAGTGGACAAACATGCAATGGTATGCTCTCTTCATTTTTGTATGGTAAAATGTATTAGGACTTATGCTTGGATCTTCTTATTGTTCGAAGGGTAAAATGATGTTTTTTTTTTTTAAATTGGTGACTGAAACTTTCCTTAGCTTAGCTAGATGGTTGTTGACTCCCTTGGCCTTCGTTTTCCCACATGTCTAGACCACCTTGCTGTGTTGATTGTGTCCTTGGTGGTTTCTTAGCTTTCGTCCCTAGCTCGCCAGTCTTCGCATTAGCAGTCGGCCAGGAGCCTGATCTACGGTCGTCGCCTTAGCATTAAAAGACCTATGGATCTCAACGCCCTACTTTTCTATGCGAGGATGGTGAGCGTACGACGTTCCTTTCAACCATCTACCTCTGTCATTTTCCCCTGATTGATTGAGGTTCCTTGGACCTTATTATGTGGAGAAAATTTGTCCTTGTTATCATTCCTATTTCACTAATTTATAACTCTGCGTTTTTCGTTTATTTGGTGTACTCCTTGCCGGTATATGGCTTGCGTTTTTTTTGTTTTATATAACGAAGTCGTTCCATCCCTAGATAAAATGCTCCGGTGATTTTCCACCTTAAGACCACATCCATAGCTTGAGTACCTCGCGAATTGGGCCTTTAGTTGTCTGCATTTCGTTTTTTATTCCATTACAATTTACACTTGTTGAGACCGCCCTTGTTGCTGGATAAGACTTTGTTTTTGCCCAAGTTTTATCTAGCGGTTTTTCCCATTTGCACGAACTGCGATTGCCATTCTTTGGATCGAAATAGTTTCTTTTAACCTCGGTGTTTTACCTAGATATCTCTGCGATTTGGCCAATCCCAGCACAGATCTCTACCTTAATGTATCCCACGAATTTTTCCCTTGTGCATTAATTCATCTGTGCATTTTGACTCTGTAGAACCATGATTTTATATTCCCAACTGGTCAGTAATGTACCTCGAATTCATATTAATGGTCTGTGATTTCAATTCATGGTCACGCAATGCCAGGATAAAGATCTTCTCCCATGTAATATATTATTTATCAATTTTATGATGGAATACTACCCTAGAGATCACAACAATAGACACTATAAATCCACCGTCATATTAATAAAAGCATAAAACATTCCTAAAGGCATAAAACATTCATTTTTTCTAATAGTTCAAAACTTACAGTTAAACGAAACGAAAATGACAACAAAAGATTTAAAGTATATAACCCCATTTAAATCGATGAGGTTGTTCTCCAAAAATAAATTCAGAAATCACTATTTTTCATGAGAGTTAAAGTATATAACTCCAAACTCAAAATTATTATTTTAAATGGAGTTTTACTCGTGGGGCTGTGCAGAAGCGTTATGGTAACAAACCAGTATTCTATTACAAGTCCAGTTTGTCCATTCCGTTGAATATGTCTATATCATCCCCAAAATGACCCTCAAACCTCATTTCCACATTTTCCCTGTTCTCAGCACCCCTCCTCACCGCGTAGCTACTTCCTATATATCTCTGCATGTAAGGAAGATAGACTCATATTATTTTCTTACTCGGTGCAATCAAGAGAATAATTTTATTGGTTGCTTGGATTGGTTACCGAGAAATGGAGAAGAGAATAGCATCTGCACGATTGGTAATATTGATCGCGTTGTTTATGGTTAGTGAAAGTTCGTCTTCTAGGCGACTGCAATTTAAATTCATATTTCAGGCAAATGTAGTGGAAAGTAGTAATAATAATAATATGAAGAATGGCTTGTTTGAATCACTTAGGGGTTCCGTAACTCCGTCAGGCCCGTCTGATTGCCAAAACTACATGTCTCCCAGCGCGGGGTGGGGAGGGTCGTGTCCACCTGCATGATCAGAGACCACTAACAGGCCTGCGAAATTGAAATTATTTTAGATCTATGTTGTTATTGTCATTGTCAACGACTGACTCAAATACATTACATATTCAAATAATCTTTATTAATATTTGTTCTCACTTTTATTTATTTTGAGAGTCTTCCGCAAAAGTGATCCTTTTAAAAATTAGAATTAAATATATGTAATGAACATTTATGTTTAGACACAGAATGGGTGGTAAACACATTACATATGTTCTAATAAAATTTATTAATCCTTGTTCTCAATTTTATATATTTTGGGAGTCTCCCACAAAAGTAATTCTTTTAAAAATTAGAATTAAATATATGTAATGGATATTTATGTTTAGACATTGGTGATAAAGAGTGCAAATATATGTAATGGATATTTATGTTTAGACATTGGTGATAAAGAGTGCAGTGAATCTCTATTTAAGGTAGTATGGAAAAGATTCAGGGAAATTGATTTTCCAGTGCAAATATATTTTATTTCTGATTATATCATAGTTTGGAGGGATAAATCCCTTAGTTGTAAACTTTTTATAGAATCAAGAATTTTAGGAAAGGTTTACATTTTAAGAGATTCCACCTTTCACCATAATAGATTTGGAGTTTTAAATGGATTTACTCTATTTATATCAGGTTTAACATGAGATTTCAGTAGGATGTTAATATTTCAAAATCACTACTCATCTTGATACATGTGTTCTAACATAAATGTTTTAAATAATATACAGCCTAGATCCATCTTAAGTTCATATTTATCATTGGCGAAGAGGAATTAAATCCTGCAAGATTACAAAATTTCAGAAAAGCTTTACAATTATGAAGATTTCATCTCTCATGTTATGGTCATGATAGATGGATAGTTAAAAATGGATATAATCACATTCATTTATTTTTTCATTTTTTTATCTTAAATTTTTGGCATTACATTTGTCATATTTCAATTTGCATTGTAGTCCATGCATTCTCTTTTATTCCTTCTCTTTGTTGATTAATCAAATCATGACCAAACACATAAATGAGGAACTCTGATAAGAGTGTAGTGAATCTAATAAAACACTATTCAGAAGTAGTATGAGTCGTCGTTTTAGTATTCTGTAAATGACGTTCATTGGCATATGTTCACCTTTTTCTTGTATTGTATAAGTCCTTTTATGGTATAAGGGGTATCTTCAAACGATAGGAGCATCTCATTGATCGACAACTCAACGATTTCGATGCCCTGCGATGAGGCAACCACACGGACCCGAGTATGAGGCCCATTTTAGAACGGATTTGGTGTGCTCTGCCCCAAATTACCCTGAAACATAAGGTCAAGAAGTTCGAGTTTGGTCTTATTATTAGAATTCAATGTTTACTTCGGGTGCCAGGATTACTAGACCAAAGAAAGTATGTTCATCTGTGGGGAGCCACAGTACCAACGTGACTTCCCAGAAGAAAGGGTCAGAGCATCTGGATCATCCGAACCCACTACCGTGGGAGTTTTGGGAAAGGCCCATCGGATTCATGCAGCGGTGAATAACCGACAGCTAGAGCATCAGTCGATTGTGCTCGAGACAATAGGTGCCATCGCTGATGAGACCCTTAGTATTTAATAGATCACGGTACTACCGAGAATTTCATTTCCAGTGCAGCGCTAAAAAGGATTGATGTAAAGGATTTCGAATAGGATGAGTGTAGCTTGTAGAAATGGCCTCGAGGGCCAACAGAAGGTTGGGGGACGGGTTACGGTCTGAACCCTTAACCTGGGAGAGTTGTCACCAAGGCCAACCTGTGTGTCATGATCTCTAGATCCCCTGACGTTGTGACCGGTATGGACGGATGGATTCACATGAGGTGACCCTCAACTGTAAGACAAAATGATTGAGCTCGGTTGAGGATGAGGGAAAAAGATGCATGATTGTAGGTATCTCGTCCTGGTAGTTACATAAGAGCTTGCACAAGGGAGGTAATCTTTTTTCGATCCTTGCGTTGAATGAAAAGGGAGTAGCGGAAGGTCTAGAACAACTTCCTCTGGTCAGAAATCTTGTGGACATATTCCCAGAGGAGTTACCTAGGATGCTGTAAGAGAGGGATTTGGAGATACCATAGACTTAAAACTGGAAACTGAACCATTAGCTAGAATGCCTTATTGGATGCCGACCCCGGATTTACAAGAGTTGAAAATGCAACTAAAGGAGTTGTTGGGCCTGGGACTGATATGTCCTAGTGTGTCACCGCGGGGTGCACCTGTTATTTTCATATGAAAGAAGGATGGGTCGTGGAGGCTCTGCATTGACTACCATCAATCGAACAAGGCCACGATCAAGAATCAATATCTGTTGCTGAGGATTGATGATTTGTTCGATTAAATGAAGGGCGCGACGGTGTTCTCAAAGATCGACTTGTGACCCAGATACCACTAGTTACGGATTAAGGAAGATGACGTCCCTAAGACCACCTTTAAGACAAGGTTTGGACATTACAAGTTTATTGTTTTACCATTTGGACTGACGAACGCCCCAGGGGTATTCATGAGTTTGATGAATGGGGTGTTCCGTGAGTACTTGGACAAGATCATCCAAGTACTTATTGACGATATTTTGATTTACTCTCGGATGATGGAGGAGCATGATGAGCACTTGCGCTTGGTACTACAGTGTCTGCAAGAGCACAAATTGTATGGGAAGTTTTCCAAATGATCATTTTATCAATTGAAGATTCACTACTTAGGGCATGTTATCTCTGATTAAGGTAACAATGTGGATCCAACAAGGTCGAGGCTAGTATGGAATGGCCTGCGCTGACGAATATCCTAGAAGTGCATAGCTTCATGGGTTTAGCAAGATACTATCGACGGTTCATCGAGTGATTTTCAAAGATAGCAAATCTGATCCCAGAATTGCAGAAGAAAAACAAGAAGTTTGTTTGGACCAAGAAATGCGCTGAAGCATTTTGGAGGCTCAAGGAGTTGTTGACAACAACACCAATATTAAAGGTCCATGACATGGACGCGAAATTCTTGATATGCACTGACGCATCCAAGGAAGGCTTAGACAGAGTCTTGATGCAAGACGGATGAGTGATCCTTACATCTCGAGGAAACTGAGAAGGCATGAGGAGAACTATGCGACACACGATTTGGAGTTGTTATCCATCGTTTATGCCTTGAAGGTTTGGAGACACTACCTTGTTGGATGAAAATTTGAACTAAAGACCGACCTTTGTGGACTACAACACATATTTATGCAAAGAGACCTAAATGCGCGACAACGACGTTGGTCGGAATTGCTTAGCAAGTAAAACTTTGAGATTACTTACATAAAAGGAACAGTGAACCGAGTGGCAGATGCATTGAAGCGGAGACCACGCATCTTTTTGGTGTTGCCTCTTCAGACGAATCTTCATGAAAGGATTCTAACTTTACGACGTAATGATGACTGGTGCAAGAGGTTGAGGGTTTTATTGAACAAAACACAATGATGGTACCACGATTTGAAGGATTTCCGTTTGATAGCGATGGATTATTGAGTTTTAAAAGTCAGATCTAGGTATCGCCAAACAACGAGTTAAGGATGTTGATCCTAAGCGAGGCTCATAGAGCAATTTACATGGCTCATCCGAGAGTCACAAAGATGAGGGCAGACCTTAAACCCTTATTCTTCTGGAAGGAAATGAAGGCAGACATAGTCAACTATGTGGCCAGATGTCTAGAATGATAGCAGGTAAAGGATGAACATAGAAACCCAACATGATTACTACAACCACATGTTATTCCGGAATTGAAATGGGAGGTTATTTCGATGGATTTTATTGTTGGATTTCCACTGACGGCAAGGAGACATGACTTGATTTTCATAGTAGTAGACACTCTGACAAAGAGTGCTCACTTTATCCCTATCCATAAGACATATCAGGCACCTGACATAGATAGAGTTTTCATCATTGAGATTGTGAGGCTGCATGGCATGCCTAAGAGGATTATATCCTATCGAGGATCGGTGTTTACTGGATGATTTGGATGAGTTTCCAAGAGGCCTTGGGAACCCAACTTAAATTTAGTACTGCTTATCACCCAGAGACTGACGGGCAGACCGAACAAACCAACCAAACATTGGAGGACATGTTGCGCATGTACGTAATGGACAAAAAAAAACGTTGGGAATAATTCTTGCCACTAGTGGAGTTCGCTTACAACAACAGTTACCAGAGCACCATTAAGATGGCGCCTTTCGAGTTTCTTTACGAGTGACCATGTCAGATGCCTTTGAGTTAGGATCAGCTTGAGGGTAGGATCCTGTGATCTGAAAATAATAAAGACTTGTATTGTTGAAAAATTTGCAAGTTTTAATTCAAGTGTTCTTATGAAAATGGATCAATTTTGCAAACACAACTTTTATAAAAATTACACATTCAAGATGCATATAATCAGTAGCAAATAATTGTGAACAGAAAACACATAACACAACAAATGATAAAGGAGTTCACCCCTCTCTTGGGCTACATCTCCTGGTCCAGCTTCCAATGGATCTTTTGTATTATTTGATCAAAGTGCTAAAATATGTGCTTTACAATGCTTAAAATGCCAAATAGATGGCTCCAATGGCTTTAGAACATCCAAAAACCCCTAGCTGGGCTTTTTCGACACTTGGTTTGGCCAAAAATTGAAGAAGATAGGCTTCCTGGAAGTTTCCCTTCAAACTTGTTGTCTCTGGATTGCCAAAATGCACCTATGCCTCTTCAACCTAGCCCCGACATGCATATTTCTGTTAAACCCTAGCACTAGGCACAACCACAAAACGGTGCAAACGGTAGGATGGTTAGGGCATGCCTAGCCCCTAACTGCCAAAACCATGGACATATGGGTCACCATGTGACCACGTGCACATACAAAAAGGCCAAGGTTTAATCTATATGGAAATGCGCCAAGTGTCAAGCGTGCGTGCCCCGATTACATTTGAAAAACGCGCGCAGAAACGATTATATGGTGGATATGTATATGACCGGGGGTTGGGGCTAAGCCCCAGCTCGGACCGTACCCCAACTCACAACATAATTCAATTCAAATAAATTTTAAATATTTTATATAATAAGAATCAATGGTGGGCACGTCTATTGGGCAGCCCTTCCCAAGGCTCTTCCCCTACCCAGAGTTCACGGGGTCGATTCCTGCCGACTACATAAGTTTTATACCATAGCCAAGGTGACATGTGGCGGCCCTTGTTTGGGCCACGTGTCACCAATCCATTCACCACCAATGCCACATGTCAAGAAATGATTCGTCGTCCAACTACCAACCAACACCTGCCATGTGTTGTATGACCTTGCCATGTGTCGTACGTCCCTGCCACATCAGCATCCGTACGGACTGTACAGTCAGCACATTTGTTTTGCTTGTTTGACGATTTGAACAGAACACGATATCTCACTCATTCGACGTCCGTTTGAACCCAAATGAGTTGCGTTGGGTCCGTGATGACGAGGCCTATGTACCCGTTCGATTTGAAGTGATTCTAAGCACCTTGAATTTTGAGCAAAATTTGATCCCCTGGATCACACCTCCCCACTAGAAATCTTTTGGACCTCCAAAAGACTATTTCCAGTCTATCTGAAGATGAGTGTATATTTCCCTCACCTTTCCAACCTCAATCCACTTGGATTTGCTTGGATTTGTGCCTTTAAGACCAATTCGAAGATATTCTACATTTCCTCGTTTTGAAGTTCTCATTCTCATGTCAAGGATTGTGTCTTCATGCAATTCTGTAAGATATTCTGGGGAGAAATCATCTATAGAAGAAATATGAACATGTTCTCCTTGATCATCAATCAAAGGAAGCTCATACAATTTCAAATTCTCAACATTAACAACTGCATACATTTGCATATAAGGAGGCAAATCTAGACAGAAGGCATTGTTACCAATCTTGTCAAGAATCTTGAAAGGACCATATCAAATTGGTTTCAGTTTTTTACCTTCTCCTTTAAGCCTCTCCTTAATAATGTAAGCCAAACTTCATCTCCAATTTGGAAACTGTGATCAACACGATGCTTGTCATGTCTTGTCTTGTACTTGGATTGACTCTTTTCCAACTGCTCTTGTACCATTTGATGTATCGACTAAATTTGTTCAATGAACTTTTCTGCCCTATCAATGTCATATTGACCATCAATAGCAATATCCTTCCCAAAGATAAAATCTAAAGGATATTTGGGCAAATAGCCAAAACATGCTTCAAATGGTGATGTTTGAGTTGAAGAGTGCTTAGCTCGATTGTAAGCATGTTGAATGTAGTGTAAATGTTCATCCCAAAGTTTAGGATGCTTGTTGCAATAGCCATGAAGAAGATGCACCATTGTTCTATCAACCACTTATGTTTGACCATCGGTTTGTGGATGAAAAGATGTGCTCTTTTTCAGTTTGGTGTCCATGAGTGCCCATAAACTCGACCAAAATCTCCCAATAAATCGAGAATCTCGATAAAAAATAATGGATTTAGGCAATCCAAAATGTACCCAAACATTCTGAAATAACATTTGTGCCATTTGCTCAGCTGTAACCTGCTTCTTACAAGGCATCAAAATACACATTTTTCTAAATCTATCAACCACAACATAAAGATAATCATGATTTTTTTTAGACATAGGTAGACCTCCTACAAAGTCCATAGAAATACTTTCCCAAGGACGAGGAGGAACCGAAAGTGGAGTATACAAACCCAACTTTATGTTGCTAGGTTTGCTTGTGGCACATAACGAACATCCTCGAACATATCTTGAAACACTTTCATTCATTTTAGGCCAATGGTAGTACCTTTGCAAATTAGCCATCGTCTTGCCTACACCAAAGTGACCAGCAATAAGAGAAGAATGGGCTTCTCTTATTATGTTGATTCTTTCACCCTGTGGAATACATAGCTTGCCAAGATGATACAAAAGATTATCATGCACATGGTAATCCAATTCCTCAACATGGTTAGAATGACACAAATTCGCATATACTTATTTAAAATCAACATCTAAAGCATATTGCTCAACATAGCTCTCATGTAGTATAGGACTATGCTTAAGAATAATTGAAGCACTAATAATAGGCCTTGAAAGCATATCAACAACTTTGTTATAAATTCCCTTCTTATACCTTATGACCAAGTGAAATTGTTGTAGAAAACCCATCCATCTGAAGTGCCTTGGTTGTTGTAGCTTCGTTTGTGATTATAAGTATTGCAGGGGTTGATGATCTGTGTGGACAATGGTTTCTTTCCCCAACAAATAATTTTTCCATTTTTTCACACTTTTCACCAATTCATACAACTCCTTATCATAAGTAGGATAGTTAATCACGACACCATTAAAAGTTTCAGAATGAAAACAAATGGGCTTACCATGTTGTAACAAAACTGCTCCCATTGCATAATTTCTTGCATTAGTTTGGATTTCAAAAGGTTCCCTCGGAAGTGCAAAAACTGGTTCTAAACTGATTCTCTCCTTCAAAGTATCAAAATCCTTTTGTTGCTTGCCTCCCCATTGAAAAACTTGCTTGATACTTGTCACTGCATGTAATGGAGCTGCAATGGAAGAAAAGTTAGCAATAAACTTTCTCCAATATTGGACTGCTCCCAAAAAACTTCTTACCTCTGTCACACTGTTGGGCTTGGGCCATTCCGATATGACTTTGACCTTGGAGGGATCAATTTTCAATTCACCTCCACCAACAATATGCCCCAAATAGATAAGTGAAGTTTTTACAAATTCACATTTGGACATCTTCAAAAACAACTTTTCTTTTCTCAAAACATACAAAACTTGCTTCACATGCTTAACATGCTCTTCACGAGATTTGCTAAAAATAAAAATGTCATTCAAATAGACAATAACACAATCATCAAGAAAAGGCCTTAAGACATCATTCATAACTCTCATGAAAGTAGCAGGTGCACTGCAAAGTCCAAAAGGCATTACCATCCACTCAAACAAACCTTGCTTTGTTTTGAAAGCTTTCTTCCATGTTTCTCTTTCAGCAATCCTAATCTGATGATATCCGCTTCTCAAATTCAACTTAGTAAAATACTTAGCATCTTTCAATTGATCAAGCAAATCATCAATTCTAGGAAGAGGATAGCGATTCTTTACCGCAATCTTGTTCAAGTCCCTGAAATCAACACACATACACCATGTACCATCTTTCTTTGGCACTAGCACAATTGGAGATCCACATGGCGATGTGCTTGGCACGATGACCCCTTTGTCAAGCAACTCTTCGATTTGTTTTTTGATTTCATCATTATCCATGACTAACATCCTGTACATACCAATGTTTGGAAGAGGACAATCTTGCTGCAATTGAATTTCATGTTGGATACCCCTTCTTGGAGGTAATCCCTTTGGTTCCTTAAACATCTCATCATATTGATTAACAACCTCATATAGATCAGATTTCAACTTTGCATCACAAACTTGGAAAACTTCGTTTTCAATATCATCTTTGGGTTTAATCATCAAGAGAACAAAATTCTTTCTAGCATTGACTAATCTCTTCATTTGGCTTGCATTTACATGTGACAAATTCATCTTCTTTGTATGGGCTTTAACAATGTACTCAACTCCATTTTTAAACAAGTGATACTTATTCTCATGACGATGAAAAATGTCTTTTCTATCATATAAATATGGGCTTCCCAACACAATACCACAGATATCCAAAGGAATAACATCAAGCTCTACCTAATCTATAAAATTTGCAGTGATAGCAAACCTAAGTTTACACCTTCTTGTCACCTGCAATTTAGCATTATCACATATCCAACCAAGAGGGTATGGTTTAGGATGTGGAATAGTTTCCAATTTTAATTTCTTGACAGTGTCTTTAGATATAAGGTTTGCT
>ML792497.1:158172-174855 GCA_009831015.1 Picea engelmannii | reverse complement strand
ACGTATTAACGTTAGATTTACAAAGGAAGAACCCCACTCAAATTATAGAAATCTTTAAGCATGGGAAGTACCCATATCACATAGGTCTAAACGAAGTTGAGTTTAAAGCATAGATTCCATACTTAAAATAAGGTTCAATGCATCTATTGCAGACTTAAAAATAGGGGTGGATTTATTCTATCTCCTTAAATAATACTGGTGCAGACCCTTGATATGTCCTTGGGATGTGCTCTTGTACTAAAGCATGATTGAGTGTGTGGGCAAGAGTGGTTTCAAACCAACCCACTTTTCATCCCACAATCCTCCTCTAGATGACACGTACGCCGTCACCAAAACAGTGGTTGAAATTTTGGCCTGCTCAAGGAAAAATATCCTCCATGGAAGTTTCGGCTCCGCAATCCTCCCCACTTGTCAATATCTTGCCTCTCGGCACTGCTTCCAATCAATGACTTCTATAAAACTCTGTTCCACCCTTCTTTCCTCTTTCCATGCATCTCCCCATATCTCCACGATTTATTGACACATAAATCCCCTCTGGATCAACAACTATCATTGACTCTGCCTTTTCGGCCTCTGGGAGTTTCAACTCTCAACTCTCCTCGCCTCTGTGTGACAATCTCCCAGAGTGAAATATCTATTGCTACCTATCCCCTTGAATCCATGGCTAGTATCTCCTCCGTGGATGCGGCCTTCAGGGATTTCAAATCTCAAGTCCTTTTCCTTCTCCTTAAATACGTAGAATCCTGCCACGTGTCCTCTTAAATCAGTGTGTCTAGAATTACTTCGGGTCCTTTCCCGGAGTCCACAAATATTCACCATGTCTCCTCTCTGGATCTGATGGCTTAGATTCACTTCCGGTGATATGACGACTCAGATCTGCTCCAGCTCTCATGACTTTTGAGATCTCAAATATCAGACTCTTGTCCCTACTGACTGGGTATCTCCTGGAATTCTAGATCTGGCGTTGCATGTCCTCCTTTGCATCGATGACTCTCATCATTTTCGGGACACCGACCTTCATCGATTTCAAATCTCAAAAGTCATGAGTCTCTAGAGTGAATCCTTCAGGAGTCCACGATCTGGTGACACATGTCCAACCTAGATCAACAACTAACATTTTCTCTGGATGTTCGGGTTTCGGTGATCCTGAATCTCAAACTTCTCCTTTGCATTCTCCCAGAGTGATTTCTCCCGGAATCCACGATCTTTCCCCACATTCCCCTTATGGATCTGATGATCAAGAATGTCTTCAGGTCTTCGGTGCTTTGACTCTTCGTCTCCCTGACACTTCAGTTCTTTGATGCTTCGGGCTTTGGCTTTTTCAGTTCTCAAACTAAAAACCCCAGTGTAACTTTCCCCGGAGCTCGCGATTTGGTGACAAGTATCCCCTCGCAGATCAACTACTCTCAACTCTTCGACTCTCTAGGATTCGACTGTTTCAACACTTCAACCTTCGTCTCCCTCTGGATCTCTCAACCCATTGACACGCATACTCTCTGTATCCAACGATCCAAACTCTCCTTTCGCAAATCAGGATTTCATGACTTGCAACTTCCAAGTTAACACTTCGTCCACAATCCCGACTTTCGAAATGTCGATATTTCAGAGCGACCAAATTCGACAACTCGCGCTCCTATGGATCTAATGATCCAGATCTCCCCTTCGTGTATTGAGACTTCACGTTTCGCAAAGTTGGATGGTCGCTCACTTCTTTGCTCCTGATACCCGATATCACAAAATTCTCCTTGGAAAATTGATGGTCCAGGTCTCTCCTTGATCAATGGATCAGATCAAATCTCGAACTCAGGTTTTGTGAGTTTCCATAACTCTTGTCTTTGGTTGTCCGAGTTGTGAACTCCCGATAATACTAGATCTATGACTCATGATATTCCTCTGATCGACAATTTCGATCAAGTCACGAACTTGGATCTAGTGACAGATCAAGTCAAATCCAATTAACACTAATGTTACAGTTTTTATTAAGGGATGAGGTTCATTCAGGAAATTGTTCTATCTTCAAGTTTAACTTCCATTGAACTCCATCTTATAACAAATTAAATTTTTCAATTCCTTTGCAAGACTTTTACCTTCACAGTCTCTGGATCTAGGATAGCTTCTTGCATGAACAGGTACTCGGGTTCCAACTTGCAGCGTTAATAAACATCAACCCATATTTTGTTGATAATGAGATGGATCTACCCTAGCACATTATTATCATGGTATTTTTTATACCGGGCTCCTATAAATAGCTGGTTAAATTTATCTTCAATCCTTAAAGAAACAGATAGAGGGGAAACCCCTACTGGAGACGATTTCCCTAAATAATAGTTATGATCGCAAGTGTTATGTAGAGTTTGAAGATTCGTTTAAATATAGGATCGACTCTACAATAGGTAACATGTTTATGTATTTAAATCCCTCAACATTTTCTCCTGAGATTATCAAAAGAAGAGAATTGTAACATTTTACTATATTTAATATGATCGACTTAAAGGAAACTACTTGTAATAGTCGAGTAATATATTTATGTGTAATAGATGTTTAGGTAGTTTGGAAAATCCATATAGGTAAACAACACACACACACACACACACACACACACACACACANCATATATATATATATATATATATATATATATATATATATATATATATATATATATATATATTTCAATTCTGATATTCACTCAAAATTCTGTTTGGTAATTTTACAATTTAAACATCCTTAATATCAACTACAGATCGATTGGATAATTGTTTTCTATTGTATACCATATATTATATCACAAGAATAGGAAAACATTTACACTTTCATCTACAACAATACACACAACAGTTTTCTTAGCTCTACTCAGGAACTTCCATACATTTATCAATAGTTAGCACCTACAACATTCTTTCTTGGCTCTACTCAATGCATAAATTCAACTGTAAAGTCTTATTCAACAATTCATATCCTTCTACCCAATAAGTGGATGTATTCTATATGTCATTCATCAATAGAACATTTAACGAGAACTAAGTAAATGCATTCTACCAATTATTAAACATCAGAACATTCAACCAGGGAAGAGTAGAATAATATATCTGAACAAATTGTTGGGACAACAAATGGAACAGCCAAGTTCCACCCAACTAGACAACATAACATCCAATCTACTTGCTCCGTTCAACCCCTAGCCTAAGCATGAATCCATGAGGGCAAACCTCGAAACTCCTCTTTCGCTATAGTGCTCTTTTAGATCCAAAAATTTTGCTTGCCTCACACTCAGAAATAGTGCTCGTAATAGCAAGTGATTTCTTTCCTCAAATCGAAATTTCTCCTTACGTCACACTCAAAAGTAGTGCTCATAACAACAAGTCCTTTTTTCCCCGCCAACATACTAGGCAACATCCTGCCTCCTCCCATATGCTATATATGCAAAAGCATCTTGTGCCTAGGTATTTTACCCTTGGGAATTTTCGCAGCTTTACAAATCCTTGATTTCCAGGGGCTTCCAATGGCCAAATTCTTGATTTTCCACTTGTAAAATTCATCCCTCAAGTAGTTCAAGCCTACTCCCCTCTCATGGAGTCATGGTGCGCTGATTTCAACCTGGTTGTTCCACTTGTCTCTCAGCAATAAATATAAAAATTATTTCTTTCTTATAAGTGTCATAGTCAAAGAGTTGGTTGGGGAAATCAAATCTTTTCCCAACAGTCATAATAATAAATTACAATGAACTAAATTCCAAATTCAAAATTACCATAAATGACAATAATTTTACAATTTCGAATTTACCAAAAATGGAAATAAATTCCTAAGTATTTTCAGACTTCAATAATAATTTATTTTGGGGGATGTTACATATAAACTCAAATTCCCATCCAAATGAAAAATATTCAAGCGGTTAATGTTAAACAATAAATCCCTAACATGGAATGTCCTTCAAAAAATAATTTAATGTTAAACAATAATGCCCAAACATGGGACATCCTTCAAAAAATAAGTTATGAGGGATTAGTTTGGTGTTTCCTTTGCAAAGTTGACTCAAAGACCAACTCTCATCTTGTTATGACCTATGCTTATACTTTATAAGTTTAGTAGGAAATAAATTACTTGGAAAGTTTGAACAATGCTTGGAAGGGAACTCCATTCAAGAAGCCCTTAAGAATTGCTCTATGAACAAGGAAATAAAGAGGTATAATTATGTTCTTCTAACCATAGGCTCGGGAATCTGGTTGGATCAAAATTCTAATCTCTTTGAAGATAAGAATACCTTTCCATTGAAACGTTTTATTTAAATTTTGGACGTACTCTCTATGCATCTCAAAGAAATCTCCTCAAGAAGAAATAAATAAAGAATTTGCATATTATTCTTTTGATGGAGTTTCCCAAGGACCCCCCTCTAAAGGTAGGGATGGGGGCATTTTATGCCTCTCGCCCACTCACAACATCAATAACTTTTGTGAAGTTATGGCACTAAAACTAGACTTAATGCTAGCTCATAGAAATGGAGTTTCTCAAATCCAGTTTTATGGATATTGTCTTCTTGTGATTCAATGGATTAAAGGAAAATTAAATTTTGCAAAAAGTCACAATGGTGTTGCACTGAAAAATGGGATTTGGAAGATCATTGATAACACTCCTACACACTACTTTGAATATATTCATACTCCTTGGTTCTAATTTTCTTCTCTTTATGCTAGAGTTATGTGGTCGATGTCTCTCAATGAAAATATTGACTAAGTATCTCAGGGAACACTACCTGAATTTTTTAGTGTATAAAAAAGACTTTACTTTTCTGAAAGATTTTTTCATTGGTATAACTTCTAATCTAGGATTTCCATTTTAAGATAAAACTTTGGCTAGTTAGGATTTCCTTTATGAGAGAAAACTTTGAAAATTTACATGAGATTCATTTGACTTAAGCTACATGCTTGTAAAGGAAGAATTAAATGCTACTCACCATCTACCACTATATTTATTATTTTATAAATAAAAGTGCTAAATTAAAAGAAAAAGTAAAATACACTTATGTAAATAGTGTTATGTATGAGAGACACATTATAGTGCATCACCCCTAAGATCGGAATGCACATCACTTCACTTCTATTGATGCAATGGAATAAAGAAAGGAAAGTATGTTCTTTACTCTTATCTTTGGAAGGATGTGTGTACATTCTCATTGCTTATCAAATTTTCAATAACATTAGTAAAAACTAATCAAATCTTCAATAAAATTAAATATGATGATATTCTTTTATAATTCCATTATATCATTAACTAATAAAAAAATTCAATGATTATGACCTGAGTGACATTATACCTGAGAGTGTGACAAGGTCCTTGGTAGAAAGACCTTGGCCTTGAAAAGATGAGATAAGTGTGCTAAGACAAGATTATAAACTCAGTGACATTATACCTAAGAGTGTGACAAGGTCCTTGGTAGAAATACCTTGGCATTGAAAAGATGAGATGAGTATTCTAAGACTGGACACTGGATAGGGAATGTTGTTGCTTGTAGCACTAAAAGTCGCAAGGGAATGTTGTTTCTTGTAGCACTAAAAGTTGCAGTCAATAAGTCTCACCTTCAAGCTACCAAATAACAAATAACAATCATGTTATTTGATTTCAAGCTAACAAATAACAATCATATTGGGCTTCAAGCTACCAAATAGCAATAATGTTATTTGATTTCAATTCCCATTAGATGAATGAGATAACCGTGTTTATGAATATGTCAATAAATCAAGAAGAGAAGAGAGTAATTAAAACTTCGACAACTAAATCACTAGCAGAAATGGCAAGAATCTCTACACACGACACGACATGACACGCAACATGACAGGTTGCCTCCAATTGAGTTTTGAAGGTGTCTATCATATCCAATCCTCTGATAGAATTGGCATTCGGGCCTACAATATTTTTTTCGATCAATGTTATCATCCAATAATATCGACCCATGTACCCTTGAAGGAAAGCAAATCCAAAGTTCAACCTGATGGGTAAAGAAAAAAGGAGGACATGACTTTATTTAAGTAATAAAACCAATGATATGTACTTAGTTATCTCATCCTCCATTTGAACAGGAATCTCAAAGCATGGTGGGGTGGCAGCTTGGAGACATGCATGTGTGCTTGTGGCCTCACTCACTGACACCCCATCTGAGACAAAAAGGTCAGATGGTTACTACAAGATCTAGTGGGTTGAAACTCATAGAATTATGTGTATAGGAAACATCACGAAAGCGATTATATATTTCTCTTTCGAATCAAATATAGACCATGGAAAAAATATAAGCCAATAAGTTAATCCAAAAGTTAATTATGTTTTTAGGACAAGTATTAATTTGCATTACACCTAACTTTAAATTGGTTGGAGATTGAACTATTAAATAAGCAACAACGTACATTTTTCAAATGAAAATTGACAACACATGAAAATGTTTCACACATTCTATTAGCTTTTAGCAATGAAAATCGTAAAATTTATAAGTTTTAAAAATATTAGACATCAAATCCCCTTACAAAGTATTTGGGAAGTGAGGAAGAGAGTTTGTCACTTGTCCTCCCAATGGATATTCACTACCACATGAATCCTAAATCAACTATGTGAAAGGTATAGGAGGATTGTGAGGGGAAGCCTTTAGCCATCATGGCTTGTATCTCTTGTCTTAAATATTGGTTTTCATTTCTGATGAAATTAAATTCACTCATGGTGCAAATTAATGAAGGAAGTGGACCATGATTAAATAAACATGATATGAGGAGTGTTGGAAGTATTGGTTGTTATATTACAAAAGAGAAGACATTATCTTTGTGGGAATAGAATTTTCTAAAGGAAGGGAGATTTTAGGAAGGACCTTATGATTGGTGGGCATACAATCCATTGGGAGACTGTTCTCCCTGTTGAGAAAACTTCTACTCTATGGAGTGACTTTATAGTTGGGAGTTTGGAATTTTTGGATAACAATTATACTACTAGATAGAAGAGATGGTAGTTAAGGAGGAAGGTGAGGTGGAGATTCTAGTCCTATCTCCTAGGTTAAGAAGAGGTAGGCATAGGAAATGCGGTACGTCTAAGGTACTAAAGAAGGAACCATATGTCAAGGGCCAGGGGGAGGTTATAGTAGTTCTGGAGGGTACCATAACAAATTTTCAAGCCATGTGAAGCAAGAGGTGGATTTCATTAAGAACTCAATTAAAGAAAAACAAGGGCAAACCTCTATGAAGAAAATTGATGAGGTCCTAGAATTGATTCCACATATAGATTTCTGTAGGAGTCATGAGACCAAGTATTTGAAAATGGTGGAACTATACTAGAAAAAAAAAAACATTAATAGCAAAGGTTGTGGAGGAGAAGGACACTCATAAGTAAAAATTTAAGAACTAAACTAGCAGGACCAAAAATATGAAGCATTGATGAAATCCATTTAGGGATCAATGGCGGGGAGTGAGGACCATGGAGAAGAATGACATATTTTCAGTGTATATTGTTAATTAGTATTGGCTAAATCAAAAAAAAAAATTATAAGACATTAAAACTCATATCTACTATGTAAATTTCAATATGTAATCTAAAGAAAATTTGTACAGCATCTTGTTATTTTTTACTTGTATATATATTTTAAATTATTATAATTTAATAACTCAAATATACTTTTATTTGCAATATATCTTCAAAAATATAATAAAAATAAATAAATTGTTTAATAATCTGTGAATACATTTTATATATAACAAAATTTCACAAATAAAAGTTTTTAATTAATTTTTCATTCAACTAATTTTCTGTGAATTCAATTTCCAATATAATTCATCAACTTATAATAAAATAATTACCCATATGTAAGAGAAAGAAAATAATCATTCTTATTAGCTTTTTACATTAAGCTACTCATATACTATTTCTCACTACTAATATAATCTAAAACAATATTCATTAAATTGAAGATTTTATCCACCAAAACTCTGATATCAGTGTTTATTTCACTAGTAGAATTTTCAAATATGGTCTTCTATATAAGTTTCAATGAATGCATATATAGCATTGAAAACATAACTACCTTCTCAAAACCATCTCATTTCATGAATTTATTACCCAAAATACATCCACTAATTTATTACCCAAAACACATTCACTTGCAAATAGTTTGATCATCAAAGTCATCAAAACATATATTTGATAATCAAAGTAATCAAAACATATATAACAATTAGAATCACAGTGTTCTATCAAGGATGTTCAAACTCATATCCCCAAGCATTTCATGATTGTCAATCATGTCCCACAAAATTTATCATAATCTGTGTTTTTTTAGTGAGGATGTTCAAACTCATATCCCCAAGCATTTCATGATTGTCAATCATGTCCCACAAAATTTATCATAATCTGTGTTTTTAGTGAGGACTCGGAGGAATCAAAGTTAATAAAATTTGAAAGAGATGACATATAACAACTACCTGCAAAACAGTGATGGAATAACTAATGTAGTTTTTTATTAAACCCTCAGTTCAGATTCAAATTTCATTTTCATTTGTAATCCTGAAACTAAGCCTTATAAGAACCTAGAGGCGCCTGAACTGAGATTTACAAGAAGGTGGAGTCAATGATTTGTAATCGCTGCAGTAGCTACACTTATTGTTCTAGCTATGGAAACACCTACGCCTACTTCATTTTCTGAATTTCTCTTTCCATCTTTGCTATTTAATTAATAAGCCTTTTTTCCAAATTAATATTCCTATTATCTGCATCGCAAGGGTTTCGTCCGTGTCTTGAAGCACATGAAATTTAGTTTTGACTTTTTAATCTTAAAGAAAAATATATAGCAACAAAGATAAATGCATTGATCCCTCCTAGCCTACTTCAACTAAAGAAAAGATGGAGATTTCAGTTTGGAGATTTCAGTTTTTTAGTTGTAATATGTTTAATCTGCATGTTTGTTTTTACAATAATAATGTTCAATGTTAGACAACAATGACCAAATTCGATTTCTGATTTATGGTTATGATTTATAGTTTATTGTGATCCGCTATTTAGATTGGAAATGTATGTTGTATAGCTAATTAGGTTTATAGCAGTTTAAAGTGATCACCAATTTTTGTTGCAAGTAGGTCAACATTATATCTATATCTTTTTCCTTGACCTGCTTTAATTAAAAAGGTGTTTGATTTGTTAGATAAATTCAATTTTATTAATGTCAACACTCAATTATTAGATAAATTCAATTATTAATGTCATGAATGTTGTCACTATCCGCTAATTGGTGGTAGATCATTACTAAAACATATATAGACGTATCAATTGATCCAGTCTTCTACCTACAATATATAGGAAAATACTACAGAGAAAATCCCTCTCTTAAAATTCAATTCAATAAATTTAGGATTCAAAAGAAAATCTTAGCAAGTTCTAAAATTTAATCGGTTAAAGTTAAATAACCTTTAAGGTAGAATAGTGTATGAACCTTTACTTTTGTGGGTTGATATTTTCATGTTAATAAAATCAATTTATTGTGATAAAATTTAAAGGTTTCCAAATATTATTTATTTAATTATTTTTTAGTTGGAATTGCTATGGAAAAGATCATTAATAATTGCAAAGTAGTAGTATTTTAATCTTAAAATAATAAGGTTAATCTTTAGTTTATGATGTAAAAGGTTTCATAAAAAGTTTCTTAAGATAGTAAGGTCAATCTTTAACTTATGATGTAAAAGGTTCTAGGTTTGTTATAAAAAGTTTCATATAAAGTTTCTTGATCTGTTTTAAAAGTTTTTATAAAAATGTTTTTAATTAATTATTTTTTAATATATTTAAATTTAAGTAATAAATTATAATTTTCCAATAAATATTTTATAACAAAAAAAATTTTTATCAAAATTAATTTATAATTATTTTATAAAAGTGATTGATATAAATTAATAAATATTATTAATTTGAAAAGATTAAAAATAAAACCTATCAATATAAATTAACTATTTTTATAAAATGATTTACTACTAATTTAAATTAAATCTATTACATGTTTATGCTAATCTTCATTTATAACATTACTCCATTATATGACCATGATCTCATTGAAATCAAAGCTGCTGCAATAATGTATTGCCATGATCTGATTGAGATTTAAAAGGTACTTATCTCCGGAGCCTATGTATTACCATTATACTCCTTTTCTCACACGTCCACACATGTTCATCACCCTTACGTTAACTATTTTGTCAAACCACACAACGTTGATCGATAATTACTCGGGAAATATTTCAATGTTTTATTGTCATATTCGTTTACGACCGAATTAATTCATTGAAATATTTATTGAACATGCGGATCTAGCTCAGATTGTGCGAGCTCGCTTAGCATACCAGAGGTACGGGGTATCGATTTTCCGCATCTCCCTCCTAATATGAGTTATTTGGAACGATATTTTAGGATTTTACCCTAAGAGGTCATAAGCTAATATGTCATGGTGAAATGGACGGAAAACTCGAGCACTACTAACAAAAAGAATAACTGGAGCACTATTAACAATATGTACTATTCCTATAACATATTGTTAATTTGAACTAGATACTAATATTGTTATCTTATAAAGATTTAGATACTCAAATTTGAACTATAACATAAAATATTTAAACTACTAAAGTTAATATTATTATTTTTTAATATTTATCTTAAATAATTAAATTAAATAATAATTTTATGGAAAAACTAAAAAATTGTCATTTTTAGGGCATTCTGTTTATACAGACATAGATACTCAAATTTGAACTTTAACATCGAACAATTAAACTACAACTAAAATTAATATTATTATTTTTTAATTTTTATTTTAAATAATTAAATTAAATAGTATTTTTGATGGAAAAGATTTACTTAAATACTCAAATTTGAAATATAACATAGAACATTTAAACTACCACTAAAATTAATATTATTATTTTTTAATATTTATGTTAAATAATTAAATTAAATAGTATTTTTATGGAAAAACTAAAAAATTGTAATTCCTATGTTTTTATGAAGCATTCCAAGAAATATTAATATTGATGTGAATATAATTTTTTTGTATTTTTTTTAATATATATTTACAAGTTATTTTGGAAGTTCATACTTCAATATTTATACATTGTTATGATCATATGTTGATAGAAGATGAACACTAATTTTAACTCATTAGTACTCCCAGCCAAGGGTACTTTAATAATGAGTTTGCCTTTAAATTAGTTTGTTTTTCACTTTATATATATATATATATATATATATATATATATATATATATATATATATATATAGTAATGAGTTTTTCTTTACATTAATGTTTTTTTATTTTAAATTTGTGTATGAAATCTAATATTTAATTTTAAAAAAAAGAAATATATATTTTTTACATAGTAAAAATATTTGTTTTTCTTAAATTTGATTTATTTTGTGGGGTTGTTTAACTGTTCTAAGAATCAACATAAATATGCATTAAATTATAATTTTTTGTTATTTAAATTGCATTTAAGTAGGAATCGACATAAATATGCATTAAATCATAATTTTTTGTTATTTAAATTGCATTTATGAATCAAAAAATGGATTTAGCTTGCTGAAAAAGTCCACAACCACTTGGATTTTATAAAATTAACCACTCAAATATGTAGTTTCAACTATTTCTTGTCGAATTTTGGGCAAAATTAAACAAAATATATCACCGGAAAAGGGTGAAAAGAGTTAGACTATGACTTTGCAAATATATTTGAATTCTTATTGCAACTTTCAGGTCTTTCCATATTTAAAATTAATTATATAATTAATGGATTATGTTCTAGATATGGCCAGAGTGAGATCCGTGCCTATTTATTTCATCGTAAAACTTTTTTTTAGGATGTTTTCGTTATAGAAGCATATGTTTTGATGTGACTTGTGGAATACCCTTACCCGTCCAAATGCATTCGATGACCCTCATCATGCTCTCTATCGTTATCCTGGAATGTTAGTAATATTACTTACCATCTTTCATAGTGTTTTCTAAGCGTTCCTTCATCCCCTCATCCTTCATGGATGTTCACGGTGTAATCAAATATTTTTTTACTAGTGAAAAACGACTACCACGTGATCATTGTGCCACTCAGATCGAATTTTTTAAGGCTTCTAAATCAAAAATTGGGGTTTCATGGTTGGATTTTGGTTGAAACAATGAGCTACGACTATGTGATAAAGATGTGATCTGCATACATTCTTTAATTATGATTAGTATATTTCATTCTGGTTAGGCTAGAGAAATGATCCCATGTGTATTTCTCCATCACTCTTTGTTTCTATATTTTCACTTCTTTAAACTTCAAGTGACTTTCATTTATAGATAATCCAGACTTCCCTCTGCGTGATCTCATCTTTATGTCAATTATCAGTTGTAGAGGGTCAACTAATAGTTGTAGAGGACTCCTTTACACTTGTTTTCTTCTCCACAATGTTGGAAACATGCCAACAAATTTCCTCATGCGATCACATGCAGATACACATGCAAATGAGCATGCATGCAATCTTATGAACTGTTTGTGTAACTATCTGATATATTCATGATCAGTGTGTGTAACTGAGTGATAGATGTTATATATATGAGCATACCCATAGAGGTGGAGGACAATGCGAGTCCATGCGAGTTCATTGTGTGAGGAGAGGATGGTTGTATGCCTATCAAGGCTATTGTAATTCTCCCTTGAATAATAGAAGACCGATAATCATTACCCGTGGTTTTTTCCCGATGTGGGTTTCCACATAAATCACAGTGTCAAGTGTATGATCGATGTGCTTGGTTTTATACGTGTTTGATCTTGCTTAGTTTATGCTCTGTTATATTTTCTTTTTTTTTTCTTTAGCTGCCTAACAAGTGGTATCAGAACTTAGAGTTGAAGGAGCTAAGAGCAAAGAAGAAAATAATCTAGTCGTTGGATCGAAGAGTGGAGCTGAGCTGAGTGAGGTGGAAGTGGAGAGCCGAGGATGGGTTTTATTACATCGTTGTGGGTCATCCCTGTGGGACGGTGTGACGATAGCACACAAACTTACGAAATTTCCAAAAAGTTTGGAATCGTCGCGGGTTGTACATAGTACACAGTGCGGCATTGTCGCAGGAAACAAATTGGATATAGAGTGAGGTCGTCCTAGGAGAAAATTTGGCATGGTGTGACGATTTGAGAGAAAATTATCGCAGGATACCCATTAACACGGTGCGATGATTTCTTAATCACCGCAAGTGATCTTCATATAGGGTGCAACGATCATAAAAAACAATTAAAGGCTAATAAAAGGATTCACATGATATAAGAATTAAAGGGTTTTGTCTCATTTAGAGGTTTTATATTTTGTATCATTAGCCATGGTGGAACCTTTGTCTCATTGGGTATAAAACGTGGTGGAGGATTATTTAAGTGGTTGGAGAATAAAGTATTTAAAAATGGTTTCTTAAATATATTAAGAAGTGGACTTGTTAAAAAGGGTTTCTTAAATATATTAAGAAGTGGACCTTTTAAAAGGGGTTTTTTAAATATATTAAATATATATTTTGAAATAAATTGTTTTCCAACTATATTCTATCATTGTGTCTTTATTATAAGAAGTTTGGTAGTGGTTTTTTGGATGGTATTTTTAGTTAATGGCGAAAGTGCATAATTCCAAGTTTGAGATTGAGTGGTAAGAATACCTTTGCGATCTTATTGTGCAACAAGGATTGTAAAAGACCTTGGCTGGAGGGTCAAAGAAACTGGAAAGCATGACAGATGAGGACTGGGAGGATCTGGATGCAAGGGCCCTCAATATTGTTTGTCTGTGTCTAGCAGATGAGGTATTGTTTAACATCAATGAAGAGACTACACCAACAGGTTTGTGGACCAAACTGAAGAGTCTGTATATGACAAAGAACTTGTCAAAAAATATCGTCTTAAAGAGGGAGTTGTACAACTTGCAGATGAAAGAAGGTACAAAAATTGTTGATCACTTGAATGTCTTCAATACTTTGATTTCTCAATTAACTACTATGGAAGTTAAGTTTGATGATGAGGACAAGGCTATTACACTACTTTGTTCGTTGCTTGAGTCTTGGGATCATATGGTCACAACTATGTGCTTTAACACAACATATCCCATTGATTATCACACTGTTGTGGGAGCCCACCCATTGCCTCAGGTGGAATTGGCTTCTTCTTTACCTACATGGGCACGACTTTCTATGTTGATTCTCCTCCTTGGAACAAATTAAACATGTGAATATCCATACAGATTGGGTAATTCTATTGATTTTCCATCATCATGTGTAGGGTTAACCTTTAGTCTTATTAAAGGTCTAATGAGGGTGAGGCTCTAAACAATTGGCTTTCATTTGCATGATCTTCGCTCTCAACTTGACTATCTTTTACAAGTTTTGGGTATTTATCTTGATGGGATGAACATTTTTTATTCCCATGAAACTATCTATGTTTGAAAGCCTAAACACTATAACCAAATATTGTTTGATGTCCTGAACTATTGAATTCATACTTGTATTCAATTTTTTTTTATGTTGATGCTTATGAACTTATCAATTTTGGTTTGATAGATTTCATTGATACATAGATGCATATTTATGTATATAAATTTTGTTTTCAATAAGGATAGGAGGTATGATTATAGTATGTAGCTTCTTCACGATTTCAAAGAATATGAACCGTTAGCAAAATTCATTTATTATGTTTACAATATTAGGGTTTTAAATGGAATTGGAAAATGGATAGATCTATAAAAAATCCAAATCAAGTTACTATCTACTAGATCTTTCGCTAACTATATGCATTAATTTAGGGATACAATGCAACTAATTTACATATTTACTTTACAAAGAAATACATATAAAGGGGAAAGAAAAAATTGAGAAGTTTCAACACAATGTAAACAACTTACTCTTGAGAAATATAGCATTAACAATACCCAAAAGTTTCTTGCATGTTTTTTAAAAAAAGGGATAAGATATAAAGACAATAAAAAAATGCAAGTAAAACTTTGTATACGAAAAGTAAATGCTCACATAATTTACAATTTGCGATAGTTTAAACCAGAACATTTCTACTACTTGCTCTTGCCTATCCACTTTATTCTTTGAAATCAAAACCTGTACATGTACATGGACATGCCCAACAATGGTTGCTTGAAAATTGCTTTGCTGATATGGAATTCATGTAAAAAATGATTGATAAGAATGGTATAAATAGACTTCGCTCGGTGTCAAATACCTCATTTGCATGTATCACCTACATAGAGGCAGTTTAACTTCTAGTAAAGGTTATCAAGTTTTTGTGGCTTGGATGTATGCATAGATACTTATAGTTTTGAGTTTCTAACATTTCTAAGTTTCTAGACACAAGGAAGGCTTCGTAATTATGGAATGTGGTTGAAAACAAACAGGTTACAAATAAGAAGTTTGATAACAAGGTGGAGTGGGGCATTGATTAAGCATGGAAGCATGAGAGGTGCGTAAGATAAAATCACCACCTGGACATTATGTTAAAAATAAAAATGCCAAATATTGTTTTTCTTAATATAGCATTAAAAAATTTTAAGTTGTTGCATCTGGGTATTTGCGAAGGTGAATAGATGGGAAGTTGTTTTAATGTTTTATTGTCTAAATTGATGCAGATATTTAACAAAGGAGATATTTAAAACCCAATAATTTTGTACAATTATCCAAAAGATATCAAGGCAGTTTACATGTAGGTCAATGATGACGGAAACACTGTTGTTGTCATGGATATACTTGTGCCTAATATATGCTCCTTTCTTATTTTCAATCAGTGTAGCATAAATTGGTTTATCCAAGGAACCTATTGAAGCTGGTTAATGATAATAAATCTAAGCATATGGATGCAGTCTTATCCTCATTGTTCAGACATAATTTAAGCTGGTGTACTCTTCACAGGTTGGGGAATTGATGAGGGTTACAGTTTTATTCATCGAATTTGGCCTTGTTCATGTGCATGGACATGCCCAAATTTAGGCATGTCCATGCACATGGACAGGGCCTAATTTGGCCCTATCCATGTGCATGGACATGCCAAATTTGGGCCTGTCCATGAACATGGATAGGGCCGAATACCCACTCTCATTTCTATCCCTCTCCTATAAAGTCTTGGTTTTGGTCCCTATTATGTATGTTGATCACCAAGATTTAATTCCTAAAGGTTTGCTAGGTCAAAGATTGCATTACTTCTGGTTTCAACAAAGGAGGTTAGATGGTGTTGTTTTCCTTGTTTGTGGGTATGTATTTGTATTCGGTTACTGACTAATTTACGGTTGCTTATAGGTATCCCCGGTTTGGGTAAACTGGTAATTTTGATTCAACAGATTCAACTTGGTTTGTGTTTTCCCCTAATGTTGTCTTTCTATCTCTCCCTTGATCTATTGTTATTGTAACAAGAATGTTTGATGGTGAATAAAGGAGTTTATTGGTGGGATAATAAACAATCTATATTCCTAGTCTTTTTCCTCATAAATGAATGAAGAAACTGGTGAGGGTAGTGTGTCTGTTGTGGTGTGCCAATATTTGCAAGTGGTTTGTTCATATTGTTGGGTATGTGTTATATTCTTTGCATGTGTGTGTGTGCGGGCGCGTCAGGTTCGACAACTAAGTCTGGCGATGGATAGGTTGTCGTGTGCGTCGAACACTTTCCTAGGGAGGCCCCAGGG
>ML792497.1:122947-158166 GCA_009831015.1 Picea engelmannii | reverse complement strand
GGGGGGGCATGTCTTCCCTCGCCTTGCTAATGCACAGTGTTCGACACCGGGCGTTAGCCCGGGGCAGCACTGCAAATTCTTTTTTGGGGCGGTTTTTGCTATTTTTAGTGGTTTACTAAATTAATCCTGTATTAAGGGATTAGGGTTTTGGTATCTATAGAATACCTAAAAACATTGTATATATTGTATGGTGAATGGTGAAATTCGATAAGGAATGTACGAAAGGTTTTCCCGGTTGAGGGTTTCTGGTTTAAAATCTCTATGTAATATGTGTATGAGCCATTGATTAAATTTTGTTTTTCTTAAGAATCTATATGCATTGATTTACTTCACAGGTTTAAAAATTACACATATGCTACTACAAGGGTATATTGTTTCTAGGTTATATGGGGTTGTTAAACTCCTATCCTTTGATTAATGTGATAACAAAGGACGGCCTAGTTGAGTTTAGAGGGAGGATAGGGAATTAAGTACGGGTTGTTGGATATTGTATTTCTTTCCAGGATGGTTTTTATTGTTGTCAGTGAGGATCGCGCTCGAATTCAAGCTTGTCCATGCACATGGACATGGTTGAATTCAACCGTTCCCATGTGCATGGAAAGGCCCGAATTTGGCCATGTCCATGCACATGGACATGACCGAATTTGGAATTGTCCATGTGTATGGGCAGACCCGAATTCGACCATGTCCATGCACATGTATAGGCCCAAATCCATAATCCTTCATGAAATTAATGAAAACAACTCTGAATTATTTCTAAAACAAAATCTAGTAAACATCATGAAGCAAGAGGTACTTAGTTCTTTTTCTACTTTTGATAGAGTTGCAAATTGAGATACTTATTATACACTAATAAAATTATATTATTTAATTTGCATAGATATTAATTTTTTATTTTAATTTTATTATTATAGACATACACATAATCAATAAAATTAATGAAAAATTAATAAATTATTTAAAATATATTAAATTAGACACAGGCCCAAATTCGGGCCTGTCCATATGCATGGACAGGCCTAAATTCAACCCTGTCCATGCGCATGGATAGACCAAATTCGACAACTTTTATAATACTACCTACAAAACAATTGAAAAATACCTACAAAACAATTTAAAACATACCTGCAAAAAAATGCCAACGTCCACCATCGACGAATGCCAACTTCCACCATTGCGGGACGCTAACGAACACCACCAAAAAACGTTGAACAAACTCTCACCAGTTCAAAAATCTTTCATATGGACGATGGGTGGGTGATATATAAAAATGATTTCGGCTGAAAGAATTTTTTTGGCCGAAAGATTTGTCGGTCGAAAGAACCTTTCAGTCGAAAAATCTTTCGGCCAAAAAAATGTTATCGAATGAAAAAGTCCATCTGGATAATCTTGTACACAACAGATGAGGGCACCGTAACGGTATCGTTTTATTTCATGTCAAAAGGTTCGGTCAAAAATTGTTTGTCCCTAAAACATTTGTATTTCGACCGAAATAACGAGTTCGATCGAAAAAAATGCCGCTAAGAATTTTTAAGACCCAATTCTCACAAAAATGTAACCGACCTTCATGATTTTACCTTGTTAAAAAATAAATCCCTAAGATGGGACATCCTTCAAAAAATAAGTTATGAAGGACCAGGTTGTTGTTTCCTTTGCAAAGTTGACTTAGAGACCAACTCTCATCTTATTATGACATTTGCTTAAACTTTAGAATTTTAGTAGGAAATAAATTGCTTAACATGCTTTAACAGTGATTGTAAAGGGACCTCCATTGAAGAATCCCTTAGGAATTTCTGTATGAAAAAGGACCCAAAGAGGTATAAGGCTCTTCTCTAACCATAGCCTTGGGAATCTGGTTGGCTCGAAACTCTATTCTCTTTGAAGATATGGATACCTTTCCATTGAAATGTTCTATCCAAATTTTGAACATCCAATCTACTTTCCGTCAATATAAGGATGGATTCATCGAATCGAATCTATAATATTATGCCAATACGTCTCCTTAGGAGGAGACCTAGACCACATTAATGTTCCCCTGGAGGTGGTTGTAGTATAAGAGAAATCTTCTATCCCCTTCAAATTAAATCTTGAATGGTTGAAGGATGAATATTTATTGAATAAAGAAATAGATTCATGGAATCCCTTTGACGCTTCTCTTGATGAATCGCCCGCCATTCAATTTAATAAAAAAATAAAAAGGTTAAAGAAGATTGCAATTAATTGGTCTAATGAGAAAAAAATAGAAGGATGATAGTATCTTAATAGTAGTTGAAGAATTTCTAGAATCCTACTATAACAAAGAAGGTTTTGGTTCCCTCTCAAAGAATGAAGAGGATATGAGACTCTCGCGAGATAAAAAAAAGGGAAGATTCTAGTAGATAGGGAGTAAAAATGGAGAATCAAGAGTAGAGATATTTGGTCACAAGTAGGGGATGGAAATAATATGTTTTTCCACATGTATGCTAATAATAGGAAAAGTATTAATTCATTTTGGAAGATACAAAGAGAGGATGGATCCATGGCTACTAGCTTCTCTCAGATGGCCTCAAAAGGGGTAAATTATTTTCATTCTCTTTTTCAAAAAGAATTTAGAGAAACTATATTTTCAATCATTAGACTCACTAACTTGTTTCCAATATTTGTTAATCCTGAAGATAAGAAATAATTAATGGATGAAGCCAAAAAAGAGGATCTTTTACGAACTCTCCAAATATTCCAAAAGGATAAAATACCTGGTCCAGATTGTTGGTTGTGGAGCCTAATTATCTTTTTGATTCAAAGGTCTTTGTTTTCAGCCATGTTTATACCCCATGAAGACTTTACACCTAGAAGAATATACACTCTTCCATGCAGGGGAGTGCAGAGGGGGGTTACCCCCTTGTAAATGTATATTGTAAATCTGGACCGTTCATTATAAGGTCGCAGATCTAACGGTAGAAATTATGTTAGGGTTTTTTTTCCCTAGAAGGCAACCCTCTGCTATGAGGGAAATGTATTGCATCTATGAATTATGGTGAATATTGTATTCTGAGATAGGAGACAGTGAGAGAAAGAAGAGGAAGTTACAGTGGTTTTGTTGTAGGTTGTATCCCTTCATTTGTTGGATAATAATAAAGAAAGGACCTGGAAATTTATCTCATGGACGTATCCCACACTGGGTGAACCACGCATATCTATGTCTCTATTGTATTGTGTATCTTATGTGTTTCATTTCTGCATTTGTTTTATTTTATTTCTCCACGAACCTATTTTTCTAAAAATTGGTATCAGAGCGAAAGGTAACTTGCAGGAAAAGAGGGTTCGTGGTTCAAGTGGGAGAAATGGCGGAAGATGGAAAGTTTATAGTCAATAAATTTAATGGCCAAAACTACCAGTTATGGAAGATGCATATGGAAGATTATTTATATCAGAAGGATCTATTCCTATCATTCGATGAAGTAGCAAAGAAGTCTACAGCCATGAAGGATGAAGAATGGGAGATTCTTGATAGAAAGGCTCTAGGAACGATATGGTTGATCCTGGCAGTGTCGAGGGCTTTTAATATTTCAAAAGAAAAGACAGCAAAAGCTTTGATGAATGCATTGGCTAAATTGTATCCAAAATCGTCAGTGTCCAATAAGGTATTTCTAATAAAGAGATTATTTAACATGAAGATGTTAGAAGGTGGGTTTGTTTCATATCATTTAAATGATTTTAATACAGTTACTAATCAACTAATTTCTGTAAAAGTGGACTTTGATGATGAGGTCAGGGCTCTTCTAATCTTGTGTTGATTGCCAGAAAGCTGGAACGACTTGGTCATGGTTGTAATTAACTTTGTCTTTGGTTCAAATACTTTAAAATTTGATGATGTTGTTGGTGTTATCCTTAGTGAGGAAATGCGACAAAAAAGAACAGGTAAGACGTCATGTAATGTTTTGAACATGGAGAACAGGGGAAGACAAAAGGATAGAGGAAAGGGCCCAGGGAACAACGAGAATTCTAGGAAGAGAAGCTCCAAATCCAAACTTGGAAAGATAGAGTGCTGGAATTGTGGGAAGAAATGACATCTAAAGAAAGACTGCAGAGCTCCAAAGAAACAAAGAGATGGACAACAAGAGATAAATCAGGAAGAAAATGTAACAGGTGATGTGTTACACGATGCTTTGATTCTTTCTATAGATAATATTTCTTATTCTTGTGTAGTAAATTAAGGGGCTTCATTTCATGCCACACCCCATAGGAAACATCTTCTAGATTATGTTCAAGGTGATTTTGGACAGGTTCATTTGGGTGATGATGCACCATGAAAAATTGTTGGAATGGGAAAGGTAAAAATAAAGCAATGCAATGGAAACCAATGGTTGTTGAAAGAGGTAAGACATGTTCCAGATTTAAAGAAAAATCTGATTTCAATAGGGAAATTGGCAAGTGAAGGTTTTATATCCATATTTACAGATAAGACGTGGAAGGTCGTCAAAGGATCATTGGTGATAGCAAAATGAGAGAAGGTAGGTACATTGTATTTATGTACTGGTAATACTGACTCTTCTACATCTTTAGCTTCTATAGGAGTGGATACAACACTATGGCATCATAGGCTGGGACACATGAGTGAGAAGAGAATGTAGATACTTCACAAAAGAAATTTGTTTCCAGATCTTAAACAAATTGATTTGGACTTCTGTGAGCATTGTGTTTATGGAAAACAAAAGAGAGTCAGATTTCTCAGAGTCGGAAAATAAAATAAGAATGAAAGGTTAGAGCTTGTGCATACATATGTATGGGGACTAGATCAGGTATCATCTCTTGGTGGATCTCGGTATTATGTTACTTTTATTGATGATGCGACTAGAAAAACTTGGGTTTATTGCATTCGACAAAAATCCGATGTTTTTGATACTTTTAATAAATGGAAATCTTTGGGTGAGAATGAGACAGGAAAAATTTTGAAGTGTCTCAGATCAGATAATGGAGGTGAATATTGCATCAAGGAGTTTGATGATTACTGTTCATACCATGGGATTCGTAGAGAGAAGACAGTTCCAAGAACACAACAAGAAAATGGTGTGTCAGAAAGGACGAACATGACAATCATGGAGCATTCAAGGAGTATGTGATTGCATGATGGCTTTCCCTTATAGTTCTGGGAAGATGTTGTAGATATTTTTGTTTAATTAATAAACAAATGACCTTCAAACTCTTTCGATGGTAGAATTCCAGAGAACGAATGGACAGGAAAAAAGGTAAACTATTCTTTTTTGAAAACTTTTAGTTGTGAAGCATTTGTCCATATTGATAAAGAAAATAGAACAAAGCTTGAGGAAAAATCCAAGAAGTGTACCTTTATTGGATACAATTTTAATGATTTTGGTTATCGCTTATGGGATTATGAAAATAACCAAATCATTAAGAGTAGAGATGTCATATTCAATGAGAAGGTCATGTACAAAAATCGATTGCAGGGAATGAAATAGGAAAAAGAAAAACAAGAATACACAGTGCTTGATGAGATCACTAAAAAAGAAATTTCAAAGGAACCAGAAAATCAAAATGTACAACAACAGGAACAGAAGGTACCTCAAACACCTACAAGTGTTGTTAGAAAATATACCAGGCTAAGTATACCCCCTGAACGATACTCTCCTTCATTGTATTATTTATTGTTGATTGATTTTGGTGAACCAAAATGTTATGAAGAGGCAATGTTGGTAGACACCAAAAAGAAGTGGGAGAAATGAATGAAAGAGTAAATGGATTCCTTGGTAAATAATCATACTTGGGACTTGGTTCAGTTGCCTGCAGGAAAAAGAACATTGCAGAATAAATGGGTTTACATGTTGAAGGAAGAAGATGGAGGAATAAAGTAGTACAAGGATAGACTTGTTCTAAAGGGGTTTGCACAAAAGAAAGGTATAGATTTTGATGAAATATTTTCTCTTGTTTTTAAAATGACTTCAATTAGGACTATTTTAAGTCTTGTGGCAGTAGAAGATTTGCATCTTGAACAATTAGATGTTAAAACAACTTTTCTCCATGGGGATTTGGAGGAAGAGATTTATATGCAGCAGCCACAGGGGTATGAGGTCAAAGGGAAGGATAATTTGGTATGCAGGTTGAAAAAGAGCTTGTATGGTCTAAAACAATCTCTAAGGCCGCAATGGTATTTGAAGTTTGACAGGTTTATGACAAAACAAGGTTAAAATAGATTTCATTCTAATCACTATGTTTATTTCAAAAAGCTAGAAAATGGAAGCTATATTATCTTTCTATTGTATGCAGATGACATGCTTTTTTTTTTTGGAGGGGGGTTTATGAAGTTGCTCGCAAGGAAGGGGAGGGACACTTAGGTCTATGAATTCAAAATTTTGAAAGTGAATGAAAATAATGATTGGCCGATAAAACTCTCCAGAGGATAAAGGCTAAATGAGGCGATGAATTTGAGTTATAAATTTGTATTTATGAAGAGTGTAAGAAGAAAGATAAAACAAGTAACTGCATCACAACATTACTGGAATGAATTCTGAATTAGTTAGGAAGAAAATTACATAGTTTAAATCGCTTAAGCCGAGAGAATCATAAGATGATTTATGATCTTTTAACTATACAATTTAAACAGAAGAAAATGAAAATGGAATTAAAGAACAAAGTAAATACATACGATGAGAGGAGACAAAACTCCTATCACCACCATTAGATTTTTTTCATAGAGACTTCAAAAGCTTCTGCATATGTATTCAATTCAGCTCCAGAAATTTACAATTGAGTTCAGAAAACAACTAAGAGGTGCGCCTACACTTCTGCCAACCATTAATACATTGGGAACTTCTAATATGCATAAAATTCAAGTTCGTTTAGTTAGCAACCAATTACAATAGTTGAACTGAAACATTTCACCTTCTAAAATTGAGTACAATGATTACGAATGACAATTTTTAGAAAAATGTTTCATGATCCAACTGTTGATTCCTATGACGCTTTATCTCCTTCCTTTGCTACATTCTCTTTGAAATGTCACTTGTACTCTTTCTAATCTAATTCTATTTATCCATATTCTCCTTAAATATTTGGGAATAATATATTTGAATAAAAATAATTACCAAATATTTTTTATCTTGTAGAATTAAATTTCCATATTGTAATTCATGCCCGTGGTTTTTAAAAACCATTTATTTCTTGTTTACCGTGGTTTTGAAAACCATGTCTATGAAAAACATTTATTGTATCTTGTTTTTTCCCTATTTACCATTTCACTGTGAAAACCATTTACTGGTTTGTTTCCCATGGTTTTGAAAGCCATGTCTTGGTTGCCATCTTTGGTAAAATACTTTTAATCTTCTTCTTTTACTTCTGTAAAACCTTTGGATAAAAAATTATCCAAGTCTTCCTTTCACATGAATCTTCCCATTTATTTCTTTTCCATGGCAATAAACATTAATCTCTTTGCTTTGTAAAATTTAACTTTTGCCTCTGTAAAACATTTTCACCGTGAGGAAGAATTTCATTTATTGGAAATTCCATAATTATTATTGAAAGGCACTCTTGGAAAATATGTCACACATAAACCATATGATAAATGGTTTCATTTATTATTTCGGGCTTGAGATGGAGTGGTGTACTCCACACAACTTTTACCGTTGAAATTCATCACGTAATAATGTGTATCTTATCACCAAAACCACAGTCCAAATTTCGGCCCGCCTTCAAATAATTAACCTTCGTTTACTTTCAACCCCCGAAATGTGTGTGTTTCCTCCATCCACCCTTTCAATTTTCAACTCTAAAAATTGAGATCGGTGCCCATGATTTGACCTGAGGTCGTGAATTAAATATTGGATTAAATATTAATATAAATATTTTAATATAAAAATATTTATATTAATAATAATAAACTCTTTTTCCATTTTCTAAGGACTTTGGGCATATGAGGCTTATCACATGAATTTGTGGATAGGATAAAGGTGCTTAAGCTTAATAAAAGGAATATTTTTAATTTTCAACAGGAATATGATAATAAGGGTAAAAATGAATGAAGTGATGGGACCGAAGGATTTAGATAAGCATTAAGGCTAGATATAGGTTTGGGATATTTGCCATTTTTTTACTCATGAAGGACATGACTATTTTGGATGATCAGTCGAGTGAAGGATTTAGGTGATGGGAGCTTGACGGAGCTGGTGAAAAAAAATTAAAGTCTGAGTGGAAGGATAGCACAAGGACAAGATGCTTTGGAAAAATTAATGCAAATTAGCATGTGATAATGGGGGTATCGATACCCTGCATCTACGTCTCCTTATGTGAAATTCAATAGTTATTTTGATTAGCTCAATTTTTGTTGGAAATAATAATTACAAGTCAATGATCTTTTTGTCTCCACCAATTTTTATGTTAGTCAGTTAGTCAATCTGTTAGACTGCAACTATAGTTTATTTAGCTTTCTCTTACATTTACGCAAACTCATTTTTGTCAGTTAGCAAGAAGGGGTTTTATTAAATGGAGCTGATATTAATATTTCTCATGTCCATTTAAGTAGATGAAAAGTCATTTAAATTTATTTGTGTCTTAAATGATAAAACCGGCTAGCTTCTGTAAGAAGTCTTAGTCTTTACCCATATATGTTAGTGTCTGTAGACAATCAATATACATATAGAGAGAAACAAAGAGAACATAGACGATATCATAGAAGCAACAATTAAAGGCAATCAAAGAATTCTGAGAGCACATGCTCTGTATGTGTAATCAGTAAGTTGCATAAGTTGCTTAGAAGTCACTGGAGTTGAAGCTCGTCTTAGTTATTGTATTTTTCATTAGGAGTATCACGGATTGCCAAGTTTAATATATATCAAGTAGTTTTAGTGTTGTCATACTCACATGTATTTCTGAGTTTATGTGCTGAGCATAGCATTGTGTTGTGTTACATCTATAAATTGTTTGTTAAGTGTTTTATCATTGCGCGCAGTAAATTGAGGAGTTTTCCTTTGGCATGATACATCCAAAGAGTTCAACAACGAATTTTACGGCATACAATATTTTTCAACTACGTTGTGCACAGTTTACCTATGCAGTGTAGATCCGAGATTTGGTATAAGAGCAGGTTTTATCAAAAAATATTTCAAGACCAACAACTCTGTTGAAAGGTGAAAATGGATTCTACTTCAAATCTGCAACCTCCCACTTTTACAGGAAAGAATTATGAGTTTTGGTCCTTGACCAGGAAGGCATTGTTTTGAGTTCAATATGTATGGGATATAATCCTGAATGGTTATGTGGAACCAACAGATCAGGCAGCAAACAATGCACTCACACGAGCTGAGAAGGATTCCTTAAAAGATCAAATAAAGAAGGATGGAAAGGCGATGTTTTACATACATCAAGCCTTGCATGAGAGAATACTCCCACCAGTTGCATCAACAAAGAAGGCCAAGGAAGTATGGGACATATTTCAAACATCTTATCAAAGTATGGAAAAAGTCAAGACTTCAAAACAACAAATTCTTAGAAGATATTTTGAAACTCTGTCAATGAAAGATATAGATTCAGTAGATTCCTTTTATACCCATGTCATTGGCCTAATAAATCATATTAAGTCTCATGGAGAAACCATAAATGATAGAAAGTTTTTTGCAAAGGTACTTAGAAGTATTCCTCCTAAATTTGATACCCTAGTTGTGACTCTAGAAGATAGCAAAGACTTGAGTCAGTTTAGTCTAGATGAACTACAAGATTCCCTCATTAATCATGAACACAGATTGAATAGGTCAAATATGTAATTAGAGAATGCATTTTTTATATAGTCATCTATAATCCATGGAAGAGGAAGGGGGAGAGATAACTCTAGAGGCAGAGGATGGAGTTATGTTAGAGGTAGATGGAACAATAGTCCTGGAAATAGTGATGGAAGAGGACAAAACCCAAATACCAGTCATCCAAGTAGTCAGAGAACTGAAAAATCAAATATTTAGTGTCATTATTGTAAAAAGTATGGACATTATGCATATGAGTGCAAAAAGAGACAACATAATCAGAACAAGCAAGGTCAAGATCAGTCACATAGAACGAACAGTCCCTCCAGCCCTATGTGTATGGCACGCGCTGAAACAATGCCTATAGTATCTCTAGTTGAATGCAATATTGCTCAATCAATTCCATGTGACATAGGTATTTAGATTTAGGTTGTAGTAACGACATGACACGAAACGTATAATTGTTTTCTAGTTTGGATAATTCAATCCAAACCAAGGTTACACTTGGAATGAACGTCCAAGTCATTGTCTTAGGCAAAGGAAGTATAAACATTTTAACTAAGAAAGGAGAACAACATGTTATTCCTGATGTTTATTATGTTTTTGTTTCGAAGCATAAGTTGATGAGCACATGATAGTTACAAAAAGGATACATAATCTACATGGAAGATAATCACTATGTGATTATGGACATCTATCCAAGAAATCAACTTATTGCCAGAATTCATATGACAAGTAACAAAATTTTTCCATTGACACTGAAGCCAACAAAGAATAAAAATACAGCGCAAGCTTTCTATAACACAAAAGATGTGTAGTTAGACACTTAATTTACAACAAAAGGTGCGCGCAGTTCCAATGAAGAAAATAGTGCATGCAATATCAAGAAAGGAGAAAATGCCACACATATGCAGGCAACATTTCAATCTGAAGTACAAGATGATTCCTGGTTATGAAATTTCAGATTTGGAAACTTGAACTTTGGAGGTCTGAAGCTACCACACACAAAGGATATGGTAAAAGGTTTGCCATTGATTGAAAAACTAGAAATAATATGTGAAGGTTGTATTTTAGGATAAGAACATAGAGAATCATTTCCAGTTGGCATGCCATACATAAAAAATCTCCACTGGAAATAGTACATTTAGACATTTGTGGACCTGTTCAAACTCCATCTATAGGAGGAAGTACTTATTTTCTGACATTCATTTATGATTTCTCATGAAAGACATGGTTTTATTTCCTAAAACATAATTTTGACGCATTGGGTTGTTTTCAACAGTTCAAATCACTTGTGGAGAAGCAGAGTGGTTATTACATTAAGTGTCTAAGAACTGATAGAGGAGGATAATATATTTCAAGAGAGTTTTAGAATTTTTGTAAAGTTCATGGAATCTACAAGAAATTTACCGCGCAGTATACACCACAACAGAATGGTGTCATAGAGAGAAAGAAAAGAACCATCATGGAAATGACGCTCAGTATGTTGGTAGCTAAATATTTGTCAAATGAGTACTAGGTTAAGGCAGTAGCAACTGCAATATATATTATGAATAGATGTCTGACAAAGAGTGTGAAGAACAAACTTCCTCAAGAATCCTAGACAGGTATGAAGCATAATGTGTCGCAGTTAAACATTTTTGGTTGTCACATACGCACATGTTCCAGATGAGTTGAGAAATAAGTTGGACAACAAAGGACAGGAATGTATATTTGTTGGCTATTCTAAAGAAACAAAAGGATACAACTTGTATGATCCTATCGCAATAAAAGTCATAATAAACCACGATGTTCAATTCATGGAGAATGAAGCATGGGATGGAAGAATATCAAAGACAGTCAGAATTATTGATGCAATGGAGCATGATGACACAAAAGAAGAAGTGGTTCAAACACCAAATACAATTCAGTGGGAAGTCCCTTCTACACTAGGCACTGCGACACAAATCACAACACAAACTACTCCAGTAAGATCAACGGGAGCACAGTCTACACCTAGAACACACAAAAATCAAACAAGCAGTCCAAGTAGTTCTACATCTCTATATCCAACATTAGCAAATTTTTTTACGAATAAAGACAAGAAGTATGCACGACATCTATAATGAGGACACAACAAATTCATTTTCATTTTTTTCTTTGTTTTCACAAATAGATGATCCATTAACTTTTGAAGAAGTTGTCAAAGATGATGTATGGGATCAAGCCATGGATGAAGAAATCAAATGCATAGAGAATAATCAGACATGGAAGTTGGTAGATGTACCTGAAGACAAGGATGTGATAAGTGTCAAGTGGATTTATAAAACCAAGAAAGATGTAGATGGAAATGTGCAGAAGCACAAGGCAGGGCTAGTTTCAAGAGGTTTTACACAACAACTTGGAATTGATTTCAATGAAACATTTGCACCAGTTGCGCACATGGACATGGTTAGAAATTTGTTATCCACTACCACATATAAGAGATGGTCATTTTATCAAATGGATGTAAATTCCTCTTTTTTAAATGGACACCTAGAAGAAGAAGTGTATGTGGAACAACCACAAGGTTATGAGGTTCCAGGACACGAAAACAAAGTGTATAGGTCGAAGAAGGCACTGTATGGATTAAAACAAGCTCACAAATCTTGGCATGGTCACATAGATTTCTATCTCACACATAATGGATTTTAGAGAAGTGAATGTGAGCCAATACTGTACATCAAAGAAAATCAACAAGGTAACATGTCAATGTTTTTCTTATTTGTAGATGATTTGATATTTATGGGTGATTTTTGCATAGAAGAATTTAAGTCAGTCATGAAGGATGAGTTTGAAATGACTGATTTGGGGCTTATGAGATATTTTTTGGGTATTGAATTTCATGAGTCCAAAGATGGTATATTTATTTCACAATCTAAGTATGCGCATGAAATTTTGAAAATATTCAACATGATAAATTCAAAATCATCCCAAACACCTGTCATAATAGGATTGAAGTTAAGCAAGGAGGATAAAGCATCCAAGGTGAATCCCACAATATTTAAAAGACTTGCATGTGATCTTATGTATCTAACATCAACCAGGCTTGATATTATGTATGGAGTGATCTGATTTCAAGGTTCATGGAAAATCCAAAAGAATCACATTGGAAAGTAGTAAAGAGAATTTTGAGATATGTGAATGAAACAAAATATTTTGGCATTATGTATTCTACTTCAAAATATTTCAAAATTATTGGATATACTAACAATGATTGTGGGGGCAACATAGATTATCGGAAAAGTACCTTCGGGTACACATTTTATTTTGGAATAGGTATGGTATCATGGGCATCAAGAAAAAAAACCATAGTGACTCTTTCTTCAACAGAAGAAAAGTACGCCGCAACTACAAGAACAGATTGCCAAGCACTTTGGATGAGAAGAATGTTAAAAGACTTGATGCAAGAACAACAAGAACCAACAACAATATTTTGTGACAAAAATTCAGTCATCATGTTATCAAAGAATCATGTTTTTCACAAGAAAACCAAGCACATTGATACAAGGTATCATTTTATCAGAGTATTAGTGAATAACAAAGAGATTTGTTTAGAATTTTGCAGGTTAAAAGAACAAGTCACATATATTTTTACAAAATCTTTAGCAACAGATTCATTTCATCATTTGGGTAGTGGTTTAGTAGTGTGCGCAGAAACAGATGATTCAGAATTAAATCAAATTCAATTTTTTTATGTAAATTTTTGTTTCATGTAAATCCCACCTACTTATAATTAAGGGGTAGTGTTGGAAATATTAATAACAATTCAATGAGATTTACGTCTCCGCTAATTTTTCAGTCTGCAACTACAATTTATTTAGTTTTTCTCTTACGTTTACGCAAACTTAGTTTTGTTAGTCTGCAAGAAGGGAATTTATTAAATGCATATGATCTTAATATTTCTCGTGTCCAGTTAAGTAGATGAGAAGTTAGTTAAATTTATTTGTATATTAAATGATAAAGTCGGCTAGATTCTGTAAGAAGTCTCATTCTTTACCCATGTATGTCTGATTCTGTAGACAGTCGATATACATATAGAGAGAAACAAAGAGAAAAGAGTCGATAGTAGAGAAGCAACAGTTGAAGGTAGTTGAAGAAGTCTGAGAACATAAGCTTTGTATGTGTATTCAGTAAGTTGCAGAAGCTTCTTAGAAGTTGTTGGAGACGAAGCTCCTCTTAGTTATTGTATTTTGTATTAGCGTGCAGTGCCAATTTTAATACATATCAATTATTTTGAGTGTGGTCATACTCACATGTATTTTTGAGTTATGTGCTAAGCATAACACTGTGTTGCTCTGCATCTATAAATCATTTATTAAGTTTTTTATCACAATGCATAGTAAATTAAGCAGTTTTCCTTCTGCGTGGTACATCCTGAGAGTTCAACACTGAAGTTTTTGGCACGCAATATTTTGCAACTGCATTGTGCACAGTTTCCCTGTGACTGTGCTTTGAAAATGTACTTGATTTACATTTACAAAATTATGGATGTGGATAAGTTGGCATTCTACATTTTCACATTCACGTCATATTGTACTTGATCTGTAGAATTATGGTAATGTGTTCAAAATAAACTTGATTTGTCGTGGGAAACCTAGTCAAAGGCATGTATTTTTTGTCTTAGGCTTCAACTAAACCAATCCAAATGTACAATGTACATGATAGGTAATATGACTCAACATTTCAAACTTAGTTTCAAAAATTTGCATGTATAAATTACAGGGTCTTCACTCATTGTTTGGTATAGCAATCTAAATATAGAGGACAAGTACTATGACTCAACACTATAATTGTTTTTCCAAAAATTCCAAGAATTGGTTTTTCAATAACTTTCTTGTTGGTTTGTAGATGATTTTGAAGTCTTCTTAAATGTAAAACCATGTGAGATATACTCCAATATTAGAAAATTGTGTGAAATGAACTCTAAAATTAGTAAAATTATGTGAAATAAACTCTAAAATTAAGTAAAATTTGAGCATGGCCAATAATATGTACTCTTTCTTTGTATGTTATTCTTATACAACCTTGCTTGGAGGGCATGTAATATTTATACTTCTATATTGTTAGGTCACTTTAAAAATTCAAATTTCAATATTTATACACCATTATGTTAATGTGTTGATTTTCCATTCACATTAATTTTAATTTATCATTTATATTTAATATTTATTTGATATATATCTTTGTAAAGGAAAATAAACCATGATGATAATATTACATATTTACCATTATGTTAATTGAAGAACACACTAATTTTAATTCATTATTTATATTTGATATTTAGTTGATATATAGTTCTAAACAAAAATAAGTCATCATTATTATTATTATAATTATAATTATGATAATATTATAATATTATATATTTATCACATATAAATTTATGATATTAGTGAAGTCATTTCAAGAATGATAGTATTTTTGGGTAAGTCAAAATTTTATTAATATAAATCTTATTATAATCTTTTTCCCATATAAAGTTATGAAATTAGTGAAGTCATTTCAATACAAATAACTATATTCTTGAATATTTGGGTAAATTAATTTTGTTTAATATAATGTTTATTAAAATATTTTTATTTTTTTAAATAAAATTTGGATGTAATATTTATACTTACAAAAAGTTAATTAATATATTCATTACAATATCTTGTAAAGATCATATTAACTATTATTATTTGCATATTATTAATATTATGCTAATCACAATATGTTGTAAACATCATATCAATTATCATTATTTAGATATATAGGTGGTTATATATAATTATTTAAAAAAACAAAAAACCTAAACTTAAATATAAATATAAAGAAGATAATCTAAAACCTTAACTCTATAAATAAGATGAAAGGATACTTTGTTTGAAATATTTGATAATATATATTTGGTTTCACTAAAAAACTATTACTATATTTAGAGATTGCTTATGTATCTATGAATGATTTTATGATTGAGTGTAATATTTGATTCTAATGATACATTCCTTTCTCTTCAAAACATTACATGATTAACTATTTAATTGATTTTTTTTCTTTAAAAAATAATTTATATTTAATATTTCAAATGTGAAATTAAAGCATACATTATACTACTCATAAGACTAAAAAAATATTATCCTTGTTTCTATCTTGCAAAAAGTTCCAAACTTTTGCTTATGACCTATCACTACACATTACATTAATCTTATGCATTTAAAAACCAATCTTCAAAAAGAGATTATAAGAACGTGATGGTTGCCCAATCAAATCAAAGATTCAAAACTCAACATGAAAAACCCTACATCAAAACGGGTATCTGTCATGAGCATTGACTTGAGAACCTGCCAAGCTCTCAATGACCAGATACATTATATAGATTAGAATATATTGATTGTAATCTAAACCTATATAAATGAATATGTTGTCAATGTTGATTTGCAAATGAAATTTTGTATTTCAACATTATTTATATTTGAAAAAAAATCATTAGTTTGTGAGAGATAGAGGGAGGTTTATGTAAGGAAAGATTTAAACTACAAACATGGGTAGTATCTAGTCTCATGTATGGGACTAAGAGTAAATGGTACTAGAAATCCCATGTCCCCCTTGAATGTAGTCCTAATAATGAGTACAAAGAACATTAAATTCCTTGTGGATATTATATAGGCTAAAACCAAATTTTGGTCATGGACTAATTTTAATTGGCTAAGAGTCCATCTTCTTCAGATGCAAAGAAACACATTAACCATGCAATTCCCCAAGGCATCTGACAGGAGTGGAATTCTACATTATTTCAAACCACCATCAATTCATTTAAGGAGGCATGGTTTTCCTTAAATACAATGATGAGTCCACTCACATTCATCGATAACAACGAGTGATGAATGTCCTCATTATCAATTGACAACTGAATTATGATAAGTTTTTCCACCTTCAAAATAAAAAAAAGATTCATACATATAAGATGATTCATAACTTTCAACAAAATGTTTGAAATTCACAAAGGACAGGTCGACTATCCCATGATGAAGTTCCTGATCGGAAGAGACGGAATGGGACATTGAACAAATACTCTCTCTGCGCATTCAAAGTAATATTAAAAAATTTAGTTGTCTGTCAAAAAAACGGTAAACTATGGGCGACCACCGTGGGGTTTGAGCCCACAACCATAAAGGCTAAGAGGCTTGCTCTCTACAAATTGAGCTAGAAAGGTCCTGCACAAAATTAGGGCCTCATCCATTTATTGGTTCGACATTTTCCATGCAATAGACTGCAAAAGGAGATTGTTGAACTGAATGAACCGTGACATAGATACGAGTTGGTGAGTTTAATCACACACAATTATTATAATTAACTCTATATATGTCAGCATTTTCATACCATGGTGGCAAGTATTCCCAATTGTCCATTGGGTGACCAAGGTTCGATTCCCAAAAACACGAGTATCTAAAATTTGAATGGAGATGATGTCAATCTCTTACGCTAGGATGATGATTGTTTAATGTGTCATATGTACCACTCCAATATTGTTAATGGATCTACTAGTAGGTCCCACTTCAAGGTTGCTAATCGTTCACGAGTAGTATAATTGGCCAATAGTTTTTTTCTTTTTTCATTAGGAAGGAGGTACATAAGTAGAGTATTGAATTTGATTATTCTTAATTGGCCAATAGTTTTTTTCTTTTTTCATTAGGAAGGAGGTACATAAGTAGAGTATTGAATTTGATTATTCTTAATGTTGAATTTAGTATTCTCCTACTTTACTTTAGGTATTATGTTATCGTCATAAATTTACGTTGTCTTATTAATTATTGATATTTCAATGTTTTCTAGTGTGTTAATATCATTTCCTTGAGGTATGACTTCAGCAATAGTTATTGATCAACTTTAGGTATTATGTCATCGTCATAAATTTGCGTTGTCTTATCAATTATTGATATTTCAATGTTTTCTAGTGTGTTAATATCATTTCCTTGAGGTATGACTTCAGCAATAGTTATTATCAACTTTTTATTGTATCGAAACATGTAGATGTCACTTTGTTAACAAATAGTTTCTTATTTTGAAATTATGGATGCTTTTCCTTTATTAAAAATTTATTAATGATATTAGGTTTTTTCACTTTAATTGAGTGGATAAGGATTCCTTACCCTGGTTTGGATTTTAAGTTCAGAACAATTCTTTGATTCAAGCAAATCAGTTAAGTTTTCTTTGTTAATAAGTTGTTGTTGTTTTGCGTCTTCTTCATGCTTTTTTAACTTCTTGACATTTGCAAGTAGATTTATTTTATGATTTCTCAAGAGAGAAATTTATTCATTGTTGTTAGAGAGTATTTTACTATTATTTTTAATTTCTTCTTTATGAGCATCTTTTATGTTGTGGAAGCTCTTTTATTTGTTGTTGAAATTGGTGGACTCATGCATCTTCAGAGTTCACTTAACTTTGGATTTTAACATTTTCTTCAGCTTTATCAACAAGAAATTTGTTCAAATTTCTTAATTTCTCTTTTAATTCTTCCTAATTATGTTGTGGTCATTCCTTCTCATAGAGGATTTCAACATCTTGCACATTGTGTCTATATACTAATGACGAGGGAACTTCCATGCAAATTTCAGTATAAAGACATTGAAATGTTATATTTTTGTTATTATGAAAAATGTTTAATATTTTTTTTTTCAAATTCAAAGGGAAACTCTCTAATAATTCCAACCATGACCATCTTAAAATGATGTCTATGTTTTAGCATATAAAGTACACTTCGATTAGCGGCCCATGATAGGCCTATGGTTCAATTCACTAACATTCTGTCAAGATCTGCAAATGCAAATGCAAATAGCTCATAGGATTCTATTCAAAACTTGTTCCTAATAAACATGATTATAATATGTTTGATAACTATATTATGAAAGAATTTGGGTCATCTACTCACTCGTTATAGAGGCTTGAAAGGTTACATATTCAAGGATTGAATGAAATGTGAATGGAACTCAGGAGGTCGAGAATGAGAGGTATGGGATACAACATGGAAAACGAGGCTCAAAAGGTTACATATTCAAGGAGTGAATGAAATGTGAATGAAAATCGAGAGGATAAGAATGAGAGATATGGGGCACAACATGGAAAACATTATCAGTCTGTAGCAGCCCATGATAGGCCCAATATTGAATTAGCTATTGTTTTGTCAAGATCTACAAATGAAAATATCTTGGAGGATTCTATCAAAAACTCATTCCTATTGTTCTGACAAGATATGCAAGTGCAAATAACTTGCAAGATTCTATCAAAAACTAATTCCTAACTAACATGAATATTGGAAGGTAGCTTGATATATGGAATTTAGGGTTTGCAAAGGAATAATAATAACAAAATTTAGAACAAAAATTTTAGAACCATTCCTCACCAAATTTAGAACAAAATCAAAAGAAAAAATTCAAACTAAAAATTAGAACGTTCATTTAGTCTTTTCCAAAAGTTAGAACGTTCCTTTAAACTAGGCTTCCAACGTAATAATAACTATGGAGTAGGTAGAGGAACTGAAAAAAAGGGAAGACAGCTATGTGGGTCGTGTAGTTGGTAATTCCCGTCCCATTTTACTTCCTGTCACATCGAGATTCCTATTAAAAAAAGCAAGCACACTTAATGAAAATAATACCACTGGAATCTAGGGTAACTGATAACAAATGAAAGACTACTCTCTTGGTGCTTTACTGTTCTGTATTTGCCATATCTGGTCTATGGAAAATAGTCAGCTTCATGTTTAAGCTTGAAAAACAGCCTGGCATTCAAAAACAACAAAAGTCACTTATTATTAATGCTCGTCCTAAATAAAATGAAATTATTGAATAATGGAAATTGTCTCTTCGGAAGCAAGAGTACTTGAATCTGTTTTATAGTATGTAAATAAAAGAAACCACGCCCGGTGGGACTCGAACCAACAATCGCCAGATAAGAAGTCAGACGCCTTATCCATTAGGCCACAGGCGCTATATATCTGATTTTTAAACTGATTCATATGGATCTTAATTTATCTTCTGCTAATTCCCCAAAAGGTTCCCCAAAAAGAAATTAATGTAGAGACCTAACAGTATAGTGGTAGATTTATCCCATTTCTTCTAACCGTTTTGTACAATCCGTTTGGTTTAATAAACAGGCCGTAACATAAATATTTCAACGGTATGATCACTTATTTTAGACTAATAATGTTCAGTTACGGTATTACATCTTTAGACTAATATTTTAGATATGTATTACATCTTACCGTATGTATTACAGTTACGGTATCTTACGGTATGTATTACATATTTTAGATATGTATTACGGTATTACATCTTTAGATAAATATTTTAGACTAATGTTCAGTTACGCCATGAACTCATTGAGATCAAACGTTAATAAGATTTAAAAATTAACAATGAGGTACTTATCTGCTGAGCCAAAAAAACAAACAACCAACGCGGGCGGGAGGGGGGCTACGTATTGCCATTATACTCATTTTCTATGCATCATCCAGCAAGGAAGTATCCCTACTTTTTTTCTTTGACACAATCTCAAGGATCCCACCCACAGAAATTTGAACTTGCTTTCAAACACATCTGTACCCTTACAATTCTTCCAATGAACAGTCGTTGTAGTACAGTGGTTTTATCCGCAGCAACGGCGATACTTCGGCAGTCGTACACATTTAAGTATATTACGATTTTGTCAAACCACACAACATGGGGATGTAACTCAGATGGTAGAGCGCTCGCTTAGCATGCGAGAGATACGGGGATCGATACCCCGCATCTCCATTGTGCTTTGTTTTTCAAAGCTTTTATTTATTTTGACTTAGCTCAAACATTCGTGGTGAAATAGACTCTGTTTTTATTACCCTAATCCATGGTGAAATAGTCTCTGTTTTTATTAGCCTAATCCATGGTGAAAGAGTTTGGATTTACAGAATTCAGAGATCGTACTCGACTCGATCTGTAGATTTTTCACATCCAGATTCATACTCGACTCTGTATTCTATCTGTAGAATTATTATGGTAATGTGGTTACAGTAAACAATCTGATCAAAATTATGGGGTTTTTTGGACTTAGGTTTTATTATGGTAATGTGGTTACAGTAAACAATCTGATCAAAATTATGGGGTTTTTTGGACTTAGGTTTTATTATGGTAATGTGGTTACAGTTAACAAGTAAACAATCTGATCAAAATTATAGGGTTTTTTGGACTTAGGTAAACCTATGAATTAGCAAGTGTAGTGTATTTATAGGACATTAGAAAAAAAAAAACTTCCAATTTTATTAGATATTGATCAATATTTTCCAAAATCTTTTTGTTAAAATCCTTTTTTTTAAATATCCTTTTAATACATTTTTTTATTAATAAAAAAAAATTTATTAATAAAATTCTCTATTTTTATTAGATACCCTCTATTTTTATTTTTACTCTTTTTATACTTGTAATATCTATAAACCTCTTTTTCAAGGTCCACCTAAAATACCACTCTTTTTATACCTGTAATATCTATAAACCCCTTTTTCAAGGTCCACCTAAAATACCACTCTGTTTTTTACTCGATGACAGACTCTTTATCGTTATCTTGGAATATCATGATCTTACTCAGTTTGAACCCGAGTGTGACTGTGCCCAAAATGTCATCTATCCTTTGTTTTCTTATTTCCATTGTGGGACTATTTATAAAACCTGGATACATAACCCTAACGCATTGGAACCCTAGAAATATCTAGTTAGAAGAGACCTATTCTATCTAAATAATCCCAATGGTGGGACTTTTAGTAATCACGGATGCATCCTTTATTTCATCACGGATTATCCCTATATTTGTTAACCCAAAACTGCAACCATAAAGGAACTTTAAGTCATCCTTTATCGAAAATTTATAGGAATCCCTCAGTCCATGCAGTGCTCACCTCAACCTACACACATGAGAATCCCTCCCATGCACTTCAAAACCCTCTGGTTATTCTATATATACCTCCTCCTTTATAACTCCATTTAGGAAGGTCGTTTTTACATCGGCCATCTAGTGAATTTCCATCCCATCTGTGTTGGTAATGAGATCATGGCCCGAATAAAATTATCCCTAGCTACAAGGGTGAATGTGTCATCATAGTCAACTACCTCTTTCTGAGAAAACCCCTTAGCCACGAACCTAGTTTTGAAATTTTTTGTGCTGCCATCTACAGCATGCTTGATCTTGTAGATCCAGTATGAGCCTACCACAAATTTGTGCATCGGTCTCAGTACTACCTCCCACACATCATTTTTCATGATGGATTTATATTTCTCCACCATGGTATCCCGCCAAACTTGTTGTTGTGCAGCCTCTTGATAACTAGTAGGTTCGTTCTAAATGAGTTCACTCATCAGATCCATGTAATCCAAATAATTTTGTGGCATCCTGCTCTCTTGGAAACTATGTCTGAGAGCTCCCACATCCTCTTGAGCATCCTATATAAGTCATCTAGTCTCTTGGTTACCAATCCTCCTGTCGATCACCCATTTACTCTTCGTTGAATTTAATCCTCTATGAAGGAACGAGAAGGTGGGTTGAAAACCTTAAAGAGATAATCAACTTCTTCTGTAAGGCAACATGTATGAAACTAAACATTAACAAGTCAAAAATCTCCTATTAGGGCCTTTAGAAAATGACAAATATTTGTACTCCCAAGTCTTTCCTTTTTAGTTATTGGAAACAGAGGATGGAATGAAATACATGGGCTTTCATTTGAAACAAAATTGGTATAAAAAAGGTGACTAGCAATGGATAATAGCCAAGGTAAAGAAGAAACTCAACACATGGTTCAGTTGATGGCTCTCCATAGGTGGTCGATTAGTTCTCCTCAATTTTTTTCTTGAATCCATCCTCGTTTATTTTATGTCCCTAGAATAAATTCTAAAAGGAGTCTACAACAAAATTAGCCAGTTAAGTTTTAGGTTCATATGGTCTGGAGAGGTAAGAAAAAATTGTGATGGTATTAGCTTCCTAGAAAAAACTTATTGCTAGAAAATTTCATGCTGGATAGGGCCTAAATAACATATTCATTTTTCAAGGGATATTGTAGCCAAGAATGCGTGGAGATTGATAAAAGGCAATTGACCTTGGGCACATGTAATGAAAGATAAATACATTACTCTTGAATTCATGGAGGAATGGGTCATAAAGCTAGTCAGACATATTCAGAACACATCAGTAATATGGAAAGAAATCGTTATGGCCTCTCCCTTGATAGGAAATTGGTTGGTATGGAGAAATGATAGAGGTAACAAATTCCAAATTGGCTTGGATCCCTTGATTAGCAACAGTAATGCATATAGGTTCCCAGCCTGACTAATTTTGGACTTGAAAAGATGAGGCTACCATAATTTGCGACAAATAGCTCAGAGAATTAGAACTATGGATAGGCCACAACAATGGCTTTCTTGGGAGGATATTGGAGTTTGAGACGAGAATGAAAAAATATGGGAATGCTACACTCAAAATCCAAGAAGTTGTTTCAAAAATTGAATGATGAATAAGATCAGGTCATTTGGTGTTTGAATCCTATGGATAATTATGATCCTAGGCTAGGATACAAATCCCTTACCATGGAGTGTAAAAATATCCCATAGTCTCGATGGTCGAGGCTACTCTATAAATTCAAATTCCCATCCAAATGAAAAATATTCAAGTGGTTAATGTTAAACAATAAATCCATAACATGGAATGTTCTTCAAAAAATAAGTTAATGCTAAAGAATAATTCCCAAACATGGGACATCCTTCAAAAAATAAGTTATGAGGGATTAGGTTGGTTTTTCCTTTGAAAAGTTGACTGGGATACCAACTCTCATCTTATTATGACCTATGCTTATACTTTAGAAGTTTAGTAGGAAATAAATTACTTGGAAAGTTTGAACAATGCTTGGAAGGGGAACTCCATTGAAGAAGCACTTAAGAATTGGTCTATGAACAAGGACACAAATATGTATAAGGCTCTTCCTCTAACCATAGGCTGGGGAATCTGGCTGGCTCAAAATTATAAGCTCTTTGAAGATAAAAATACCTTTCCATTGAAATGTGCTATCTAAATTTTGAACATCCTCTCTATGCATCTCAAAATAATCTCCTCAAGAAGAAATAATAAAGAATTTACATGGGATTTTTTTGATGGAGTTTCCCAAGGACCCCTTGTCTAAAGGCAAGGATGGGGTAATTTTACACCTCTCCCCCAATCACAACATCAATAACTTTTGTGAAGTTATGGAACTAAAACTGGTCTTAATGCTAGCTCACAGAAATGGAGTTTCTCAAATCCAGATTTATGGATATTCTCTGCTTGCGATTCAATGGATGAAAGGAGAATTAAATTTGCACAACTTCACACTACAACCTATTTTTAATAAAATCCCACTTCAAAAATTGATTTTCTCTCACATTTCTTTTATGCATATTTACATGGACACAAACTATGAACCAGACAAGCTATCTAAGGATAGAGTTGCACTGAAAAATGGGACTTGGAAGATCATTGATAACACTCCTACACACTACTTTGAATATCTTCATACTCCTTGGTTCTAATTTTCTTCTGTTTACATTAGAGCTCTATGGCCTATGTCTGAAAATATAGATTAATACTTCGACAGCTGAATCACTAGCTAGCATTAAATGGCAAGAATATCTGCACACGATACGACATGTTTCCTCCAATTGAGTTTTGCAGTGCTTTTTTCGATAAATGTTAAGTTATCACCCAACAGTATCAACCCGTCGCACCCTTGAAGAAAAGAAAATCCAAAGTTCAACTTGACAAGTAAAGCAAAAAGGGAGGGGAAATTTTATTTAATTAATAAAACCACTGATATGTACTTAGTTATCTCATTTTTCATTTCAATAGGGATATCAATGCATGGTGGGGTGGCGGCTTGGAGACATGCATATGCATGGTGGGGTGGCGGCTTGGAGACATGCATGTGTGCTTGTGGTCTCACTCAGTGGCACCCCATCCGAGTGAAAAAAACAAGATTGTTACTACAAGATCTAGTGGGTTGAAATTCATAGAATTATGTGTATAGGCAACATCACGAAAGCCATTATATATTTCTCTTTCGAATCAAACATAGACCATGGAAAAAATATAAGTAAACTCTACTCAAAGATTGAAATAATGAAAGGAAAAAGAGATAACCATTTTTAATGGTTTAGAATTAAAGGTTGACTTCAAGGTTCACAAGTTTGTTTTAATATAATTAGATAAAATGGGGAGATAGAGAGGAAGAAATAAGAATATATGGAGTTTTATTTTTTCTTTCATATTATTAAAATAAAAAGAACTGAAAGATATCATTCCCAATAGTAGAGTTGAGTGCAAAAATGAACATATATATTGGTTTTCATTGTCCTAAATATTGGTTTTCATTTATCATGAAAGTAAATTCACTCATGTTGCAAATTATGGATGGAAGTGGACCATGATTAAATAAACTTGATATGAGGAGTATTGAAAGTATTGTTGGTTATATTACAAGAGAGAAGAAATTATCTTGGGGGGTTATAATTTTCTAAAGGGAGGTAGATTTTAGGAAGGACCTTACAATTGGTGGGCATGCAATCCATTGGGAGATTGTTCTCTATGTTGAGAAAAATTCTACTCTATTGAGTGACTTTATAGTTGGGAGGTTGGAATTTTTGGATAGCAATTATACTACTAGATAGAAGAGATGGTAGGTAAGGAGGAAGGAGGGGTAGAGATTCTTGTCCTAGCTCCTAGGTTAAGAAGAGGTAGGCATAGGAAATGTGGGACTTCTAAGGTACTGAAGAAGGAACCATATGTCAAGGGCTAGGGGGAGTTTATAGTAGTTGTGGAGGGTACCATAACATATTTTCAAGCCATGTGAACCAAGAGGTGGATTTCATTAAGAACCCAATTAAAGAAAAACAATGGTAAGCCTTTATGAAGAAAATCGATGCAGAGGTCCTAGAATCGATTCCATATATATATTTCTCTAGGAGTCATGAGACCAAGTATTTGAAAATGGTGGAGATATACTAGCAGAAAAATACATTAATAGCAAAGGTTGTGGAGGAGAAGGGCACTCAAAAGAATACTTTTGAACAAACTAGACTAGCAGGACCAAAAATATGAATCATTGATGAATTCCATTTAGGGATCAATGGCAGGGAGTGAGGACCATGGAGAGGAATGAAATATTTTGATTGAAGAAGAGGGGGCACTTAGGGCTCCTAGGGAAGGAGTCACTCCACCAATCTACATCCATGTGAATTTTGACTCTAAATCTTAGGACTAGCATGAAGCCTTATCTTTGAACAACTCTAATATTTTTTTGATAGCTATTTTCCAGCCTTCTTTGAAAGTTTGCCACACAATGGATTGATCAAATATATTTTCAGTGTATATTGTTATTGTTAATTATTATTGGCTAAATTACCCAAAAAAAAATTATAAGACATTAAAACTCATATCTACTTTGTGAATTTCAATATGTAATATAATTGTTTTTTTTTAAACATCTAGTTAATTTTTACTTGCATTTTTTTTAAATTATTATAATTTAATAACTCAAATATACATTTATTTGCAATATATCTTCAAAAATATAATAAAAAAAATATTTTTTTTAATAATTTGTAAGGAATACATTTTATATATAACAAAATTTCACAAATAAAAGTTTTTAATTAATTTTTTTATTAAACTATTTTTTTTCTATGAAATCAATTCCTAATATAATTCATCCATTTATAATTAAAAAATTACCCATATGTAACCAGAAAGAAACTAATCGCTCTTATTATCTTTTTACCATTGAAGTACCCATATACTAGTTCTCATTAAAATAATTAATTAAATTAAAGATTTTGCCTACCAAAACCCTGATATCCTTGTTTATTTTACCAATAGAATTTTCAAATATGGTCTTCTATATAAGTTTCAATGAATGCATGCATGGCATTGAAAACATAATTACCTTATATTGTTCTCAAAACCATCTCATTTCATGAATTTATTACCCCAAAACTCATCCACGAATTTATTACCCAAAACACATCCACTTGCAAATAGTTTGATAATCAATGTCATCAAAACACAAAGTAATCAAAACATATATAACAATTAGAAGCACATTGTTCTATCAAGGATGTTCAAACTCATATCCCCAAGCATTTCATGATTGTCAATCATGTCCCACAAATTTTATCATAATCTGTGTTTTTTATTGAGGAATCAGAGGAATCAAAGTTGATAAAATTTGAAAGAGATGACATATAGCAACTACCTGAAAAACAGTGATGGCATAAATAATGTAGTTTTTTATTAAACCCTGAGTGCAGATCCAAATTTCATTTTCATTAATGGAAACCACCATCAAGTGTTGGCTTCTCTATTATTGAAGTGTTGCATGCGACACATTTGTTCCTTATTAGTTGAAGTGTGCATGTGAAGAGAGAGAAATTTTGAGAGATTCAATTACAGCGATGGAAACATAGCGAGCCGAGCATAAAAGCGAAGTTAATCCCACATTTCATGGAATGAATATATTCTAATTACATGAATATATCGAGAGATACAAATAAAAATATCAGAACTTAAATAAGCGTGCGATGATTAAATCGAGCACAGAAAGGGGTCCCAAGTTTCCTTCACTTTCAGTTTGATATCGATGCTGACATTTTTGCTACTCAGCCCATTGTATCCATGTTTTATTATTATTATTATAGTAATATATATTGCAGTATGGGCCACTGAGCCCACTGTTGGCTTCTAGTTTTATCGTCGACATTGTTGAAACTGAGATCATTGTCTTCTCGTCTTATTAGTCCCTGCCTTCGTCTAGGGACTAAAGCAATCACTTGGCGGTCAATAATCGTTGACCACCTATTAGTTAGTCCATTTTATAGCATTAATTGGCGTCTTTTGGAGACCCAGGGAACAAAGGAACAGGATGATGGATAGTTTTGTGCAAATCCTTCAGCGGCTACCAACAGGCGACACATCTTCTTCGAGCGGAGGTGTCGCCCCCTTCAAGGTACAAATAAACTTCGATATTCCTATATTTGAAGGTCAGATAGAGGCAGATGTTGTAGACAAGTGGTTGAATCTATTGGAAGAGTTATTTTTTTTCCATAACTTTTTGAATAGAGAAAAGATTACTTTTGCGCTCCTGAAAGTCGTTCCCCATGTCAAAGATTGGTGGGAAACTCTCTTTGAGAAAAATGAAACAAAGGAATACTCATTATTTATAGGCACGACCACCTGGGAATCCTTCAGGGATGATATTAAGGAACAATACTATGATGTCGGAAGTTATGATGACCTGTATACCAAATAGACCACATGGCAGGAAGAAAGAGACAAAGCAGTGCTAGATTTCACAAATATCTTCCATACTTTGTGCACCAAGATGGGTATTAAAGATTCAAAGAGACAACTGGTGCTCAAGTATCGCGGTTCTCTGCATAGATACATGTAGACCGAAATGGATTTTTTGGACTTCTTGATGCAGACCCCCTTGCCCTCGGGCCGAGATCCGCACAGGATCGTTTTAAATTCTTCTCGAGCCGAAGTGGCTCTCTCAGATCCCTATTGGTTCCTCACAAATTTGATCCACAAGTCCTTCATAAAAACCCACCTACGCAACTTAACACTAGGCGCGAGCCTTACACCTCCATGCGACCTCAACTGGGCTTTAGCGCAAGAGCCTTTTGCAACTCGCAATCTCGCAAGTTCGTGAGTCGAGGACCCTCGACTCCTCTTTTCCAAACCTCCAATACCCGAGATGACAATATGGGTATGGCTCCTCCTCGCTAGCACCTCTACAAATGACCACTTGCTAGGGCCTAACTCTAGCACCCCTCGCAACTCGCAACTTCGTGAGTTGGGGTGTTGAGTCCTCGTGCTCTTCCTTTGCGAATCTCTGAGATGCGATAAGTCAACAATGGTTGACTCCTTCCCAGACGACGTGTGTCTTCCACCTGTCACCTGCGTCCACCTTTCTCTGTGCTTTATGTTTGTGCCACTTATCAACCACGTGGTCCCCACTTAAAGGACGTGATGCGTGTTCATATGAGTCCTCGGTGCTCGACACCTCGTGACTTCTGTAGTCGAGATCCAATTCTTTCAACCCCCGAGTTCGCGATACGCGATACCACGTGGAGGTTTTGACCCAACGGTTCTCCCGCGGCTTGGATCCAACGGTCTGGATCTCCTTCCCTGCTCCTCGCAACTCGAAACTTCGCACAAACCAAGAATTTGGTTTGGCCTCCAACCTCATGAACCCCAATTTCATGAAATAATCCAACGACGTGGTTTGAAATGAGATCAATGGCTCATATTGACCCTCGCATCCTAGGTGATGGGCTTCATTGACCTCTAACCACCTTACAAATATGCCATATCCAACGACTCTCGCAACTTCACACTTCCTTCACAAAGGCCTCTCACCATCCATATGGCTCCACTAGATGCTATGGTCCTCACAACTTCGGGAGCTCTCTACAGAGAATTATGATCGTCTGATTCACTCCTCAATGACTTCTACCTAACGACTAAGTGTTCTCCCTCCTGAACTTAATTTCCATGCAACGGTTTCGATCTCCATCTCCCTTTGAAGTGTTCTAAGGTGTTATCCCTCCTGAGCTTTCACTTGCAAACTCAAGCCTTCCAAAAGGTTCATGCTCGCACTACTTGCGGAAAACTTTCAAATAACCTCTCGTTATTTGAGTCTTCGACCATGTGCACTCTTTGCAACAGTAGTCCTTCAACTTTCACCTTAGTTAAATAAATTCTAAGGCTTCAACCAGCCTATGCACACCTTGCATGGCTCTGTGCTTCTCCTGCACTTTTTCTGGTATGAGAACAATGATATCTCTCCTAAGCTTTCTGAGATAAAACTCAGACCCTCATCAACGCACACCTTGTGGACATTCACTGCACTCCTTGTAGGAATTCTCAAGAAGAGAAACAATTGAAACTCATTCTTCTCCTCTCTTAGACTTCATAAATTCAACATGAAATCATACACACAACACAACATTGAGATACATGCATAACAGAGAAACAAAACAACTGTAAACATACCATTTAACAAATGTAAACAATAAGCATCATAACACCATGAAAGTTGAGTCAAAGCTTCATATATTAACTCAAGTGCTCCTGTACATGGATTCTTCTCTACAGCTCTCTGCTACAGCTCTATAGCTTGTCAAATCTGAATGATGATATTGTTCTCTGTTACAATGATACAAGGGTGAGGGTGTCTATATATGTTTTCCCTCCTACACTTCTAAACTGTCTAATCTAACATTCATATCTACCTAATTTACATTAACAAACTTAAATGCCTAATACATCTGGAAGATGAGAGTAATCTCTCCAGATCTGTTCATATCTCCAAGACATAAATGTAGGTACGCTTCCCCTAGCTTATTACATTAATGTTTCAGTTTCAAATTCAAAACGTTTTCATAAAAATGTGCTATTTTTTTTCATCTGTGCGTCCAGCTGTTCCTTTGGCTAGGTGCGTGCTTTTGGATTTGTATGATGCTCCTGCATCACATCTCATCCTTGGGCGTGGCCTACCGATATGTTGTCAAAATCGAGTAGAAGCTCAAACAAAAGACACAGAAATTTGGGCCTGGGAACACCTCACAACAAAAGCTAGGAAAGGGCGGCCCCAACCCACAAAACAAAGGACAGAGCAAATATGGACAGTATCAGGACAACCAGTCCAAGCCGCAAGAAAAGAAGGACACCGGAAAGACAAACAAAGACATCGAGAAGTGGTGTGACTTCCATAAGATCCCTTGGCATAACACTGCTAACTGCTGCTCAAAGCAGTCGCTGGTGGTCGAAGTGAAAGACTTTGAATCAGATGCGGGTTCTGACTCTAAGTTAGAACTAGAAAGGGGAAGACAAATCATTGACGCGAAACACAGTGCCACTGTTGCTACCACCAAGCTCCAACTTGGTGAACCAGACGATCCAGAAGAAGGAGAGTGCCTCTTCCATTCACAGATGTGGGTAAAAGGCACCCCACTACACTTCATCGTTGATAGCAGTATCGAGAAGAACCTCATCTTAGCAAAGGTCATCAAGCGGTTGGCCCTGCTAACAACGTCGCAACCACAACCCTACACCATTGGATGGCTCCACCAAGGAACCGATCTCCACGTCAACCAATAGTGTTGACTATCGTACGGAATCAAGCCCTTCAAAGATGAGGTATTGTGTGATGCTTCTCCTCTCGAAGTTTGTGATGTTCTTTTGGGCCAACCTTATTTATGGAAACGCCATGTTGTATAGGAGTCTAGGCCTTGTAGTGTTATTATTACTTTGAATAGGAAATTGTATAGGATACCCGAGGTAGTCCCACCTAGTGCTATTTCCTTGATCTTTGCTCAGTAATGTAGGAAGGTTATCTCTCAGATGGGGAATTTTGTCTTCTTCGTGATTCTCTCTCAGAATGAGTGAAAGATCACAGCCACATCTAGGGTATATGTGACCGACCTCTCCACACAGTAGAAGCAAGTAGATAAGGTCATGGAAGAATACTCAAATATCTTCTCCTCACCTACCAGGGTACCTCTACACTACCAGGTCAAGCACCCCATCGATATGACCCCTGATGCACCACTGCCCAATGGGTCAGTCTATCGTCGCTCTCTATTAGAAAATGATAAGATCAAAAGACATATCCAAGAACTGCTCCACAAGGGGCACATCCATCCCAGCTCATCACCTTGCGAAAGCCCAATCATGCTGGTACAGAAGAAAGATGGAACCTGGAGACTCTACATTGATTACCGGGCTTTGAATAAAATCACAGTCAGAAATTGGTACCTGATTCCCTAAATCGACGACCTCCTTGATCAAGTCATGCGGGCCAAATACTTCAGTAGGATTGATCTGAAGTCTGGCTACCACCAGGTCCCGATAGGACAAACAGATGTATGGATGACCACCTTCAAGTCAAAGGAATGCCTTTTTGAATGGTTGGTCATGCCCTTTGGTTTGACAAATGCTCCAACCACTTTCATGAGGATGATGGACTATATCCTATGATCATTCACCAATACTTTTGTAGTGGTGTATATGGATGACATAGTCATTTACAACAAGACTTGGGACGAACACTTGCAGCATATTCAGCAGGTTCTGCACACCATGCGACAACACAAGCTATACGCCAACTTGGAAAAATGCTCCTTCAGCATGGACAGAGTCCATTACATAGGCTACATCATTGATCAGCATGGCGTACATGTGGAATCATCCAAGATCCAATTCATCTGTGATTGGACAGCCCCCACCACACTCAATGAGTTTCAAAGCTTCTTAGGCCTTGCCAATTTCTACTGCAGGTTCGTGTTGGGATTCTCCCATATTGCATGGGACCTCGGGACAATAACCAGGGGTGGTGGTAAGGCGAAATTTGTGTGGGGTCGGTCCCAACAAAAATAATTCGATGATTTGAAGCAGTTCTTGTGCTCATCCCCAGTAATTTCACTACCGAACTTGCAACATCCCTTTGAGATCAAGATAGATGCTTCAGAATATGCTGTGGGCATCGTTCCCACTCAGCACGGCCACCCTGTGGCCTATCATAGTGAGACACTATCATATGTTGTCTGTAAGTACCCTACTTATGACAAATAAATGTACTCCATTGTGCAAGCCTGTCGCCAGTGGAGACATTACATTCTTGGGAAGGAGACAATCATTCACACTGATAATAAGCCACTACAATTCATGTAGACACAAGGAAAATTGCAGAATGACTACCATCAAAATTGGTCCACATACTTGCAACAATTCCACGTCAACATCAAGTATAAAATAGGAACCACCAACCGCATCATTGATTGCCTCAACAAGCCACCAGTCATGACACTAACCATGGTAATAGACTCTTATGGACATGAGACCTCTGGATGGCCCCAACTCTATGAGACAAACCCAGACTTCACCACCACCTACCAAATGGTGGGTGAAAATGTGGTTGTCGATAATTTCCATCTTCAGGATGGGTTGTTGTGTCATATGGGCCACATCTGTGTTCCATCAAGCGAGTGAGTGAAGCTGATCTGGGAAGCCCACTACAATCGGGTGGCAGGACACTTCGGTGTCTAAATGACAGTGGCGATGCTACTGAAACATTTCTACTGGTCGAAACTTCGACAGGAGGTCAGCAAGTATATCAAGTCCTGAACTTACTGCATTATTTCCAAACCAATCACTAAGAAACAGGGCCTGTACACCCCTCTTCCTAATGTTGACAGGCCATGGGAATCCATCTCAATGGACTACATGTCGGGCCTCCCATCCACCAAGCAAGGAAATGACTGTGTTTTTGTGGTTCTTGATCTCTTTTCTAAGATGGCGATTATGGTTGCCTGCAAGAAGAGCATCACAACAGAGTCCACTGCCAAGATCTTCTTTGAATGAGTCTATCTACAAACCATTGTCAATACCACAAACCATTGTCTTAGATTGGGACAGTTGATTTCTTAGCACATTATGGTCGAGCCTCTAGTCACTGTTGGACACCAAGCTCACCAAATCCACGGCCTTCCACCCCCAGACAAATGGAAAAACCAAGGTCGTAAATCAAATGATTGTGCATATCCTTCGCATGTATAATTCAAAGCACCCTCTCATATGGGATGTGATCCTTCCCTATGTCCATCATAGCTACAACCGAGCCCTGCATAGCTCAATTGACCATAGCCCCTTTTAGGTGGGGTTGGGATTCCAACCATTGGGTCCTATAGATGTTGCAATTCCCCTTGTGGTCAACTCGACGGACTCATATCTTACTCCAACTAAAGCTGACAAAGCACCCTGTTTATTGAATGGATCCATCACATTCTCCAACTGTTTCAGGATATCCTATAGAAGTCCAATAACAAGTACAAGCAGTGCCATGATCAACATCGGTTGCAACATAAGTTTCAGGTTGGCAAAAAATTTTGGTTGCACTTGCAGAAAGAACGCCTTACAAGACCCCATTGGAAGCTTCTCCCACTCCTTTATGGTTCGTACACCACCACCAAGGCCGTTGGGGATAATTCTTTTGAGCTCAACATTCCTCCTTTCCTTGGCCTGCACCCAGTGTTCAACGTGGATCTCCTTCGCCCTTATTTCCCACCATTATTGGACACCTCAGAAGTAGCAGAACAACTGACGCCAACATAGCTCAACCCCAACTGCATACAATAGGCATCCAGTGATCATATTGCGGACACAAATATCAAGGTAACTCTACAACAAAGGATCCATCTTTATCGAGTCGTCAAAGTAGGGCATCTCCTGCACCAAGGCAAGTGGCTTACCCGGGGCCAAATTCAACAGAAATTTCCTCATATGATAGGGGAACTTAACAAAATGGAGAACATTTCCTCCTAAGGAGGGAGGATTGATCCAGGTGGATATCGATAGTCATGCACCTTTTCCAACTGACTCAAAACAGTTTTATGGCAATTTTGGTAAATTACTATTTTTAGTAGTTTTTCGAGTCTTGAAACTTTCGGAGCCCTTTTAAGGCCCTGAAAGACGTTTTTGGGGGGAAAATGGAGTAATAATTCAATTCCTTCGATATTTTACCCAAAATAAATCTCCTCGATGATACCTTTCCAATGGGCTATCATGCGCCTAAAACGGAGATCGTATGGAAAAGTTACGACCTCGAGAAGTTGATGTACTAACTTACTTAAATGAGGCCCACATGACTTTTAGCGCTTCATCTCCTAGGGTTAGGTTTTTGGATGTCTAGGGTTTTTGGCATTCCTATTTATTTTAAAAAGGCCTTTAGAGCCTCATTGTAATCATCTTCTTGCAAATGAGCGCAACCGTCACATCTCTTCTCCAAGATAAGCCACCACCATTCCAACAAGCTTGTTTTCTGCTCCATTTTACAGTTTCATCTTATTTCCATATTGAATAGAAAACCAATTTTATTGCATCTCCATTATTTTGTGTTAATCACTTGTCTGTAGTCATTTTGTTCTGCTCATAAAATATGGATCGAATATATTTTTTGTTTTAGTATTAATAAGTTACTCTATGACAGTTTTAGATCTACGATGAGAGTTGTATATAGCTCATATTGTATTATCTTTTTGGTTTTAGTATTAATAAGTTACTCTATGACACTTTTATAACTATGATTAAAGTTGTATATAGTTCATATTGTATTATCTTTTTTGGTTTTAGTATTAATGCATTACTCTAACAATTTTAGAACTATGATTAGAGTTGTATGAACACTATATATGTGATGTAATTTAGGTTTTGAAAGAAAAACATATGTTAAGTTATGTTGATGAAGGGAAAAATATCAGAATTTATTTACATCTTGATATTGTTGTTAATAAAGACATAATATAAATCATTTTAAGAATGTAACTTAGTTTTTTAATAAATGAAATTATTGGCATAATATAAATCATACGAAAAATGTAATTTTATTTTTTAATATATATA
>ML792497.1:91791-118078 GCA_009831015.1 Picea engelmannii | reverse complement strand
GTTAACTTATCCACTATCACAAGAATGGCATTGTGTCTATGGGATGTGAGCGGTAACCCTACAACAAAATCCATAGAGATGACTTCCCATTTGGACATAGGAACATCATGTGGTTGTAGGAGGCCTGTCGGGTGATGGTGGTCGGCTTTCACTTGTTGACATTCTAGGCATTTGGCGATGAAATGGACTACATCGTGCTTCATGCCCACCCAGAAGAAGAGCTTCTTCATATCTATGTACATCTTCTTCACACCCGGATGCACACAATAAAGTGATCTATGGGCTTCCTTCAGTGTGATGCTTCGAATATCCCCATTCTCTGGGATGTACATCCTTCCTCGATATCTTAACAATCCATCTGTTTCCAAACTATACCCTTCATACTTTGGATCTAACTGCCTCCCACTTTGGAGGTTTGAAGTAACCTTTAAATACCAATTGTCTCCTTGGAGTTGTTCCAACACATGTTCCCTCAGATTGACCTTTAAGGGTACCAAGGAGAAGATTCGTGGTCTCCTACTCAAGGCATCTACGACCACATTTTCCTTTCCCTTGATGTACGATATACCAAAATCGTACTCACTCATAAACTCACTCCATCGCCTTTGCCTGGCATTCAGATCTCTTTGAGTGAAGAGATGTTTTAAACTTTGATGGTCTGTTTTGAGCTCAAAATTTTTCCCAACAAGATAGTGCCTCCAAAGTTTCAGAGCTATCATTACAGTTGCCAACTCTAAATCATGAGTCACGTATAACTCTTCGTGCTTCTTCAACTTCCTCGATGCATAAGTTGTCACTCCTCCATACTGCATTAGCACGGCTCCCAACCCTTGCTTCGAGGCATCTATGTAGACCATGAAATCCTTTTCCATATCCGGCACTCATAGAATTGGCGCACTAGTTAGTAACCTCTTAAGCTCAATGAATGCGCTTTCACATTCTTCTGTCCATTCATACCTGACCCCTTTGCGTTGCAAAGTGGTGATGGGTTTTGCTATTTTTGAGAATCCTTCCACAAATCTTCGGTAATAACCCGCTAGCCCCATGAAGCTTCTCACCTCATGGGCATTTTTCGGCACTGGCCACTCCATAATGGCCTTTACCTTTTTTGGGTCCACAGAGATTCCTTCGCCGGAAATGATATGACCTAAATAGTGGATTTCTTTCTGGAAGAAGGAACACTTCAACAACTTCCCATACAATTTGTTCTCTCTAAGGCAGGACAACATTATTCGTAAGTGTTCCTCATGTTCTCTTTCATTCTTGGAATAGATGAGGATGTCATCTAAAAAGACTTGTACAAAACGGTCTAAGTACTTCTAGAATACATCGTTCATGAGGCTCATGAATACTGCTGGAGCATTGGTCAATCTGAAAGGTACTACAACAAACTCGTAATGTCCAAACCAAGTTTGAAAGGCCGTTTTTGGGATATCACCTTCCTTAATCCTTAACTGATGATACCCTGATCACAAATCAATCTTTGAGAATACTACTGCTCCTTTCATCTGGTCGAAGAGGTCATCTATTTGCGGCATCGGGTACCTATTTTTCACTATAGCATGGTCAAGTCCCTATAGTCTATACATAGTCGTAAGGATCCATCCTTCTTCTTTACAAAAATTATCGGTGCGCCCCAAGGTGAGACACTAGGCCTTATTAGCCCTAAGTCCAGTAACTCCTTCAACTGCATTTGCAACTCACAAAGTTCTGGCGCTGTCATCCGATACGGAGTCTTGGAAATTGGTTCTGCACCAGGTTTTATCTCAATTGTAAAATCAAGCTCCCTCTCAAGAGGTAACCCTGGTAACTCGTTTGGGAAAACATCTTGAAATTCTTACAATACCGGATACTGACCTAATGAGGGTCCTTTATTTTCTTTCACTGCCTCCACTACATAAAGTTGACACCCTTGTCTCAAGCATCGCTTGACCTTCATAGTCGATATAAAGCATAATGACACTTTTCTCTGTACACCTTGGATCTCTATTGGTCTTCCTTCATCATCAATACAAAGTACTTTCTTGGCGAAACAATCTACCAATGCTTGATGAGTTGCTAACCAATCCATTCCAATGATTAGGTCATGTGCTCCAAGAGCAGTGACGTATACCTTCAACCCGGTAGTACACACTCCCAGGTCTACTATACAATTATTGACACTAGGTCCTACTGCTTGTTTTTCCCCCGAAGCCATCTCGACTTGTTTAAATTCGTCGTGCTCGTAGGCTACTAGCCCACTCTTTTCTAATGCAGATGGTGAAATGAAACTATCTGTCGCACCAGAATCAAACAAAAATTTAACATTAATATGATTTAGCGTACCTGACGACTCCACCACGGTGGATTGATGTTCAGCCTGGCGGTTATTAACTGCTACATAAATCTGGTGGTTGCTACCTAACCTTCCCATTGGTGCCTTTCCTTCTCTGTGCACAAACCCTGATTGTAACTCTGGATAGTCCCGTTCGTAATGAGGTCCTTCGCATCTCCAACAGGCAATACGAAATTGAACCAGTGCACTGTTATGTGACAGATTCCTAAACAAGTTCCTTCCCCTGGAACCCCTGCCCCTACTAGTTGTTCCTTGAGATGGTCGTGGACCTGTCTGCACCGTTGGCGGTGAACGAGATGTTGCACTAGTTTCCATTGAAATCCCTGTAGCTAGTGTCCTTGGCATGAATCTGTTACCATAAGGTGGTGGCCTTGAGCCCCCTCCCCTAGGATATGTCCTCGGTGTCTTTCCTACGAATCCAGGGCGATGTGGAAATGCCGACCTTGTACCGCATGTTAGTTCATGTGTTCTTCTACGTAACGCGCATTTTCTACCGCCTCCGCCACTGAAGACAGTTTCCACATCCTTACCATAGCTCTGATCTTTGGGTTCAATCCATAAACGAAGCGCTCCGCCTATCGTTGGTCATTGTCCATATACGAAACATACTTGACCAATTCCATAAACCTGATCTCATATTCTTCTACAGTTCTGTTTCCTTGGACTAGGGCATGAAATTCCCCTACTTGTTGTTCCTCATAATATGCTGGTAGATATTTCCTTCGGAACCTCTCCTCGAAGAGTTCCCAAGATAATGTGTCTGGGGTAAGGTGTAGTTGTCTTTCTAAGTTGCCCCACCAGTTCAAAGTGTTATCTCTTAACTGGAAAATTGCAATCTTTGCCTTTGAATTGGACACATAGTCCCTTAAGGAAAAACACTTGGTCATGCCTTCCAACCATGCTTCCGCGCGTTCACTAGTGTGACCCCCGGCAAACTCCGGAAGTTTGATTTTCTGCAACTCTCGAGTGATGTCTTCAGGTGGAAGTCATCCCCCTGAATCCCTTGATGCTTTTGGATTACCCGTTCCAGATGGTGGTGGTTCCACTTCAGTCCCTGCTGGTTGGCGCCCCTTTAAAGTCTCGTTAATGGCTTCCAACGAGCGCAGTATGAGGGTTAGTTCAGGCAATGGTGGCATTGGTGCTGGTGGTGTCGGTGGTGTCAATGGTGTTAATGGTGTGGGTGGCGTCGGTGGTGCCCGTGACTACGCTCCCCTGCCTCGACCCCTTCGAGTCTTGGCCATTCTGTATAACTTAACCTACATCACCCCAAAGTTATCAGGGTGAGTTCCAGGACGTTTCAAATTGGTGCTACTTAAACTTAGAAACAGGGTTGGGCGTAAGTTTTCTTTACTTGTTTGTAAACAGACATTACTCCATCAGGGGAATTGGCTAGGTTTGGGTTAGGATGAAGCATCTAATCTTGGTTATCATCGAACTTCAAGGTAGATTAACCTTATACTCAAAATAATTAATTTAAAATTATCATTGCACTAATTTAACCCAAATTAATTTTACTTTAAATTTAAACTAATTTGACCTTATTTATATATAAATCATTTATACTAAATTATTTAAGTTATTTTAAATTATTTCTAACACTTTATGTTATATATATAAAATAATTGAGCGTATACCCAAGGGTTCGAGCACTCATGGGTTCCACGTTCTCGTTTGGCTTTTTTTTCAAGCTCCCTCGTATCTAACCCCCAATTTCTACACCTGTCAACCTTTCAACTCTCTACGCGTTCTTCCTCTGTCCCACTTTCTCATCTGCTAGGACTTTCCTCACATCAGTTTTCGTCCATCACAGGTCTGCCTCTGCTCTGCTCAGAGGTCTCCAGAATCTCCCTTACCATGGCTCACATCCACACCGTTGTTCTGAGCACTGTACCAGCTCGTTTTGCAGAAACAAAGTATATTGGTATGGCCCCTGATAAGATCCAGGACCTGGAGTCCAGTCTTCTCGAAATTTCGGGAGCCAATCCCTTGTCTGTACATTTTGCGGAGCTCGTCCTCAGCTATGGTAAGAGGTACGATTCAGTCCGCCAGTTGTGCATAGTTTCAGTACCTTCATGAAGAACGCGGGGTTATTCGAATTAAGAATTTGCACAAACTGTCCTTACGCTGTGGTAATGAATGGTAAATTCCTCTTTTGAACAAAATGATTTTCTTGAAATTCCCGTTCTGTACGAATTTTGGTATTCTACTTTTAAATTAATTCATTTATATGTATAATTTTATTCATCTCTGCATATGCATGTAGTTAGATGCATATACTTTGTCTTCTGTTTTTCTCACGACCCTTGGCTCCTAACTACAAAATTCCCACTTAAATTTCGGGTTTTGGGGTTTCCTTATGCCCGATGCCGAGAGTCTCCTGCCCTCATAGATTCCCGATCTTCGATATGTTCCTAGCGCTTTAGCCCCCAAGCTATGCTCGTGATCCACATGACCTTGCCTTGTGACCGCAGCTTTATTCCTTATCGGGATTTTGGATATCGCGCTATCAATTTGCATGAATCTCGTGCCTACGGAATTCCCGATATCTCGATACCCGATGCGCCTCTTCCTTGCGTGTTAGCCTTTTCGGCTACACCGAGATCCATGTGACCTGCACCTATGTGACCGTAGTCCTAATCCCTATCGGGATTCGGGGTTTCGCAAATTTCGTTGTCATGAACCCTTGTTCTCACATACTCCCGATTCCCGATTTTCCGATAAGCTTCGTCTCTATGGGCTAGCCCCTACTGGCTATACCTTGGTCTATATGACCGTGTTCACAAGACCGTGGCCACATATTTTCCTATCGGGATTTTGTGCTCAACTTTCCCAATGGTCCCTTTTTCGTTATCCCCTTTGCTACGAGATTGGTCCACATGACCGCCTCCGTAATCGTGGCCTTGTGTCACCTTATCGGAATTTCGACGTTTCGACGTTTGTGATGTCAATCCGCGCACGTCCTTAGGATTCCCGATTCCCGATTCCCGATGCACGTGTGAGCTCTATCGGGTATCGTGAAATCGCAATTTCCAATGCATCAGTTCCTTTGTATGCTGAAGCCTCGAAATACCGAATCCCGACTCCTTCAGATCCTGGGACACGTGTCCCTCCAATCGAATGGCTCTGTTCTCACGTCGGGAAATTGCGGATCGCGATTCTTTTGTGCATGAGTTTCAGAACCCCGGAAACTCTGATATGCTGAACCCCGACTCCTCGGGATCCTCCGACACGCGTCCTCGAAGTGAACGGTTCGGATCTCATCGGGAAATCACGGATCGCGATTTCCTGTTGCACGAATTCTTCACCTTGAAAACTCTGATGCCCCCAAACACCGACTCTTGAGGATCTCATGCCACGCGTCCTCTCCGATGGACGATTCATAACTCCCATCGGGAAATCGCGGATCGCGATTTCATCATGCGAGCATTCTATGCCCTCGAAAATCCCGATATCTCGATCCATGACTCTTCGGGATCTCCTGACACGTGTCACACACAATGGACGGTCCAGATCTGATCGGGAAATCGCGTATCACGATTTCAACCTGCACAAGTCTCACGTCTCCGGAAACCCCGATTTCACGACTCTTCGGGATCTTCCGACATGCATCACCTATGTTTGGACGGTTCCGATCCTATCGGAAAATCGTGAACCGCGATTCCATTATGCAACGGTTCTTCACTCCTAAAATCTTTGATGGTAAAATCTCGACGCCTCCCAGAACGCTGACACGTGTCCTGCCGAGATCGACAGCTATGATCCGTTCTTAGGATTTCGAGAACCACAAGGCCTCGATTCTCAGACTTAAAAGAACCCCGATGACTCATATTTCCCGATGACTCTTCCGGGACTCCTCCTATGCACGCCGGGGCTCAAACCCCGCGCAACTTTTCTAGATCAAATGGCTGACGGGATTTCGTCCGAGATCTGACAGTGCAGATCCGTTCTCCCGTATAACAGATAGCTCTTCTTTGGGAAATCGATTAGTTGCATGAAAATCCATGTGGTGTACAAATTTCTTTCTTTTGGCATGGTTGAAATTTGTATGGGTCTAACGTTCCGGAGATTCTTCATTATTTTAAAACTTTACTGAGGCCAATACAGGCAACTAGTTTACGTTGTTCCTGCGTAATATAAGTCTGCTAAATTTCCTTTTTTTCAGCCTGCGCATCGGCAGTTCCCCATTCAGATAAGTTCGAGGTAAAGTAGGCCTTTTCAAGGTCTCGCAAATGCCTTTTGCATTTTATTTAGTATAATTTGTGTAGTTATTGGATCTTACCAGTTTCAAGCCTTTGACAGAAGCTTCCCACGACATTTTCATCGGTTTCAGGTGTTTATTCTACCTGAAACTTCATTAAAAACATTGCTCAAATAAAATTAAGTATGACTTCTCTTTTCCATGCTCAATAGCTTGGATACCATACTGTATCATGTATCAGTCCCATTTAGTCAAACTGAACGTGTATCTCTTACAGGTTAAGCATGGCTGGAGTTAACACTCTGGGTTTCGGCCCTTAGGCCCCATATTTCAAACTAAGACGCTCTGATACCATATGTAATGCCCATATAATTCTAAACATCATTTAATGTTTCCTAAAAAATTTATGAAAGTAAACTGAAACAATAACTTCTTAGCATAATAGTGATTCTCATAACAACAACTTCAGTAACTTAGATTAACAATAAATACTGAAGTCATGACGGAAAGAAATAAATACATAACTTAACAAAGTACCTGGTTCTGATGCTAATTGTTGTTGTCTTTGTGCCTTGTTGTTGCCTTCCTGCTACCTGCTCCTCAGATCAATCCTGCCACAAACAGGAAAATAACTGCCCAAAACTATTGTCCTCCCTGCCAACTAGGAAAACTACCTAGCTCCAGAATATCTACGGATATCCTGGCCCTCCGTGCCCAAAACCTCCAACAACTCGGTGGCTCAACTGATCAAAAGTCACAGTTCAGAACACTCTGTTCCTTGCTCACAGCAAGCCAACAGTCCACAAATTATCACAGACTCACAGCCAATACAACACAGAAAATCGTTGCTCACAGCAAAAATGCAGAATCTCTGCTCACAGCAAAAGACAATAGTTCTCAGACTCTGCAATTACAGTTCACCGCATCCACCCCCCCTGTTGAATGGTGCGCCCATCCCCCTCTATCCCGTCCCTTATTCCTCCCTGCCAACTCACGCATTTACTTCACAACCACCCCCTCGTCCTTCATCCTTCATCGTGTTTTAATGTTTTATCTTCTCGGGATCCATGGCTATCCATCTCTGCATACGCCACCATTTTATAACATTTTCATTGATCTTTTAAATTATAATTCTCAGATCATTAAATGTGGTCTGTAGTTAGAGTATTACTTAGTTAATCACAATCATTTTCTTTTAATTAATTTTACGTTATAATCTTTAATCATTTAATAAATTAGGGTCGTTACATTTTGGACTTTTGTAAGGGCTCTTCTATAGGCCGCGTCATGTTTAAAATAGGGAATCAATAATGAAAAGTTTTCGAAAAAATTAAAATCCATATTTATAATAATAGAATTATCACTAAGTGCATTGAATAAAGTGATCTCATAATGAATGTACATTATGTATGTTCATATATTTCTGCTCTTCTTCTTATTTACCTACCAAGAAATGTATTATGGCTCTCCTTCCTACGATCCACTTGTTAAGATATGTGCTCTATAATGCTTCTATTGTAAAACACATGCCAGAATTGTGTAGATTAACCCCATCAATATTGAAAAATGTCTTACTGCATGCAATAGATAACATCATGGGCCTTCTCATCCAACTATCGAATTTCATAAGAAGCCAAACAAATAACACATTTATGAAAATATCATGCTAAATTATTTCATTGGTAGCATTTCTTTGCTCTCTTGGGTGCGAAGAAAATGAAGGTGCAACATTTCTTTGCTTGCTTGGGTGGGGTGAAAATGTAGGTATAATAAAGGATTCTCTAATAGAAAAGGTGCATCCCAAAAGCATATGTTACAGTGGTAGGGTTGTTTTGTTGAAGCGACTAATAGTTGTTAAAGATGCAATAGAGGAAATTTATGGGGAGGCTATGGCTCTAGAGCTTCTGCTTCTGTCCTGAGTGTCGACATATTGCTTCATGGCATTGTATCAATCTAAGCTTCAATAATGAATATATGTAGACGATCTGGAAGTTTGAGATGTTGTTCTTCTTATTTTTCTATACACCTCATGACGCCTTCTTCATTTTCTTATCATGCTAGCCATGTCATCCATATGGTTTGGTTGTTGGTTTAGACATTGAATCAAAATGGGCTTCTTTGTGGAGATTCCCACTTTCTTTCCATGGAGATAGAACCTATGAGTGGAGGGAGGGAGTTGAATAGGCCTTCATAAATGGGGATTGTGTGTACAATGAAAGAAATTTTATTTCACATTGTACAATAAATAACAATGGGACAAAACAATAGTTTTTAGTATTTCTTTCATTTGGGGTTAGTACCTCTATAAGGTATGATGGAAATCTAACTACGATCTATGTCCTTAATGAATACATTAAAACAACCACCATACTCCTTCCTTACTTTTTCAATTGGGCACCCAACATATTCCCCAACTAAGGTACTATGGTTTCAACTTCAGGGTGGACTATACCTTTGAGAGAATAGGTGAACCAATAATAGTAGATCACCTATGCACATGTAGGTAGAAATGACTAGAGTGAAGTAAGTGAAGGTGAAGGTGAAGGTACCACTAGTAAAGAAGGAAGTAGAAGCATCACTTTTCCATTATATTCTTACCCCCTAATTCCTTGATCATATATATAACTTCACCCATCCGAAAAACAAGAAGGAAGGGTCTCAATAGATTCATGGCATTGGAGGTGGAGCATATAAATATTTGTATTGTTGTATTAATAGTCTCGCAGATATCTTGCCAAAAGTTTTAATTTTTTTGTTGTGGCCTATCATTACATATTGCATTCATCCTACGCACCTGAAAGGAAGTCTTAAAAAATATACTATGAAAACATGATGTCTACCCAAAGTCTCCATATAAAAAATTATCAAATCAGATCTTAAAAACTCCACATGAAAAACCCTACATCAGAACAAGGATTTGTTAGGTGTAGCAACCTGAGAACCTACATAATATTAAATCAACATTATGATTAACATGTATTGGTTGTAACTATAAGATGATATCAATAAATATGTTGTGAGTGTTGATTTGCTAAAACAAATTGCATTTCAACATTATTTAAATCTAAAAAAAAATCGTTAATTTGTGGGAGGAAAAGGGATTCATGTAAGAAACACAGTTAAATTGCAACCAAGGATAGTAGCTAGTCTAATGTATGGGATTAAGACTAGATGCTACTAGAAATCACATGTCCCCAATGGAGGTAGCATCGATGATGAGCACAAGGGACATTGACTTTTTGCAATACTACCTAAGATGAAATCTCCTTTTAGTCTTGGAATAGACCTAAATTTGTTTCTAATTCGTTAAGAGATCGTCTCCCTTGGACATAAGGAAATAAGGTAATGGTGCAAAACCTAGAGGCCTCTGGTAGGAGTGGAATTATCCCCACTTAGAAACCATGTGTGAGTCATTTCAAGGGGTATAGTTTTCCATGGCTAAGATTGATGATTGTTGCATATTCATGGATATAAGCCAATGATAATTGTGGTCATTATTAATTTACAACAAGGTTATAGATTATGATATATTTTTTTCCCCATTGAGGAAAAAAAGGATTGAACTCAATCTTTCTCTAGCTTTTTGTATGAGGTGATTTATGGTACATGTTGAATTAACCATATTCTCAATTTGTTACTCATTTTCTATCAATTTTAGGTGAAATGTTGCAATCAATTGATCCTTCATATAAATTTTCTTGTGAAGATTAATAATTGAATGATCTAATTAATATGAGTTATTGTTTTCTTTACTGATTAAAATTAATTAAAAGAAAAAATATCGTACAATGAGTGAGAAATTCAAAATATTATGTGGGATGGTGGCTAGGTATTGATTTGTTGAAAAATGGAACATTCTATGCATTGCTTGATTTGTACTAAAAATTAGTTGGTCTGGAGATCCATTGCAGGTTGCGTGTAATTGCAGTTAGGTTGAGATCGATCCATAACATGTTGTTGTATAGAGAATTGGGTTTATAGCAGTTTAAAGTGATCACCAAATTTTGTTACAAGTAGGTCAAGATTATGTCTATATCTTTTTCCTTGACTTGCTTTAAATAAAAAGGTGATTGATTTGTTATACACTCAATTATTAGATAAATTCAATTATTATTGTCATGAATGTTGTCACTATGGGCTAATTAGTGGTAGATCATTACTAAAACAAATCTATGAGGTATAATTAACATGCGACAGAGAATGCAATCGATGAAAACAGATATAGACGTATCAATTGATCCAGTCTTCTGCCTAAAATATGTAGGAAAATACTACAGAGAAAATCCCTCTCTTTAAATTCAATAATTTTAGGATTCAAAAGAAAATCTTAGCTAGTTATAAAATTTAACTTGTTAAAGTTAAATAACGGTTAAGGTTAAATAATGTATGAGCATTTATTATTGTGGGTTAATATTTTCATGTTAATAAAATCAATATATTGTGATAAAATTTAAGGGTTTCGAAATATTATTTATTTAATTATTTTTTAGTTGAAATTGTTATGGGAAAGACTATTAAAAATTGTAAAGTAGTAGTATTCTAATCTTAAAATAGTAAGGTCAATCTTTAGTTTATGATGTAAAAGGCTTCCAGGTTTGTTATAAAAGGTTTCATATAAAGTTTCTTGATTTGTTTTAAAAGGGTTTATAAAAATGTTTTTAATTAATTATTTTTTAATATATTTGAATTTAAGTAATAAATTATAATTTTTCATTGAATATTTGATAACAAAATAATTTTTTATCAAAATTAATTTATAATTATTTAATAAAAGTGATTGATATAGATTAATAGATATTGTTAATTTAGAAAGATGAAAAATGAAATCCATCAATCTATATTAACTATTTTTATAAAATAATTTACTACTAATTTTAATTAATTCTATACTTCATTTATACCATTACTTCATTATACCATTAGTCCATTGTATCGTCATTGTATCGCCATGATCTCATTGAAATCAAAAGTTAACAATAAAATTCAAGCTGCTGCAATAAAGTATTGCCATGAACTGATTGAGATTTAAAAGTTAACAACGAGGTACTTTTCTCACAACCAACTCGGCGGTAGTTAACAACCAACGCTATTACCATTATACTCTTTTTCTCACACGGCCACTCCTTTCTATGAAGCATTCCAAGAAATATTAATATTGATGTGAATATGATTTTTTTTATTTTTTTTTAGATATATATTTATACAAGTTTTACTTTGGAAGTTCATATTTCAATATTTATACATTGTTATGATCATGTATTTATACATTGTTATTGTTACGATCATATGTTGATAGAGGATGAACACTAATTTTAACTTATTAGTACTCTCAGCTAAGGTTACTTTAGTAATGAGTTTGCCTTTACATTAGTTTTTTTTCACTTTACATATAGTAATGAGTTTTTCTTTATATTTGTTTGTTTTTTATTTTAAATTTGTGTATGAAAGTTAATATTTAATTTTAAAAAAATAAATATATATTTTTTATATAATAAAAAAAAAGGTTTTCTCAAATTTGATTTACTTTGTGGGGTTGTTTAATTGTTTTAGGAAAAAACATTAATATGCATAATATCATAATTTTTTGTTATTTAAATTGCATTTATGAATCCAAAAATGGATTTAGCTTGCTGAAAAAGTCTACGACCACTTAGATTTTATAAAATTAACCACTCAAATATGTAGTTCCAACAATTTTTTGTTGAATTTTTGGAAAAATTAAACAGAAAATATCACAGGAAAGGATGAAAATAGTTAAACTATGACTTTGCAAATGCAATTTTCACGTATTTCCATATTTAAAATTAATTATATAATTAATGGACTGTGTTCTAGATACGACTGTAGTGAGATTACGTCGCAAAGCATTTTTTTAAGGATGTTTTCGTTATAGAAGCGTATGTTTTGATGTGACTTGTGAAATACTCTCACTCGTCCAAATGCATTCGATGACCCTCATCATGCTCTCTATCATTATCCTGGAATGTTAGTGATATTACTTACCAATTTTCATAGTGTTTTCTAAGCGGTCCTTCATCCCCTCATACTTCATGGATGTGCATGGTGCAATCAAATATTTTTTTACTAGTGAAAAACGACTACCACGTGCTCATTGTGCCACTCGGATCAAATTTTGGAAGGTTTCTAAATCAAAATTTGGGGTTTCAAGGTTGGATTTTGGTTGAAAAAATGAGCTATGACTATGTGATGCAGATCTGATCTGCATACAATCTTTAATTATGATTAGTATATTTCATTCTGGTTAGGCTAGCAAAACGAACCCATCTATATTTCTCCATCACTCTTTGTTTCTATATTTTCCCTTCTCTATTCATTTTTTTAAACTTCAACCACTTTCATTTATAGATAACCTGGACTTCCCTCTGAACGATCTCTTATTTTTGTCAACTATCAGTTGTATAGGGTCAACTATCAGTTGTAGAGGATTCCTTTACACTTGTGTTATTCTCCACACTGTTGGAAACATGCCAACGAATTTCCTCATGTGGTCACATGTGCATATGAAATCTTATGAACTGTTCGTGTAACTATGTGATCTATTCATGATCAGTCTGTGTAAGTCTATGTAACTAAGTGATAGATTTTATATATACGAGCATACCCATAGAGGTGGAGGACAATGCGAGTGAAAGAGAGTTCATTGTGTGAGGAGAAGATGGTTGTATGCCTACCAAGGCTATTGTAATTCTCCCTTGAATAATAGAAGACCCATAATCATTGCCTATGTTTTTTTCTCGATGTGGGTTTCCATATAAATCACTATGTCAAGTGTATGATTGATGTGCTTAGTTTTGGTTTTATGCGTGTTTTATCTTGCTTAGTTTATGCTCTGCTATATTTTCTTTGTTTTTCTTCCGCTACCTAACAAGTGGTATCAGAGCTTAGAGTTGAAGGAGGAGAGAGAGAAGGAGATAATAATATGGTCGTTGGATTGAAGAGCCGAGTTGAGCCGAGTGAGGTGGAAGTGGAAAGCCAAGGACAGGTTTTATTACATCGGCGCGGGTCATCCCTGTGGGACGATGCGACGATAGCATGAAAACTTACGAAATTTCCAAAAACTTATGAATCATTGCGGGTTGTACATAGTACACAGTGCGGCATCGTTGCAGGCAACACATTGGATACACAGTGACGTTATCGCGGGAGAAAATTTGACACAGTGCGATGATTTGAGAGAAAATCATCGCAGGCTACCCATTAACACAATGCGACGATTTCCTAATCGCCCCAGGTGATCTTCATATAGGGTATGACGATTTCCTAATTGAGTTTTGAAGGTGTCTATCATATCGAGTCCTCTGATAGAATTGGGATTCGGGCCTACAGTCTTTTTTTCGATAAATGTTGAGTTATCATCCAACAATATCGACCCATGTACCCTTGAAGAAAAGCAAATCCAAAGTTCAACCTGATGGGTAAAGCAAAAAGGGAGGAAATGACTTTATTTAAGTAATAAAACCAATGATATGTACTTAGTTATCTCATCCTCCATTTGAACATGGATCTCAATGCATGGTGGGGTGGCAGCTTGGAGACATGTATGTGTTCTCGTGGCCTCACTCACTAACAACCCATCTGAGTGAAAAAGGCTAGATGGTTACTACAAGATCTAGTGGGTTGAAATTCATAGAATTATGTGTATAGACAACATCACTAAAGCCATTATTTATTTCTCTTTCGAATCAAACATAGACCATGGAAAAAATATAAGCAAACTCTACTCAAAGATTGAAATAATGAAAGGAAAAAGCGAATGAGATAACTATTTGCAATGACTTAGAATTAAAGGTTAACTTAAAAGTTCACAAGTTAGTTTCATTATAATTATAATTAGATAAAATGGGGAGAGAAGAAGAAATAAGAAGATATTGAGTTTTATTTTGTCTTTCATATTATTAAAATAAAGAGAACTAAAAGATATCATTCTCAATAATAGAGTTGAGTGTAAAACTGAACATACATAAATGAAGAAGATATTCACACTTATACAAAACATGTATACAATTGTAAAGGGAGCAATTTTCAAAGAGGTAATACCACTCATCCCTTTGGATATTTGGGTTTGCCATATTGTCATCAAACACTTATAAGCCAACAAGTTAGTCCAAAAGTTAATTATGTTTTTAGGACATGTATTAATTTCCATTACACATAGCTTTAAATTGGTTGCAGATTGAACTATTAAATACGCAACAAAAAATGACAACACATGAACATGTTTCACACATTCTATTAGATTTTAGCAATGAAAATTGTAAAATTTATAATTTTTAAAAATATTAGACATCAAATCCCCTTACAAAGTATTTGGGAAGTGGGGAAGAGAGTTTGTCACTTGTCCTCTCAATCGATATTCACTACCACATGAATCCTAAATCAACTATGTCAAAGGTACAGGAGGATTGTGGGGGAAAGCTTTTAGTCATCATGGCTTGTTTCCCTTGTCCTAAATATTGGTTTTCATTTTTGATGAAAGTAAATTCACTCATGTTGCAAATTATTGAAGGAAGTGGACCATGATTAAATAAAATTGATAAGAGGAATGTTTTTACTAAGGACTCGGAGGAATCAAAGTTGATAAAATTTGAAAAAAATGACATATAACAACTACCTGAAAAACAGTGATGACATAACTAATGTAGTTTTTTATTAAACCCTGAGTGCAGATCCAAATTTCATTTTCATTAATGGCAACCTCAAGTGTTGGCTGCTCTATTATTGAATATCCGTCCATCACCCTCCTATTTTTGGATTATTTCCCTATTTCCTCTTATAATTAGAATCAGAATCAGAATTGAAATCGCCATGCCATTACCATATTGCGATTGCGTTCAGAATGGTTTTCACCATGTTGAGAGTTCAGCGATATATTAATACATAATATTAACATGAAGTTACTAATGCAACTAGCCACTAGCCATAAACTTAATTATGCAAAAAACTATCTTCTTGGGATGAACAAGGGGTAAGAGGCATCAGACCTGCATCGAATGAACAATTACAGCGATGGCAACATAGCGAGCCGAGCATAACAGCGAAGTTAATCCCACATTTCATGGAATGAATATATTACAGTAGGTTACTCACTCCATTGTTTTATTTTTTATTATTACTTTTAGAAAATAAGAGTAATTTTTTATTATTACCTTATATTATTATAAAATATATTATTAAAAAATAAAATATATTATTAAAAAATAAGATTATTTTTTTATTATTACCTTATATTATTAGAAAATAAGAGTTATACTCTTCCAGTTTGAATTATATTTTTTTTCATCATGTTATAGGGAAAGGAACATGTTGGTGTCTATATTATTATTGTAATATATATTATATTAGATTACTCACCAGTTTGAATATATATTCCACTGTTGTCTAGTCTTATTATTAATGTAATATATATTACATTGGGTTACTTACCCCACTTTCTTATGTTTTATTATTACCTTACATTATTGGAAAACAATGTTTTATTATTTCCTTACATTATTGGAAAATAAGAGTTATACTCTTCCAGTTTGAATTATATTTTCTTTCATCATGTTATTAGAGAAAGGAACATGTTGGTGTCTATATTATTATTGTAATATATATTACATTAGACTACTCACCAGTTTGAATCACATGTTTTACGATTATTATTAATATAATATATTACAGTCCATGCCACTGAGCGCACTGTTGGCTTTTACTTTTAATATATATTTCACTGTCTTCTAGTCTGTCTTCTAGTCTTATTATTATTGTAATATATATTGCATTAGGCTACTCACCCCAGTGTCTTGTTTTATTATTACCTTACATTATTGGAAAATAAGAAAATAAGAGTTATACTCTTCCAGTTTGAATTTTATTTTCTTTCATCATGTTATAGGGAAAGAAACATGTTGGTGTCTATATTATTATTGTAATATATATTATATTAGACTACTCACCAGTTTGAATATATATTTCACTTTCTTCTAGTCTTATTATTATTGTAATATATATTACATTAGGCTACTCACCCCACTGTCTTATGTTTTATTATTACCTTACATTATTGGAAAATAATGTTTTATTATTACCTTACATTATTGGAAAATAAGAAAATAAGAGTTATACTCTTCCAATTTGAATTATATTTTCTTTCATCATGTTATAGGGAAAGGAACATGTTGGTGTCTATATTATTATTGTAATATATGCTACATTAGACTACTCATCACTTTGAATCACATGTTTAACTATTATTATTAATGTAATATATTACAGTCCATGCCACTGAGCGGCTTCTAGTTTTATTGTCGACATTGTTGCAACTGACCTCACTGTCTTCTTGTCTTATTATTATTGTGATATATATTACATTAAGCTACTCACTCCACTGTCTTATGTTTTATTATTACCTTACATAATTGGAAAATAATGTTTTATTATTACCTTACATTATTGGAAAATAAGAAAATAAGAGTTATACTCTTCCAGTTGAATCATATTTTCTTCCCACTGTCTTATGTTTTATTATTACTTTACATTATTGGAACACATTACACTACTGACGAGTTTGAATCATATTTTCTTTCATCATGTCTATAAGGAAAGGAACATGTTGGTGTCTATATTATTATTGTAATATATATTACATTAAGCTACTCACCCCACTGTCGTATATGTTTTATTATTACCTTACATTATTGGAAAATAAGAAAAGAAGAGTTATAATTTTCCAGTTTGAATCATATTTTCTTTCATCATGTCTATAGGGAAAGGAACATCTTGGTGAATGAATCATTGAAAGCTAAGTTATTGCACCATATTTTCTTTCATCATGTTTATAGGGAAAATAACATGTTGGCCAATGGATTGTTGAAATGTTTTCCAATGGATTGTTGAATGTTGGGTTATTGCATGTTTTCCAATGAATTGTTGAAAGCTAGGTTATTGCACGGTGTTGGTCATTGACACATTTTGGAAGAAGTGGATGGTCAAATTTTTTAATTTAAGCATCACTTGCTTATTTAAGTTCATATTTGTGTCATTGATGATAATGTGGAATGATGGGTTGTATAGGCTATTGTTGGTATTTATGTTGTCATTTATGAAGCTTTTTGGTTATGGGAATCATAATGTTTTGTTAAAAAATACCTACCTATGGGAATCAGAATGGATAGACCAACTTGGAAAATACCTACCTTACATTATTGGAAAATAAGAGTTATACTATTCCAGTTTGAATCATATTTTCTTTCATCATGTCTATAGGGAAATGAAGATGTTGGTGAATGAATCGTTGAAAGCTAAGTTATTGCACCATATTTCCTTCCATCATGTTTACAGGGAAAATAATATGTTTGCCAGTGGATTGTTGAAAGCTTTATCATGTTTACAGGGAAAAGAAAATGTTTGCTAATGGATTGTTGAAAGATGGGTTATTGCATGTTTGTCAATGGATTTTTGAAATTTGGGTTATTGCATATTTGTCAATGGATTGTTGAAATTTGGGTTATTGCAGGATGTTGGTCATTGGCACATTTTGGAAGAAGTGGATCGTCAAATTTCTGAATTTAAGAATCACTTGCTTATTTGAGTTCACATTTGTGTCATGGATGATAATATGGAACGATGATAGTATAAAATGATGGGCTATATAGGCTATTGTTGGTATTTATGAATATTTTTGGTTATGGGAATCAAAATAGTTTATTAAAAAATACCTACCTATGAGAATCAGAATGGTTTATTAAAAAATACCTAACTACCTATGGTTTATCCATTCGGGTTATGGGAATCAGAATGGATAGACCAAAATTGGCAATTTTTATAATACTACCTACAAAACAATTAAAAAATACCTACAAAACAATTTAAAACATACCTGCAAAAAAATGCCAACATCCACCATCGATGAATGCCAACTTCCACCACTGAGGGACGTGAACTAACACCACTAAGGAACGTTCAACAGACTCTCACCAGTTCGAAAAAATGTCATATGTCTGATGAGTGGGTGACATATAAAAATGATTTTGGCAAAAAGAATTTTCCGGCCGAAAGAGTTGTCGATCAAAAGAACCTTTCGGTCAAAAAATCTTTCCGCCAAAAAGATGTTACTGGATGAAAAAATCCATCCAGATAATCTTGCACATGATAGATGAGGGTGTTTTCACGATACCATTTGATTTCACGTCAAAAGGTTCGGTCAAAAATTGTTTCGACCGAAAACATTTGTATTTCGATCGAAAGAACGAGTTCGACCGAAAAAATGCTGCTAAGAATTTTTAAGACCGGATTCTCACAAAAATGTAACCAACCTTCATGATTTTACCTTGTTAAAAAATAAATCCCTAGCATGGGACATCCTTCAAAAAATAAGTTATGAAGGACCAGGTTGGTGTTTCCTTTGCAAAGTTGACTAAGAGACCAACTCTCATCTTATTATGACATTTGCTTAAACTTTAGAAGTTTAGTAGGAGATAAATTTCTTAGCATGCTTGAACAATGATTGGAAGGGGACCTCCATTGAAGAATCTCTTAGGAATTTTTTTATGAGAAAGGACACAAAGAGGTATAAGGCTCTTCCTCTAACCATAGCCTTGGGAATCTGGTTGGCTCGAAACTCTATTCTCTTTGAAGATAAAGATACCTTTCCATTGAAATGTTCTATCCAAATTTTGAACATCCAATCTATTTTCCCTCAATATAAGGATGGATGTATCGCATTGAAGCTATAATATTACGCCAATGGGTTTCCTTAGGAGGAGACCTAGACCACATTAATGTGCCCCTGGAGGTGGTTCTAGTACAAGAGAAATCTTCTATCCCCTTCAAATGAAATCGTGAATGGTTGAAGGATGAAGATTTATTGAATAAAGAAATAGATTCATGGAATCCCTTTGATGCTTCTCTTGATGAATCACCTTCCATTCATTTTAATAAAAAAATAAAAAGGGTAAAGAAGATTGCAATTAATTGGTCTAATAAGAAAAAAATAGAAAGATGATAGGATCTTAAGAGTAGTTGAAGAGTTTCTAGACTCCTACTATAACAAAGAAGGATTTGGTTCCCTCTCAAAGAATGAAAAGGAGGATATGAGACTCTCTCAAGATAAAAAAAAAGGGGNGGGGGGGGGGGGTGAATATCCTACTAGATAGGGAGTAAAAATGGGGAATCAAGAATAGAGATATTTGGTTCCAGGTAGGGGATGGAAATAATATTTTTTTCCACATGTATGCTAATAATAGGAAAACTATTAATTCAGTTTGGAAGATACAAAGAGAGGATGGATCCATGGCTACTAAATTCTCTTTGTCAAAAAGAATTTAGAGCAACCATATTTGCAATCATTAGACTAACTAACTTGTTTCCAATATTTGTTAATCGTGAATATAAGAAAGAATTAATAGATGAAGTGAAAAAAGAGGATCTTTTAGTAACTCTCCAAATATTCCAAAAGGATAAAATCCCTGGTCCGGATGGCCTTCCAGTCAAATTATTTCTGATTTGTTTTGATTTCATTGAAGATGACCTTCGATGATTGATCAAGGTCTCTAGTACCTCTGGTAAATTATTAGTATCTTTTAATATTGATTTCTTATCTCTTATTCCTAACACATATAATCTCATTCATTTTGATCATTTCATATCGATTTCCCTCTATAATCTCATTTACAAAATTATCTCAAAAACAATAGCAACGATGATGAAAGAAATTCTCTCTCATTAGATCTCTCCAAAGCATGTTGGATTATTGAAAGGGAGGAAAATTCACTAGGCACTGTTAAACTGGTAATGAAACATGATAAAAGATGCCATATAGGGTCAAAAATGGGAAGGCCATGTAGTACTAATATAAAATGAGTTAATATAGCACAATTACAACGAATATCAACACATCTTCACACAATGTATCCCTTTTGAAGTTTACTTTAAATTTTAACCTATAACACCTATGGACATTGCCTATTCAACTAATCTAGTTGTATTAACTTTTTCATATGAAAAAAAGGACATTGTCAAAGAAGTGCACTTCTTCAAGCATATCCAAAATTGTAGCACCATGTTGATGGAATTATGTGAAATACATAAGAGAAATATAAGGAACACCATGACAAGCATTGCATCCAACACAACTTTTCTGATATCGATAAGAATTTTCTTTAAATTTAAAAAGAGAGATTCAAAAGCACAAGTCATAAACTTTGGCCATTATGATACAATCCATATGTTATCACCAAGTAGTGTCATGACAATGTCTTCAATGTAGATTTACCAAGGAGGGATGTATTTAGTGTTCAATATTGTATTGCTACAACCTTTCAATCCTCTATTTCTTAAGTTAAGAACCACATAACTAGCACTTCCAATAGACATTGATCTATAGTTCAGTTCATTGGCATCTAGACATTGATCTATAGTTCAGTTCGTTGGCCTCTTTAGATCAAATAATTGACCAAACAAAGTGACATACTCATGACATGTATATAAAACTCTTAAAAATCGTAAAGGTGTGTCAATTCTTGACACAATTAAAGTACTTCACACTTGAATCAATTCTTGACACAAGTAAAGTACTTCGCACTTGAGCAAGTGTAATAAAAGTTTCATCATTTATTGGATAGTGCCATTAAATTTTCTCCTTAAGTTTTTTTAATGTGATGGGAACTAAGACTTCTCTCAACTTGATGCAATTGGGATCATTTCTACCTAGCGGGTGAGTAATTTGTGCATTTGCACTTTTTTGGTCTATGTTAGACCCATTTTGGGCTTCAATGTTCCAAAACTAAAGGGCATCTCATGCTACCCTCCTGTGTAAATAGTGTGTGTTCTTTGTTGATGTTTATGATCTCTTGTGTACAACCGCTACTTAATCTCCAATGTGTTTGTATTATAGTGCTAATACTTTATTGGATATGTGTCAATTCACCAAATACATTAAAATATGACTTGAAATAGATTGTGTTAAAAAAAAAAAAAAAAGGACTCAATATTATAGACATCACAAGATAAATATTGGAAGTAAAGTATTAAAATGAAAACCAAATTTTATTAGTGAATCAAATGGTGAAAAACAATGCAATGTAAATAGAAAAATAAACTCACTAAAATGATAGTAGCCTATTTGTGAAAAAATATATGACAATGAGATAATTTGAAATTGATCCAAAAAGATAATGAGTATCGCTACACTAGGAACTCCAAGAGAGTATAAGGTGCCATCAGAGCTCCAAGAGAGTACCAGGTTACATCAAAGCTCCAAGACAGTACCAGGAGCCATGATGTTTGGAAGAGAGTACTAGGAGCTATGATGTTTTCTTTGAGTACATTTGTTGGATAAAAAAAAATATTGCAACTAGATATGTTTGTGGTGTAGGTTCATGCATGAGAAATAGGTTATAAAGTATAGGTGATCTGAGATATTTTCATCGTGACTTATAAAGAATTGCATTAAATTAGCATAAATTAAAGTGCACCATTAAAGAAGGGAAAACTCAAAAATGAAGATACATAAGCATCATATCTGAACACAAAAGCTTGATAACGGATTTGTTCCCTGGTGGACTACGTCTTCGGGTCCTACTCTCAAATAAGTAGGCTCTTTCATGAACTCAACAAAAGAATTTGGCAAAATACATAAGTATACCTCATTCTGAAATCAAGTTGCAGAAATAATGCTCAAATCAGAAAATAGATAGCACCATTGAATTTGTCGCGTCGAATTACCCAAAAATGACTGTCTCCACACTTCGATCCGACTTTGGCACTCCTAGGCCCAAGAAGAATTTTTTCTTGGTTTTCGTGCCCTCTACAACCTGCAATAATGATTGTCCTTGCCTTCAAAATCATGCCCACAGGTCGTACAATATGTGCCCCCTTCCCGTATCTGGGCGGATACACTTCTTAAGTAATTAATTGGGCGATATGTACCAAGTGGTACGCACGGCGAAATGGTTATGGATGGACATATTAAGGCTTGGGTGTAGGCGAAGGTTCCGGGGTCGATCCCCATGGACTATGTTTTTGGTTGGTATTTTCTATATTGTTTACAATGTATATTTCTGCCCCGCTAACTTTAGCGGTGTCTCTAGAAGGTCTATCATATGTTTCCAAAGTTGGCTTGGTCCACCAGATTTGGTGGACCCGCCAACTTTTTGTTTTCAAAATTCATTCACGGGTTGTCCTTGGGATTTTCTTGCCTGCCACATGGTAGTCCATGATTGGGCCACGTTGCCCCCTGCCAAGTCAGCACGCCACATCATCTGTACGGACTGGCATGTGGCACGATCTAACTGGTCGATCGATTCAAAAAGCCAATAATCGGGTGACACATGGTAGGCTCTGGTGTTGCCACGTCATCATGATGATGTCATCATGCCACATGTCACTTCCCTACTCCTACCACGTGCATTGTATGAATTTTGATGTCATTCGCATGGATGTTGACGTCATCAATATGGATGTTGACTCATCCCCTGTTGATTGGGCTAGGTTGACCAATCTTTGACCGTGAATATATTTCAATCTGTAACTTCATTTGACGAGTCGTTTGCACTGTTATAAATCTTGCGACGCGCTCTTCATGGTAATGCTATTTTCACTGAGTTTTGGGAACTTTGAATTTTTTCCCTTTCTCTGTCTGCTGGAGCCATTTTAAGCATTATGAGTTGCCTCTGTGAGTTCTGAGTTGTTCTGAGCCTTCTCTGGATCCCTTTTGGATCATGCCTTCCCACTAAGAGCTTTTTGAACCACCAAAATATTTCATCAATAAACATGTAAGTGACGGAAGAGTCCCCTCACTTTGTCCTTCTCAATCCACTTTGCCTTGCTTGGATGTGTGCCTTTTAAGTCTACTCAAAGATAATCATAACCCCTGTGTGAATTCCTTGTCCTCGTGTCTATGATGATATCTTCCTGTATCTCATCCAAGTACCCAGGTGAAAAATAATGACCTAAAGGTATTGAAACTTCCTCATCTTGATCCATGATCATGGGAGGCTAAAAAAGTTTCAAGTTCTCAACATTCACAACTGAGTAAATTTGCATATAAGGTGGAATATCTAGATGGAAAGAATTGGTACCACTTTTATCCAAGATAGTGAAGGGTCCATAATGAATGGGCTTGAGTTTCTTGCCTTCACCCTTCAATCTCTCCTTGTTGATGTGAAGCCATACCCGGTCTCAAACCTGGAACTGATGATCAACCCTGTGCTTCTCATGCCAAGATTTATACTGTGCTTTACTTTTCTCCAATTGTTCCCTAACTTCCTAGTGTATCTATTGGATCCTCTGGATGAACTTGCGAGCTTTGTCCTCTGTTCATTCTTCATTCACATCAACATCTCTCCCATACATCAAGTCCAAAGGAACCTTTGGTAGGTACCCAAAACATGTCTCAAAAGGTGAACTCTAAGTGGATGAATGTAAAGCTCGGTTGTACACATGTTGTAATAGGGTATCTGTTCATCCCATACTTTGGGACGCTTGCTGCAATAGCCTTGAAGAAAAAATACCATTGTTTGGTTTACCACCTCTGTCTATTTGTTGGTCTATGGATGGAAAGCAGTGCTCCTCTTCAATTTGGTGTCCATCATTCTCCACAAGATATTCCAAAAGTCCCTAAGTAATTGAGTATCTCGATCTGAGATGATGGATGTGGGTAACCCAAAGTGAACCCAAACATATTGAAAGAAGAGATTAATAGTCTGCTCAACAGTGATATTCTTTTTACATGGCATCAAGATACACATATTTTTGAACCTATCCACTACAACATACAAATAATCATGACCCCCTTTGGTCATTGGTAAACCCCCTACAAAATCCATGGAGACACTTTCCCATGGATGGGATGGAACAAGAAGTGGTGAGTATAGCCCCAGTTTTCTATTAGTGGGCTTACAAGTAGAACACATCACACACCCCTTTACATATTTAGTTACAATTGATTTCATTTGAGGCCAGTAACAAAACCTCTGCAAATGAGCCATAATTTTTCCTACCCCAAAATACCTAGACACAAGAGAAGTGTGAGCTTCTCGTATTACATGGACTCGTTCACTTATAGGAATACATATCTTTCCAAGATGGTAGAATAGTTTTCCCTGCAGACAATAGTTCACTACCTGTGCACCAAGGGTTAGCTTCGTATATACTTCTTTAAAATCTTCATCGATGGAATATTGTTCTACATAGCTATCATGAGACAAAGAAGTCTTCTTCAAAATAATAGAAGCAGCAATAGGAGGTCTATAAAGCATATCATATATATTGTTACTTGTACCCTTGTTGTACTTGATTACCAAATGAAATTGTTGTAGAAAACCCATCCACCTGTAGTGTCCAGATTGTTGCAATTTGGTCTATGCTTGAAGATATTGTAAGGGTTGGTGATCTGTATGTATGATTGTTTCCTTCCCTAACAAGTAGTGCTTCCATTTCTTTACGGTATGGACTGATTCATACAAATCTTTATCATATGTAGGATAGTTAACAACATCTTGGTTAAAAGTTTCAGAGTGGTAACAGATAGGCTTACGATATTGAATCAATACTCCACCCATGGCATATTCTCTAGAATTTGTCTCGATCTCAAAAGGTTGTTGAAGATTTGACAGTGCTAATACTGGTGTGGTACTGATCTTCTCCTTCAAAATATTGAAATCTTTTTGTTTCTTTCCTTCCCACTAAAAAGTGTTCTTCACATTGGTGAAGGAATGCAAAGGAGCTGCTATAAAGGAGAAGTTGGGAATGAATCTCCTCCAATACTGGACTGCACCTAAGAAGCTTCAAACTTCGGTTACACTCTTTGGCTCAGGCCATTTTACAATTACATCAATTTTGGAAGGATCAATTTTCAATTGTCCTCCTCCTACAATATGACCTAAGTACACAAGTGTATTCTTCCCAAATTACAATTTAGACAATTTTACATACAACTTTTCCCTTTGCAAAGTATCCAATACTTACTTTACATGCCTCACATGCTCATCCCAAGTCCCACTAAAAACAAGAATGTATTCTAAATATACAATCACAAAGTCACTAGAAAAGGCCTGAATACCTCATTCATCACACGCATGAAAGTTGTTGGAGCATTACAAAGCCCAAACGACATAACCAACCACTCAAACAATCCTTGTTTGGTTTTAAAGGCAGTTTTCCATGCATCCTGTTCTACAACCCTGATTTGATGATATCCACTATGCAAATCCAACTTAGTGAAATAAATAGCATTCTTCAATTGATCAAGTAAATCAATTGAAAGCTAGGAAGAGGGTATCGATTTTCCACTGTGACTTTATTTAAAGATCGGTAATCGACACACATTCACCATGTGCCATATTTCTTTGGCACCATCACGATCGGATAACCACAAGGAGATGAACTGGGCCTGATGACCCCTTGATCCAGTAAGCCCTGTACCTTCTTCTTGATCTCTGTCATCTCCACAATTGACATCCTATACAAGCCCACATTAGGAAGAGGAGAATCCTACTGAAGATGTATCTCATGTTGGATTTCCCTCATAGGAGGTAATCCATCTAGTTCCTGAAAAATATCATCATACTTAGAAACAATATCAATTAATTATGTTTTATGTGATGGATCTGTTAGAAAAACAGGACCACGGAGCAATAAAATAAAACAAATGCAGAAACAAAACACAGAAGACACACAATACAAGAGAGACACATATTTACGTGGTTCACCCAGTGTGGGCTACGTCCACCAGAGAAATTGCCAGGTCCTTC
>ML792497.1:65872-88058 GCA_009831015.1 Picea engelmannii | reverse complement strand
GCCAGCGCATCCATCAAATCCTTCGTTGTCTTTTCTTTCGAAATATTGAAAGCCACCGACGCTGCCAGGCTCAGCCGTATCGTTCCTAGAGCCTTTCTGTCAAGAATCTCCCATTCTTCGTCCTTCATGGCCGTCGGCTTCTTCGCTACTCCACTCAATGGTAGGAATAGATCCTTTTGATATAAATAGTCTTCCATCTGCATCTTCCATAACTGGTATTTTTGGCCATTAAATTTCTTGACCCTAAACTTTCCATCTTCCGATATTGCTCCCACTTGAACCAGGAACCCTCTTTTCCTGCGAGTTACCTTACGCTCTGATACTAGTTGTTAGAAAAACAGGACCGTGGAGCAATAAAATAAAACAAATGCAGAAACAAAACACAGAAGACACACAATACANCCAGGTCCTTCCTTTATTATTATCCAGCAAAATGAAGGGATAAAACCTACAGCAAAACCCGTTGTAACTTCCTCTTCTTTCTCTCACATTCTCCTCTCTCAGAATACAATATTCACCCTCGTACATAGCCGCAATACATTTCCCTCATAAAAGAGGGTTTCCTTCTAGGGAAAAAAACCCTAACATAATCTCTACCATTAGATCTGCAACCTTATAATGAACGGTCCAGATTTACAATGAAATTACAATATACTTTTATAAGGCAATTTTTTCTTCGGGGGACGCTGGGGGCCCGCTTGCCCCCAGACCCCCCAGCCGGGGGGATGGACCCCGCAGAGGGGCTACCCCCCCTCTGCACTCCCCCGCATGGAAGAGTGTACATACTTCTGGGGTGTAAATACTTCATGGGGTATAGACACGGCTGAAAGCAAAGAACTCTGAATCAGGAAGATAATCAGGCTCCACAACCAATAGGATCACACCCTTGGAAAGTGTCAGATGCCCCAACATATTCTCTCTGACGACCATGAGTACATATCTCTTATTATTGTTTATGATTATTTCCATTTTCCCTTCAGTAACAAGTGTTGTATTTACCCTCATGTTGTGATCTCTAACAATATATTCCACTCCCCCTTTAGTAAGGTGATATTTGTTCTCATGACGAAAGAAGACTGTTTTTCTATCATAAATATAAGGACTTCCCAACACTATGCCACATATATCAAGTGGTACAACATCCAAATCCACTTCATCAATCAACTTTGAAGAAATAGCAAATCTGATCCTACATTGTCTTGTGACATTAAGTTTTGCTTTATCACATACCCAACCAAGAGGATAAGGCTTCGAATGTGGTTTCGTTTCAAGACCCATCTTATTGACAAGTGCTTCAGATATTAATTTTACTTGGGAACCTAGATCAAATAATGTATCTATCTTTGTATGTTTAGATACAACTCTTATATGAAATAACTCATTCCTCTTTCGTTCATCAACATGAGATTCATCATTGGAACTAGAACTAGCATGAAGAGAATATTTACCTTGTACTTCAACTGTTGTGATCTTTCCTTCATCTCCTGAATCGGAACCAAGATCTTGTTGCATTGTAGTAACGGTCTTTGTCTTCCCCTTTCCATCGAACTGTTTCGGTTTCTTTTATGGATGCAGTTTCCAATAGTGTTCTTCATCGTGACCGCTCTTCTTGCAATGAGTGCAAGATGGTTTTCCTCCTTCTCTCGTCACTGTAGCGATCTTCTTGTCCTTCCTTTTAAACTTCTTAAAAGTATTTTGTGGGAAATTGGAAGGTTTCTTTGTGGGATCTTATTGAACATGTTTCCCCCTGTTCTCAAAGTGAGTGGTTTGCACACAAACTTCATCAAGACTAGTGGGGTTAAAAAAAAGCAAAGTATGACGAATGTAACTATGAAGTGCACCAATATTGTAACAACCAAATATTTCTAAACATCATTAAGTTTCATAAGCAATTTATTTCATAAACTGAGACAATAACTTCGTAGCATAATATTGATTTTCATAACAGCAACTTCAGTAACTTAGAATTATCAATGAATAATGATTTCATGGCAGAATGAAATAACTACATAACTTAATAAATTACTTGGTTCTGATGCTAATTTATGTTTCCTTGTCGCCTTGATGTTGCCTTCCTACTACCTGATACATAGATCAACCCAGCCACAAACAAAGAATAACTACCCAAACCTACTGTCCTCCCTGCCAACTAGGAAAACTACCTAGCTCCAGGATATCTATGGATATCCTGGCCCCCGTGCCCAAAACCTCCAGCAACATGGTGCCCCTGTATGTTCCATTGTAGGGTGTTGACCCTAGTTCTGTTAGGAGGGGTGGAGGCATTTCCCACCGTGTATCCTCCATTGTAGGGTGTTGACCCTGGTTCTGTTAGGAGGGGTGGAGGTGTTTCCCACTGTGTATCCTCCATTGTAGGGCGTGGACCCTAGATATTATTAGGAGGGGTGGAGGCATTTCCCACCGTGTATCCTCCAAAACCTGAATTCATGGGAGAACGATGCTAGTTCACGCTCCCCAAGACGTGTGATGATGATTGTCAGTTGTCTGCTAGGGAAGCTTGGTCGAGATAGCGACACTTCCACTTACGGGTTCTATTTGGAGTTAGGTCAATATAGTTGACGCTCTAAGATAGTCTACCAGAGGAAGGATAGGAATGGAGATGGAAGTAGGTTAGGGAGGAAGGATGAGTAGTAATAGTTGAGACAATATGGAGATCTGTCTTGTGATGGAATTTGATGTCGTCCCTTAAAAAAAAAAGAGAAATGTGTATATATGAATATTCATTATTACGTAACTAAACCACAGTTACTTAAAATAAATTGTTGAACCGGATAATTGTAATTAAAGAATTTCTCAAACAATTGATTGATTGTAGTCTTTTATAAAAGACTAGTCTTGCTGACTGGATTGATGCATACATAAATTACTAAAGGATGATAGTTTTGATTATTAGTACATGCACAAGACTTGCATGTACTAGATACACATGCATTTCTTGTACATATACACTAGTATGTATGAGATTTCTTGACTTACTTACTAATAATGTCAGTTACTTGTTATGAATGTGTGAACCATGCTCTTTTCCTTTGTACCATCAGATACCTTAACTTCGGGACGAATTTTCTTGAAGGGTGGGTGTATGTAACGACCCTAGTTGGATAAATGTTTAAAGATTATAAAGTAAAATTAATTAAAGAATATAATTGTGGTTAACTAAGTAATAATTTAACTACAGATCACATTTAATGACCTGAGAAATAAATTTAAGAGATCAATGAAATATGTTATAAAATGGTTGCGTATGCAACAGGGGATAACCTGTTCATCTCGAGAAGATAAAACATTAAAGGAAGGATCGGGGAGAGGGACGAGGGCAGGTAAGGGAGTAAAGGCAGGAGTCGGTGTAAGAGGATGAGGGGGATGGATTATGCGGAGGATGAGATTTGTTGTGAGCAGGGAGTTTCTCACGGTGGCTTTTGATCAGTTGAGGCACCGAGTTGCTGGAGGTTTTGGGCACGGGGGCCAGGATATCCATAGATATCCTGGAGCTAGGTAGTTTTCCTAGTTGGTAGGGAGGACAGTAGGTTTGGGCAGTTATTCTTTGTTTTTGGCTGGGTTGATCTGTGTATCAGGTAGTAGGAAGGCAACAACAAGGCGGCAAGGCAACAGAAATTAGCATCAGAACCAGGTAATTTATTAAGTTATGTATTTATTTCATTCTACCATGAAATCATTATTCATTGATAATTCTAAGTTACTGAAGTTGTTGTTATGAAAATCAATATTATGCTACGAAGTTATTCTCTCAGTTTATGAAATAAATTTCTTATGAAACTTAATGATGTTTAGAAATATTTGGTTGTTACAAATATACTTCATTAAAGTTTCATAAGAATCCAAAGGAATGTTCAATGCAAGAGCTTTCTTCCTAAATTCTTCTGTGGAACTTTGTACAGTTTGACCTTTACTTTGCCTTAAAGTTTTCCATTCCATCATTGTTTTATGTAAATACCCTAATGGATAAAATTGCTTCCTTATTGTTGATTTAAATTCCAACCATGAGGAAATAATATTACCACACTTACTTATGTTCTGAAGCTTTCTCTCCCACCATACGAGAGTGGTTCCTTCCAACCAAAGAGAATCCAGTTGCACTTTAACTTCATCATCATCAATATGTTGGACATGGAAATACACTTCAACCTGTCGGATCCAATTATCTAGCTTTTCAGGATTAGCATCTCCATTAAACATAGGTAAAGAAAATTTTACATCAAGCTTTAATAGTGGTTTATTAAAAGAGGTTTTGTGGCTAGAATGATGAGAATGATGAGAATGATCAGAGGAAGAAGAACTAGAACTCGAAGGTGAAGACGGAGGCTCAAGAGGATCTCCTCCAGCCCCTTGGTTTACCAAAGCATCATCATCTGCATGTGCTTCCTTTTTCTTCCCTTTCTTCTTCGTCCTCTTCTCGTAATCTCCATACATTTGTTCGACCATTTCTGACATGCGATAAAAGTCCATGTGAAAGTTTTTCTCTTGTTCATCATGCTTGTCCTCTTCTACCATTTTCTTCCTTCTAGATGCATGACCAACTTGGCCCTAGTAAGCATTCACACTCAACAATTCAAGTCAAAGACGACTACTCTAATACCAACATGATCCGAGATATTTTCATTGTGACTTATAAAGAATTGCATTAAATGAGCATAAACTAAAGTGCACCATTAAAGAAGGGAAAACTAAAAATGAAGAGACATAAGCATCAGATATAAACACAAAAACTTGATAACGGATTTCGTCCCTGGTGGACTACATCTCAGGGTCCTGCTCTCAAATGGGTAGGCTCTTTCATTAACTCAAAAAAAGAATTTGGCAAAATACATAAGTATACCTCATTCTGAAATCAAGTTGCATAAATAATGCTCAGATCAGAAAACAGACAACACCACTGAATTTGTGGCGTCGAATTACCCAAAAATGATTGTCTCCATGCTTCGATCCGACTCTGGCACTCCCAGACCCAAGAAGAATTTTGTCTCAGTTTTTGTGCCCTCTGCAACCTGCAATAACGATTGTCCTCACCTCGAAAATCATGCCCACAGGTCGTACGGTTTGTGCCCCCTTCCCGTATTTGGGTGGATACACTTATTAAGTAATTGATTGAGCGGTATGTGCCAAGTGGTACCCGTGGCGAAATTGTTATGGGCGGACATACTAAGGCTTGGGCGTAGGCGGAGGTTTCGGGGCCGATCCCCACGGACTTTGTTTTTTGTTGGTATTTGTTATATTGTTTACAATGTATATTTTTTCCGCGCTAACTTTATTGGTGTTTCTAGAAGGTCTATCATTTTTTGCCAAAGTTGGCATGGTTTCCCAGATTTGGCGAACCCGCCAACTTTTTATTTTCAAAATTCGTTCACAGGTTGTCCTTGGGCGTTTCCTGCCTGCCATGTGGTAGCCCCTGATTGGGCCACATGGAAACCTCTCATTGGGCCACACTTCCCCCTGCCAAGTCATCATGCCACATTAGTGCACCACGTTAGTGGTACGGACTGTACATACTACCACATGGAACGATCTGACTAGTCCACGGGTCGGTTCGAAAAGCCAATTATCGGGTGACACGTGGAATCCTCTGGTGCTACCACATTAGCATGCCACATGTCACTTCCCTGATCATGCCACATGAACTGTACGGATGCGGACGTCATCCATACGGATGTTAACGTCAGTAGTATAGATGTTGACTCATCCCTTATTGATTGGGCTAAGTTGACCAAACTTTGACCATGAATATGTTGCAATATGTAACTCTGTTTGATGAGTCATTTGCACCGTTAGAAATCTTGTGATGTGCTCTGCAAGATCATGTAATTTTCACTAAGTTTTGGGAAATTTAATTTTTTTCCCTTTCTCTGTCTATTGGAGCCATTCTGAGCATTCTGAGTTGCCTCTGTGAGTTTTGAGTTGTTCTTAGCCTTTTCTAGATCCCTTTTGGATCAAGAGGATTCATGTTTCTAAACATATGTACTAGAATCAAGGACCTGTTTAGATTAGTTGATATCATCGCTATTTTTGGAGGCTTTGTAAAAAGATATACTTAATTGGAAATTATTTAGTGACTTTTATGAGTCAGAGGAATTAAGAGATAGAATGTACATTGTTCCTAAAACGAAAATATAGAATTTGTCTCGACTCTCCACTCCTTAATGCACTCAAATTCATAGGTTTCCATTGATTGATTCACTTCCTAATCTACACCATAGGGATACCATTGACTTATTGAAAAACAATACATGTCTAATAATTATCTAGATATGAAAGAGAATATGGTATTAAATATTCATCCTAATAATATTTTTAGCACATAAACCTTCTTCAATAAAGCTTTGTGACAAATATTTAATGCCCACACCAAGTCCAATAGTAACAGAATTGAGTTCTATAATATCCTACAAGTTTGTTTGGACAAGGTCAACATGAGCATGTCATACATAATCACTCAATCTAGTGTTTTCAAAAATTGACCCCTCAATGCAAAAATTGTGTTATTTCTTACTAAGCAAAACCCTAGTTCCAGAGATCATTGAATAAAATATTTTCCAGGAAATGGAATCACAAGAGAGGGGTTCCCATAGATTTAATCCAATGTCACAAATCCAATGTTATTAATTGTTCATCGATCTAAGTCTTGGCTAGTGTTTTAGGGCGAGTTGAAACTTGCTTCCTAAAGCCATACATGGACACATTAAGAATTTGGTTTGGGGGCATAAAAACCAAATTGAGCAACAAAATTGAGTTTTGCAATATCTTGCAAGTTTTTTTGGACAAGAATGATGTGGGCACGTTATACACAATCACCTAATCTATAGTTTTCAAAAATTGACCCCTTGGTGAAAAACATTCATTGTATCTTGTTGAGCAAAACCCTTGTTTTGGAGATTGGTGAATAAAACATTTTTTTCAATGGAATCATGGGAGAGGTATGACCCTAGATATCATATGATGTGATTAGTCCAACACAATTGAATTTTCATCTATTTGATTCTTGATTAGTGTTTTATGGTGAGCTACAAGTCACTTCATGAAGCCATACATGGACACATTAAGAATTAGGTTTGGGGGCATAAAAACTAAATTGAGAAGAAAATTTTATTTTTGAAATATCTTTCAAGTGTTATTGGCCAAGGATGATGTGGGCACATTATACACAATCATCGGATCTAGATTTTTCAAAAATCAACCCCTTGGTGAAAAAAATGCTTTATCTCTTATTAAGAAAAACCCTAGTTTTGGAGATCGATGAATAAAACATTTTTTGGGAAATGGTATCATGGGAGAGGGATGACCCTAGATATAATATGATGTGATGAGTCCAAAAAAATTTAATTTTCATATATTTGAGTCCTGATTAGTGTTTTATGGTGAGCTACAACTCACTTCTTGAAGCCATTTACGAACAGATTGAGAATTTGGTCCAAGGGAATAAAGACTAAACTAAGAAATGATATTGAATAACGCAAGATACTTTAAGGTTGTTTGGCCAATTCATTCATGAGCACGCTCTCCATAATCACCCAATCCATAGTTTTCAAAATCAACCCTTTGGTGCAAAAATTGCATTGTCTCTTACTAAGCAAAACCCTAGTTTTGGACATTGTCAAATAAAACCATTTTTTAGAAATGGAATCACAAGAGAGGGGTTCCCCTAGTTGTATTATGATGTCATGGATCCAATTCAATCGATGATTCTCTGATCTGAGTCCTGGATAGTGTTTTATGGTGGGTTACAACTCGCTTCCTGAAGCCATTTAGGAACACATTGAGAATTTGTTCTAAGGGAATAAAAATCAAACTAAGAAGAAGAATTGAGTTTTGTAAGCTCCTTATATCATGTTTGGACAAGGAAAATGTGATCATTCAATCCAAAATCACGCAATCAATATTTTTCAAAAATCTACCCCTCTGTGCAAAAATTACATTGTCTCTTATTATACAAAATCCTAGTTTCGGAGATTTTTTAATAAAAACAAATTTGGGAAATGGAATCACGGGAGAGGGGTTTCCTAGCTGTAATAAAATTTCATGAGTCCAAAACAATAAACGTTTCATCAATACGAGTCTTGTTTAGTTTTTTATGGCAAGTTGAAACTCACTACTGGAAGCCATTGAGGGACACATTCATAATTTGTTCTATGGGCATACAATCCAAACCGAGAAACAAAATTGAGTTTCATAAATATTACAAGTTTTTTTATCCAATGCCTACATGAGAACACAATAAATAATCAATCAATCTAGAGTTTTCAAAAATTTACCCCTTAGTGCAAAAATTACAATGTTTGTCACTAAGAAAAACCTTAGTTTCGTAGATCATTGAATAAAACATTTTCCAAGTAATGGAATCATGAGAAATGGGTTCCCCTAGCTGTAATTAGATGTCATGATTCCAATTCAATTGATGATTCATCAATCCAAATCTCATTTAGTGTTATATGTTGATTTGCAACTCACTTCATGTAGCCATTCAGAGACACATTGAGAATTTGGTCCAAGTGAATAAAAACCAAACCGCACCCTGGATGGGGGGACACATGGAGCACGCATGTCAACGACTGGGGCAGACACGAGGACAGTTAAATCCCCTCACCGCCACCCTCCTCCCCTGTCAATTTGTGATGTCTAGTTTACATGTATGTCAAGGCTTAGTGCGTTGGGTCTTAATGGAGACTTAGGCTCTTAGGTTCAGCTCCTCAACAATAGTCCAAAACAACTAATGGACATTAATTCTGCACTAATGGCTACATGAGCCATCAACTCCTCCGTCCTCCTAGTCTTATCCTCTTGTGGAGGGTCCTATATTAGGAATTCGGTCACAGCTCATGGTTTTATTTTGCTTGATTTTATCCATGCCCTAGCTTTCCACCCTCTGTCTCTTGCTCACACCATTGTTGATTCCATTCACCCTGCACTCTTATTAGCCATGCCCTATGAGAGAGGTAAGTCTCGGTGAAGGCCAGCCTATTACGACCGATTTGGTAGGCAAAAACACCTGGGACTAGCCTTGTTCGCTCTCATCCCAAGTGGTAGCTCGGACCACTCACCATCCTATGATCAGAATTAGTATGAGGCGGCTCAACCAAAGCCCCTTCCTTCAAGAACAAAATGTCTCCATGGAGGTTTTCTGGTGGAAGAGGAAATTCCTCCCAACTGGGAGGAAATTCTGCCTTTCCTACCGTCAACTGCCTTGGAACAACGACCGACCATTTGCACCACCACCCCTTTCTAGGAGCCATCCGAGACATGATGCATTGTGGAAGGGGAAATACCTCTTCAAGAGGAGCACTTGAGACATAATTCTGCTACCACTATGGAAGAGGACCATGCCACGAATTCCACCACTGCTAATGATTCTGTTGTTGCTACCATGGACAAGGACCCTGGAACAAACAAGGATGACAATGACACTAAAGAATAGGCTCACCTGGCTCCCAACTCTTGTAGGCTCATAGAAGACCACCTGGTATTGATCTTCGAGATGTGCAAGGATTTGGCAAAGCAGCAACACAACCAATTCATCCTCAACAAGTGTTTGGATGTCCTATATGACTCCCTATCAAGCGAGCCTGAGAAAATTCGATGCCTGACTTGCTTCCAGCCTTTTGTCTTATGACTTCGCTAGGATGAATGATCAGGTTCACCTCATGTCTATTTCTCTTACAATTTTTTTCTCTGGTCTAAATGTTATGGTTTCCACGCTTGTGGAAGAATAGGTGGCAAGTCCCCATGTTTGTTGACAGTTGTCTTTTTTAAGGTTTATGAACAATGGTTCCCACACGTTCTGGTTTCCACTGCAATGGAAAAACATATGGTGTGCTATAGTGTATACTTAGACATGTGTGATTTTTTTATAAAGTAAGTTAATACAATACTTTTTATTTAAAAAAAAAAAAAAAAAACCACAGTAGAATTAAATTTTATAATATATTGCAAGTGTATTTGGCCAAAGCCAATGTGACCATGCTATCCACAATCAGCCAGTCTATATTGTTTTTTAAATCGATCTCTTAGTGAAAAATTTGCATTTTCTCTTGCTGAGAAATACATAGTTCCAAAGATATTTGAATAATACATTTTCTAGGAAATAGAATCATTGGAGAGGGGTTCCCCTAGATGTAATCCAATATCATGATTCCAATGCAATTTATGGTTTTTCGATCTAATTATCGATTAGTTTTTTATGGAGAGTTGTTAATCGCTTCCTGAAGCCATTCAGGGACACATTGAGAATTTGGTCTAAGGGCATAAAAACCAAATCGAGCAGTATAATTGAGTTTTATAAGCTCATGCAAATGTGTTTATCCAAGGTTGACATGAGAGAAATATCCATAATTTATTGATCCAAATTTTAAAAAAATCAACCCCTTAGTGCAAAAATTGCATTGTCCCTTACTGAGAAAAACCTAAGTCTCGGTGATCATCAAATAAAACATTTTTGGGGAAATGGATGTTGGGTATATGTTATATTATTTTCATTATTATTTCATGTAATGTAAACTATAATGGGAGAAAGGGGGCATCGCATAGTCCCCCCCTATTGGGGGTTTCGGGGGCATATCCCTCGAGAAAAAAAAATGGGTTGTTTTTGGTTTGTTTTTGGCCTATTTTTTGGTGCTTTTCTACCCATTGTAATGTCATTCTGATCAAGGAATCTAATTCAGGTCAATGGATTAGGGTTTTGGATGTCACGAGATCATATATATTGTATTTTAATGGTGAATTTAACACAATGAGAGTTAGAGGTGTGGTTCTAAACATTTATTGGTTTTCCTGGTTAAGGGTTTCTAGGGTAAATTTCTTAGTACTATGTTTGATTGTTATTTGTTTCTTTCTAATTTATAAAGAATTTGTATGTGCATTGATATAGTGTAAAGGTTTAAAACCCACAATGGAATCATGGGAGAGGGATTTCTCTAGCTACAATCTGATTTTATGATTCGAATGCAATCAATGGCTCGTCGATCAGAGTCTCAGTTAGTGTTTTATGGCAATTTGCAACTGACTTCATGAAGCCATTCAGGGACACATTGAGAATTTGGTCCAAGAGCATAAAATCCAAGATGAGCAGCATAATCAAGTTTCATAATCACTTGCAAGTGTGCTTTACCAATACCAACATGAGCATGCTATACACAATTTCTCGATCCATAGTTTTCAAAAATTCATCCCTTAGTGCAAAAATTGCATTATCTCTTACTAAGAAAAACCCTAGTTTCGGAGCTCAATGAATAAATAATTTTATAGGAAATGGAATCTTGGGAGAGGGGTTCCCCTGGTTGTAATATAATTTCATGAGTCCCATTGAATCGATGGTTCATCGATCCTAGTCTTGGTTAGTGTTTTATGGAAAGTTGCAACTCGCTTTCGGAAGCCATTCAAGAACACATTGAGAATTTTGTCCAAGGGCATAAAATCCAAATTGAGAAGGAGAATTGAGTTCCATAAGATCATGAAAGTGTGTTTGGACAAGGTCTATGTGAGCATGATATACAATACAATTTCTTGATCCAATGTTTTCAAAAATCAACCCCTTGGTGCAAAAATATGTGAGTGGATTTAGGGAATGGCCTTCTTTTGGAATTATATATAAACATGGATGGTTAGAGAAAATTGAAAGATTATAATATAATGAAAATTGCTAATGAGACACCTAAGACTATAGGGACATAACTAAATGTTATTAGGATGCAACAAGGACATTAATGAGAAACAAAATATGTTAAAATGACTCAACTAGGATGCTAATACAACATGATTAAGACACATATATATGTGACACTTAGGATGCAAAAATAATGCAAGTAGGAATCTATGAAGACACTAGTAAGACACTAAGGAGACCCTAAGACCCTAGTAATATGGAATTGTGACAATAATTATAATTTCTCTAATTAATTTCATTTCAGAATGAGGTATCCTACCAGTGAAAGCCCCCAAATCTATTTGGAATGATGCATCGAGACTGTCTCATCTAATATAATAATTTTGAAGGGTTTTGAAATTACATTTAATGATTTGAGATGTTTGTTTGAGAAAACAATGTTTTAATGTGATCTTGCTAACAATTGATTGTGGAAATACAAGTCAAGCTACATTACGATCTTGAGAACGAGTTTTCTTATCAATTTTATGAAAAACATCCTCAAGGATTATAATAATATGATTACTTGTTTCTAAACTTTTAATTGTTTTAATGCCTAAAATTATCCTAACAACAGTCAATCCCCTAGATTTTAACAAAAATAGAAATAACTAACATTTAGTTGCATCCGATTTCAGTTCAAAATATACTTTAATAATTTTGGATGATTGATAATGAATAGTTTGGTTAGGTAACTTACCCTCAAGTGATTCTAGACCACTTTAATCCCCCTAAATGCATTTAGAAGATATTCGGCGCACACTACTCAATCTAGGTAGGAAATATGGACCCATATTCAGGCATTCTTGACCTCTCTGTTATAGAGTTACAAATGTAGGAGTTCTTACCCCTTCAATAACTTGAGGGTCAAATTTAGGAGAGTGGACATGCTCATGGGTAGTTTATGGAATTTATAATTGTTGAACAAGAGGTTTCACCATAGGAACTTCTTCACTAGAAGGTTTTGTACAATTTTCTCTCTAAATTCATCCATAGTATAATTAGCTTGAATCAAATCCATCATCGTCTTCTCATCCACAACAACTTGTCTTGATGAAAAAATCATTGGAGATTCACTAGAGGTCAGAATTGGATTGGGCTCTATTGAAATGTTGCACTTTGGTTCTGGTGATGAAGGAGAAAGAACAATGGTATCTATTGTGTTAGAATATGTATTGGCCTCTATTGAAAACCTGTATTTTTCCATACCTAACCTTTCCTCTTCTCTTCCTTCAATGACCTTTTCAATGGTTTGGTCTTTCCTAAAATAAGTTCTTGATTGATTATGTTTGTTCCCCACGTTCACAAGGATTGCCAATAAGAAAAAGACAAAAAAATATTCCTTCCAATTACACAAAAATCATAAAAATTGTATGTTGTTGCAGTTTTTCACAAGAGATGTCAAGTAACCTACAAACATGATAATTGTTTTTGGAGTGGATCAGGTGGGGCTTTGTGCTCTTTTTTTTTTTATCTCATAGAAGCACATACATTCTCTAGAACACATGTGTGTTATAACATTCATGTGTTCTAGAGTTTGTGCTTTCTCTTAACACAATGGATCATAAATTCTTATGGTACATACTTTTAATCAAGGTATTTAGACATTAGTGATAAAGAAGGGGGATTAAGTGTGGAGGGGATTGGGGAAAACTAGGGCAAGGAGAACTAGGGTTGAATGTGTTTTTAGGCCTAGAGAAGTGACAAGGGAACTAGGATGAAGGTATAGTGGGTGCGGGGCCTCAAGAAATAGGCATGGGCCTAAGGAGCTAAATGCCTAGGTGTAGAGGAGGTTAGGGGTTGACTAGAAGTGGGGGCCTAGGGGAAAATTGGGATATGGTCCAAGTGGAGGTAGGGGCCTAGGAATATATAGGGATATCAATTGATAAAAGGTAGGGGCCTAAGGGTAGACATGACTAGGGTCTGAACAGAAGCAGGGACAAAATGGTAGAGGGGGATAGGGTTTGGATGGAGATAGGGGCCCAAGGTGGAAGTGGGATAGGGGTAGAGGTTGGGAGATAGTGGTGGGAGGGATTCATGGTAAGGGGTCTAGGACATAGGGGTGGATGGGGTAGAGGCACAATATTGGTACTAATGACCGATGGGCCTGAGTAGGTAGGGAAAATTTTCATAATGGTAGAGGTAGGGAACCATGTGTGGAGGATCCTAAGGGAATCATATGCTTTAGGCCTAGGGATAAAGTGTGGTTCGTTGGGCCCTAGGGGTGTAGGGTCTACAAACCTATTAGGGTCCTACCCTAACCCCCTTACATAGATACTTTATTAATTTATGAGGCCACCTTCCTTGAATAAGACCCATTAAATAGTTAGTTAATAGTCACTCATTGTAATAAAGAGTCTTTTTTAGTAATAATACCCAAATTAGTTGTTCAACCCTCATTATAAGGGGATCATAGGTAGTTAATATTCTTTATGGATAGCTATATATTGAGTATAAGGTTATGTATATTTTTGTCAAAAATATTTATCGTATTTGGAACATTGCTCTTGGAGGTTGCCCCCTTGTAGAGGCAAGTGAACATAGATCTCTATTATTTTCTCCCTTTTCTCTTGTTTTCTCAGGTTTTTCACTACTAATTTCTCTAAAGTTTTGGATTAATTGCATTAAAAGTGGTATCAAATCTCTTTCTTTGGCATAAAGTGGGAGAATTTTTTTATTTTCGTAGGTTTTTTTATGGAAACAAAGGATGACATTCTTCAAATTGATTTATGAAACCTTATGTGTAGAATTCAAAGAAACTAGCCATATATGTAAATCCCTCTAAAAAAATACCCAATTTCAAAAAATATCATCCAAAACAGATTCTAGAAAGTGGAGATATCATTGATTCAAAATTTGTATTTTTTAGGGCTTTTTCTGGTAATGGGTGCCAATTTCGCAAATTGGATATGTTTTTGATAGTGTACAGATTTCAATCAAACTAGTGCCATTATATCCACAAAATATGTGGCATTTCATAATTGGGGTCATAATAGTCAATCAAATAAGTACAACTAAAGTTGTGATCATTTTACATTTTCATCCTCAAGCCCTACCTTACACAAGTTATTTCTTAGTGATTCTAAGAGTTTTTCCTCATGTTAACAAACTCATAATTTTTAACTTTTTTAGAGATGTGTTCTGGTGTCTTTAAATAACACAATGATCTATATTTCAATGGGTAAAGCTATAGTAGGGGGGGGATACATGCGGGAAATACACATGGTTTCATCTTTCCCTGTTGGAAACCCCTGTAACCTCCGTTGGTACCCCTTCGAGTAGTATCGCATCAGACAATACCTGCACTGGTTTCATGTATACCTAGGGGACTTTCCACATACCCTCTGGTATATGGAAAGTCCCCTAGGTATACATGAAACCAGTGTTACATAATCTTATTAGTCATCTTTTTGCTATAGTACACTGAGAGAAACACTCCGGGAGACCACTCTCTAGTACATGGGTAGTTGAGTAGTAAGGATAAGGGCACGGTTGAGCCTCCTTAGTTACTACCCTAAGATATTGGGCCAAGTACTATTGTTGGACCCTACACATATATCATAGAGATATAACACCTAACACTCCCTTGTCCATAATACCTGGTCATCTTTTTTAATGAGCTCACATATGGTGGATATCTATAAACCAACTCATATTGAATCCCTAGAAAATATGGCAACCCACTCTACTACCAATAGATTGGATCAATTGGAGAATCAAGATATGACTCTTAATGAAAAACTTGGGGGAATTCAATCACTTATAAATAATTGGGATAATAAGTTCAATCAAAAGTTGAAGGAGAAGTTGGAGAAGTTGAAAAAAAAATTGATAGAGCAGTTGGCACCTATGAAAGATCATGGCACACCAGAAGAATAAAAATGGAATACACAACACATTGAGCCACACTAGGAAGAAACTTCTCACTTAAGACTATTTAAACACTCACAACTCTCATCAAGTCCACATAACCATAGATTAATGGATAATAACATGTGGCATTATTCTCCTAAGGTGGACCTAAACAAGTTTGATGGTTCTAACCCATATGGATGGGTCACCCAGATGGAACATTACTTTTCCCTCCACAACATTACTGATGACATGAAGAAACTCAAGGTGGAGTTCTTTTATCTAGATCCGAATAATGGCAATGGTGGGAATGGCATAAAAAATCATATGTCAGATATATCACTTGGAGTCAATTTGTTAAAGTTGTCTATGAACTTTTTAAGAAAGATACTCACTATTTGGGGTGACTTATCAAGTCATGCCAAACAAGCTTAGTCACAAATGTTATGGCATCCTTTGAGTAGTTAGATGTCTGCACATATAAATTAACATATTCTTTCTATAAAGAATGTTTCATTAGTGGCTTCAAGGAAGAGATTCGAGAACACGTTAGAATTAAATGTCCCGCTACATGGTTGGAAGTGACACAAAGGGCCCTAGAAGCAGAGATGGTGATCAATGCACAAACAAAAAAACCAACATTCATTCCCCACACTCATCCTCTCTAGTTTACTTCCCCAATCATAACTGCTACTCGTCCCTTTAAAGTACAAAGGTTATCTCCAGTGGAAATGTAAAATTGCCAGAGACAAGGACTCTGCTATAATTGTGATGAAAAATATGCTCCAGATCATTGATGTAAAGAACAATTTTTTTTCCAAATTGATATGACCACTCATGACCTGGTCAAGGACATAAGTATCGATGAGACACCAGAGTTACAAGTTGAAGACACAAACACTCAAACTCGGGAGGATATAGAACCTTCATTCTCTTATGAAGAACCACTTATCTCTCTGCATGCATTATCAGGCATTTCAACTCCACAAACATTCAAAATCATTGGTTATATCAAGCATCATAAATTTATATTTTTAGTTGACATTGGCAATACTCACATTTTTATTCACAAAGTAGTGGAAAAATAAACCCATTGTTATGTACACTTGGTGCCCAACTTTCGAATCATGATCGCACATGGAGATATGATGAAATGTGGGGGAAGATGTGAAAATGTTAGACTCCATATGGGAGACTATTAGCTAAAAACCCATCTATTTTCCATTGATATGGGTGGGTGTGATATAGTATTGGGGTAAAATGGCTACGAACATTGGGACCAGTCACCATCGATTTCAAAGAACTCTATATGAGTTTCACTAAAGAGGGTCATGTACACACCCTTGGAGGGCTTTAGGAAATATCTCCTAAAATAGTCATCTCTCATCGTATGAATAAGTTATTAAAGAAGGGCCACTTTGGAATTATTTCCCAATTTAATGCTATGCAGGTTATGGATAACCCAACACAAAAAAAGCCACCTAGACTTACAAATAGTCTTTGAAAAACATCATCACCTCTTTGATGCACCAAAGGGTTTACCCCCTTCTCGAGGAGAGCATGGCCATGGCATTCCCCTGATTCCAAGAAGTCAACCACCAAATGTACACCCTTATTTCCACCTTTTTGCACAAAATAATGAAATAGAAAAGATCATTCATGAGCTATTGGATGCAGGGGTCACTCGTCCCAGTACAAGCCCTTACTCATCACTAGTAGTTGTGGTATTAAATAAGGAAGGAACTTGGTGCATGTGTCTTGATTTTTGGGCTCTAAATAAGTTAACAATCAATGAAAAATTCTCCATCCATGTTGTTGATGATCTCCTTGATGAACTTCATGGAGAAAAAATTTTCACTAAGCTTGATCTACATTCAAGATACCACCATTTCAGGATGAAAGAGGAAGACATCCCAAAGACATATTTCAGAACACATGAAGGTCATTATGATTTTCTAGTGATGTCTTTTTACCTTTGCAATGTTCCATCCACGTTTCAAAGTCTCATGAACAAGATTTTCAAACCTTTCCTACGCAATTTTGTACTAGTATTCTTTGATGATATATTGATCTATAGTAAAACATGGGAATCACACATAGATCATGTTGATAAGTCCTTGCAATCCTTGAGAGACAACGAATTTTGTGAATTTCTCTAAATTTTCTTTTGGGGCTCATGAGGTTGAATATTTGGGTCACATTGTAAGACAAGAGGGTGTATGAGTTGATCCCAACTAAGTGCTAGCTATGCAATATTGGCCCCTTCCCAAAACACTGAAGAGCTTGAGGGGATTCTTAGGACTTATAGGATACCATAGGAAATGTGTGAAAAATTATGGCAAAATTGTAGCTCCCCTAACTTCACTCCTTAAAAAAATGTCTTTGTTTGGACTGAGTTAGCATCACAATCCTTCGTTGTTTTAAATAATTCCATGTGTTCTACTCCAGTATTAGAAGAACTTGAATTTAATAAGAATTTTTTCTTGGAATGTGATGCTTTAGGGAGAGGTATTGGAGAAGTATTAATGCAACAAGGACACCCCTTGGCATTCATAAGTAAACAATTATGTTAACGAAATTTGGGAAAACCCAAATATGAGAAGGAAATGATGACTATTCTTCATGTAGTAGAGACTTGGTTCTCATACCTCATAGGGAGGCATTTTCATATCAATATTGACCATCATAGTTTGAATCTCTTGCTTGACCAAAGATTGTATTCACCAGAGCAACATAAATGGGTCACCAAGATGTTGGGGTATGATTATGACATCATATATAAAAAGGGTAAAGAGAATGTTGTAGTTGATTCTTTATCTACAAAATTTGAGGAGGATGGGTTGCTCTTTGTCTTATCATTACCAATATCGGGATGGCTCAAGGATGCCTACAAGGAATGGTTATCAAATCATACTTTAATTAAACTCATTCAAAGGCTTCAAGTAGATCCCAACCCACCTAAAAGTTATACATGGAAACAAGATGCATTGTGGTATAAAGGGTGCATTGTTCTGGAAAAGGATTTATCCCTAAAATAACAAGTCTTAAAAGAGATACATTCATCACTGATATACAGTCACTTTGGCTTTCATAAAACATATGAAAGGAATAAGAATTCATTAATTCTTTTGGGATGACATAAAAACAGATATCCAAGGCTTCATATCATTATGTGACACTTGCCAAAGAAACAAGGGAGATACAATGAAGATACTAGGGGAATTGCAACCATTATCAATCCCAACATAGATTTGGACAAACATTTCAATGGATTTTATCGTGGGACTCCCAAAAGTAGGAAACAAATCAGTCATCATGGTGGTTGTTGATCTCCTTTCAAAAGATACTCATTTTTGTGCCCTAGCTCATCCTTTCACTCCTTCCTGAGTGGCTCAAACATTCATGAATCATATCTTTAAGCTACATGGTAATCCCACTTCCATTGTCTCACATCAGGACCCCACATTCACCAGAAAATTTTGGTAGGAACTATTTAAATTTCAAGGTACACAACTAAATATGAGCACTACATATCATCCTCAAACTGATGGTCAAATAGAAGTGGTCAACAGGTGTCTAGAAATCTATTTGATATGGTTTTCTTCTGAAAATATGCACCAATGGGAACAATGGCTTCCCCTAGTTGAGTGGTAGTACAACACCACTTATCATGGAGCTACAAAAATGACACCATATGGAGTTGTTTATAGCCAAAAACCCCTATCAGTGGAATCCTATGTACTAGGAACCTCCAAGGTTCATGCAATCGATAGAATGTTTCACACTAGAGAAGCAATTATCTGTATCTTAAAGGACAACTTGCTTATGGCACAAATTGAATGAAACAACAAGTTCATCAACATAGATCTAAGCGTTATTTTAACGAAGGGGGTCAAGTATTTATTCTCCTATAGCCTTAAAAATAGACATCACTTGAAGATAAAGTTCCCCAGAAGCTAGCTTCAAAGTTCTATGGTACCTATCAGATCATACAATGCATTAGTCAGGTTTCCTACAAGTTGGCTCTCCCAACCCACTCCAAGATTCATCCAGTATTTCATGTGTCATGTTTGAAGAAATTTGTGGGAACAAATTGTAAAGTGTAGACCAACTTGCCAGAGGTTAATGAAGAAGATTACATTTGGCTCCAAATAAAAGTAGTATTGGATACTAGACAGAACTAGTTGTGCCAGTGCACGATCAAGGAATTTACATTGATTCTGTGGAAAAATATGCAACTAGAAGATGCCACATGGGAACTAGTAGTGATTCTTCAACAATTTCATCTCCTTCAGCCTTGAGTACAATGTTTCTTTCGAAGGGGGAGGGCATGTTAGGGTCCTACCCTAACCCCATTATGTAGATACTTTATTAATGTATGAGGCAACCTTCCTTGAATGAGGCCCATGGAATAGTTAGTTAATAGTTACTCATTGTAATAAAGGATCTCTTTTAGTAATAAGACCCAAATTAGTTGGTCGACCCTCATTATAAGGGCGCCATAGGTAGTTAGATTCTTTATGGATAGTTATATATTGAGTAGAAGGTTATGTATTGTTTTTTCAATAATTGTTATTGTATTTGGAGCATTTATCTTGGAGGTTTCCCCCTTGAAGAGGCAAGTGAACATAACTCTCTATTCTTATCTCTCTTATCTCTTGCATTCTTGGGTTTTTCACTACATCTCATGTGATTTCTCCAAAGTTTTAATTTGGATTAAGTTCATTACAAACCCCATGGGCATAGGGGGTAGGAATCCCAAGGGAAAATGGGTCTAGATGTTGAATAGAGGTAAGTGGAAAAGTATAGATGGAGCTAGGTTCCAAGAGATGGGTTCCCAAGGAATGGTGTTGGGGGACTAGTTTGAAGGTGAGTACCCAATAGGAGAATGAGTTTTAGTGAGGGTGGTGGGGACTATGTGGAAGAGTTAAAGGGGTTTTGGATCCATCGATGAAGGATCCAAGGCTAGGTGGTTAGGGTCTATGGAATTGCGGACATGGGTTATGGTTGGGGATAGGGTTACAAATGAGGAGCTAGGGGATAAGGTTATGGGATACGGGAAATTGGGGCATAGGGTGAAGGGGTGGGGGGGGACATAGGGTTAAATGGTGCAAAGGTTTCTAGGGGAAAGGATATGGCCCTAGGGAAAAGGGGGCATGGAAGGAATAAGGCCCTAGGGAATAGGGTCCAGTGGAAGAGGTGATGAGATCCAAAGGGCAGGGGTTATGGCCCTAACATTAAGTGGTCAAGGTAGATGCATAAGTTCATTGGAAGAGGGTATTGGTGGCCCAGGGGTAGATGGGGATGCAGACAGAGGTAGGGTCCAAAGAGTGGATGGGGTTGGGTATATAGGCTTACTTTGGATAAAGCTTGGGTTTCCCCCCTCTGTTAGAAAAACAGGACCGCGGAGCAATAAAATAAAACAAATGCGGAAACAAAACACAGAATATACACAATACAAGAGAGACACAGATTTACGTGGTTCACCCAGTGTGGGCTACGTCCACCAGAGAAATTGTCAGGTCCTTCCTTTATTATTATCCAAAAAATGAAGGGATACAACCTACAGCAAAACCTGTTGTAAATTCCTCTTATTTCTCTCACAGTCTCCTCTCTCAGAATACAATACTCGCCATCATGCATAGCCACAATACATTTCCCTCATAACAGAGGGTTGCCTTCTAGGGAAAAAAACCCTAACATAATTTCTACCGTTAGATTTGTGACCTTATAATGAACGGTCCAGATTTACAATGAAATTGCAATATACTTTTACAAGGCAATTTTTCCTTCGGGGGACGCTGCCCCCGAACCCCCTAGTCGAGGGAATAGGCCCACCGGACCCCGCAGAGGGGGTACCCCCCTCTACACTCCCTCTCGTGGAAGAGTGTACATACTTCTGGGGTGTAAATTCTTCATGGGGTATAAACACAACTGAAAAACACAAGACCTCTGAGTCAAGAAGATAATCAAGCTCCACAACCAACAATCTCCCACTTGGAGACTGATCTCAACAATTCCACCGCTGTTGTATATGCTGGATTTTGAACCTTCTTGGACCTAGAAAATTTCTCATCTTCATCTTCATTCTTGAAGACCAACTGAAACTGAGAAGGAACTTAGTTTCTCTCTGGTTACTCCCTTTGTTAACATATCTGTAGGATTCGGGCTAGTGTGTATCTCTTCCAACTTCAAATGTCCATCTTCCAAGGAGGATCGTATGAAGTGGTACCTCAACTGTATATGCTTAGTCTTCAAATGGAAGGTTGAGTTCTTTGCAAGATGAATTGCACTCTCATTGTCACAGTACAACCTGTTATTCTCCTACTTCTTTCCAAATCCCTCCATAAACCTTTGTAACCAAATCATCTCTTTACTAACCTCTATAGCAGCAACATACTCTGCCTCTGTTGTTGAAAGTGCAACAACCTTTTTCAGTTTCGAAATCCATCTTATTGTTGTTCCACCTATAGTAAAAACATACCCTGTTGTGCTCCTCCTGTTGTCTTTATCACCTGCCATATCTGAATCAACATATCCCTGTAGAAAAGTGTCTGAACCTCCAAAACATAATGCATGAGTAGTAGTACCTCTCAAATACCTGAGAATCCACTTTACTGCCTCCCAATGTTTTTTACCTGGATTGTTCATATACCTGCTCACAACTCC
>ML792497.1:48779-62712 GCA_009831015.1 Picea engelmannii | reverse complement strand
ATATTATCTACAGAAAGAATCAAAGCATCTTGTAACACATCACCTGTTACATTTGCTTCCTGATTTCTCTCATGTTGTCCATCTCTTTGTTTCTTTGGAGCTCTGCAATCTTTCTTCAAATGTCCTTTCTTCCCACAATTCCATCACTCTATCTTTCCAAGTCTGGATTTGGATCTGCCCTTCCTAGAATCCCATGGTTCCCTGAGCCCTTTCCTCTATCCTTTTGTCTTCCCCTGTTCTCCATGTTCAATGCATTACTTGATGTCTCACCTGTTCTTTTCCATCGCATTTCCTCACTAAGGATAACACCAACAACATCATCAAATTTTAAAGTATTTGAACTAGAGACAGAGTTACTTACAACCATGACCAAGTCGTTCCAGCTTTCTGGCAATGAGCACAAGATTAGAAGAGCCCTAACCTCATCATCAAAGTCCACTTTTACGAAACTTAGTTGATTAGTAACCGTATTAAATTCATTTAAATGATCTGCAACAGACCCACCTTCTAACATCTTCATATTAAATAATCTCTTCATTAGAAATACCTTATTGGACGTCAAGGTTTTTTCATACAGTTTATCCAGTGTGTCCAACAGATCCTTCGTTGTCTTTTCTTTCGAAATATTGAAAGCCACCAATGCTGCCAAGCTCAGCCGTATCGTTCCTAGAGCCTTTCTGTCAAGAATATCCCATTCTTCATCCTTCATGGTCGTAGGCTTCTTTGCTACTCCACCCAATGGTAGAAATATATCCTTCTGATATAAATAATCTTCCATCTACATCTTCCATAACTGGTAGTTTTTGGTGTTAAATTTCTCGACCCTAAACTTTCCATCTTTCAACATTGTTCCAACTCGAACTAGAAACCCTCTTTTCCTACGGGTTACCTTTCGCTCTGATACCAGTTGTTAGAAAAATAGGACCGCAGAGAAATAAAATAAAACAAATGCGGAAACAAAACACAGAATATACACAATACAAGAGAGACACAGATTTACGTGGTTCACCCAGTGTGGGCTACATCCACCAGAGAAATTTCCAGGTCCTTCCTTTATTATTATCCATCAAATGAAGGGATACAACCTACAGCAAAACCCGTTGTAACTTCCTCTTCTTTCTCTCACAGTCTCCTCTCTCAGAATACAATACTCGCCATCATGCATAGCTGCAATACATTTCCCTCATAACAGAGGGTTGTCTTCTAGGGAAAAAAACCCTAACATAATTTCTACCATTAGATCTGCGACCTTATAATGAATGGTCCATATTTACAATGAAATTACAGTATACTTTTACAAGGCAATTTTTCCTTCGGGGGCTTCACCCCCGAACCCCGCAGAGGGGGTACCCCCCCTTTGCACTCCCCTGCGTGGAAGATTGTACATAGTTCTGAGGTGTAAAGTCTTTATGGGGTATAAACATGGCTAAAAAACACAAGACCTCTAAGTCAGGAAGATAATCAGGCTCCACAACCAACACCCTCTACCATATCAAGGCCTTGAGACCCATACCTAATGATCACAAACTTATGAGGGCACTAAAATCTTTCTTAGAGGACAAGGATACCCTCTATAGGTCATGTGAGGTGCTTCGAGTCATTATTCATTGCTTTGGATGCCTCAAATATTTATTTAGGACCTAAGGCGTGGCCTTCTTCCCTAGATCATTTCTAGGGACATGGGACACATAACTACTACTCAAAACCACCTAGTGGCATGAAAATCCACAATAATGTGCCAATGATACCCTCAATAGGACATGTGTGGTTGTTTGAGGCATCCTTCTTGGCCCTAAATGGATAGAATATTCCTTTGGGACCTAACATTAATATTTTCTCCCCTGGCCATGTCTAGGGCCCCTAGATCCATACATACTGCTCAAATTCTAGTGGTACCTATATACCTAGTTAGAGGAAAAAGAAGCCCTGGATAGGTCATTTTTGGTGGTTCAAAGTGTCGTTCTTGGTCCCATAAACCTATAAGCTTACTTTAGGGCCTAAATCTTGGGTTTGTTCCCTTGACCATATCCAAGTTCCAGATACTCATACTCAATGTTCAAAAATTCATAATTTTGACTATCCCCATTCGAAGACCAAGGAAACCCTTGAAAGGTCCTTTTTGGTCGGTCAACATGTTATTGATGGCCCTGAATGCTTATAATCTTCCTTTAGGAATTAAGTCTTGGGTTTCCTCTCTTGTTCATGTCAACGGACTCAAGACCCATACATAGTGCTCAAAATATCCTAACGATGCCCATATTCCCACTTGAAGGACATAGATCCCCTTGAGATGTCATATATGGTTGTTTGAGGTGTCATTCATTACCCATGAGTCTTAGAATCTACCTAATACATTGAGAGGTCAAGTGTGGTGTTTAGAGGCATCATGTATGTTTCTATATGCCTAGAATCTGTGTACTTTAGCAAAGGACTGAGTTCCCCCCTCAACCACATCAAGGCATTGATACCCATACTTAATGATAAAAACCTTGTGAGGGAACTATCATCCTTTCTAAGAGGCGAAGGACACCCTCCAAAGGTAATGTGTTGTGCTTTGAGGATTTTTTCATGACTCTGGATGCCTCAAAGATTTATTTAAGAACTAAGACATGGTCTTCTTCCCTAGATTGTTTCTAGGGACCTATGACACATACCTACTACTCAAAACCACCTAATTTCACTAACATCCCCAATCATAGGCCAATGATACCCTTAATAGGACATGTGTGGTTGTTCGAGGCATCCTTCTTGGCCCTAGATGGATAGAATCTTCCTTTAGGGCCAAATGTTCATGTTTCCTCCCTTGGCCATTTTTAAGGCCCTAAGACCCATACCTAGTGCTAAAAAATTCTAGTGGTACCTATATACTTATCTAGAGGCAAAGGATGCCCTTGATAGGTTATTTTTGGTGGTTCAAGGTGTCATTCTTAGCCTTAAAATCCTATAAGTTTCCTTTAGGGCATAACTCCTATGTTTGTTCCCCTAACCATATCCATGTTCTAAAGACTCATACGTAATGTTCAAAAAAACGTTGTTTATCCCCATCCAGAAAACAAGGATACCATGTAATGGTTCTTTGTGGTGGTTCAACATGTCGTTGATGGCCCTAGATGCCTAGAAGGTTCCTTTATGACCTAAGGCCTGATTTTCTTCTCTCAATCATGTCCAGTGACCCAAGACCCATAACTAGTGCTCAAAATATCCTAACGATGCCCATATCCCTACTTGAAGACCAAACATCCCCAAGAGATTTTATTTATGGTCATTTGAGGTGTCATTCATGACCATTAAACCCTAAAAGCAACCTAAAACATTGATAGGTTAGGTGTGGTGGTGTGGCGTGTCATGTTTGGCCCTAGATTCCTAGAATCTTTGTACTTTAGCTAAGGCTTGGGTTCCCCCCCTCCACCATATCAAAACACTTTACCTATGTTGGTGTTGATCATGGCACTTGAACCTAAGAAGCTATGTTTACGGCCCAAGGTTATTTTTTCCCTCCCTTGATTGATGTTAAGGGCCTCGAGATATTGCTTCCCTGCCACGACTATGGCCAAGACCTCCATACCCAATTGTGTTTTGTGAAACATCTTAATGGAAGACGTATCTAACTACAAGGGAAAAGACCCCCTAACAAGGGCTCATATCATTGTGTATAAGTTTTATTCATGTTCCTTAAGATCAAGAAGGTTCAAGAAGGATATAGCACATTCTTGTTAGACCTACCTCTAGAAACATTCATAAGAATTCTTAGTCAAAAAAGATGGTGCACATTTTAAGAACATGCACATGCTCTAGAATGTGTGCATGTTCTTTCCATTCAATTTTTTTTGAGTGGGAGTGACAACTTTAACATATGTGTTTTCTGATTTGGTTGCCTTGGATTTAGGTTCGGAATGAAAATTTTGGTGGTTTGCACTGCAAATACATCAAAACCTCCATTTCTCTTAATGATTCTCAATATCTCTATTTTTCATATTTTTTTTCGTATAGGGTACACAAATCCATCATTGATGAAACTATACACACATATAGATTTGATTATGCACATTCTAAATATATAATTTTGAAAAAATAATAATAATGTTTAAAATACTACTTTTAATATATTTTTGCCTTGACATATATGAGAATCTTAAAGTACATACATCTTGTATTCTTGTTATAACTTGTTATCACCTAAACCGTTTTTAGAATAAGTAAAATTCTACACTATTGTAGACTAGTATCTACAATCTAAATAAAATGTTATGGACCTAACCCCTCACATAGGTAGAATAATATATTCTGATGTAATAAAGGTCAATATTAATAAGGCCTATCAATAAGGAAGACTAAGTCCAATGTAAGAAGACCTAATCGAAGCTTTCGCTTCTAGAAGGATCTTCCTCTAGATGGTTCTTTTGATAGACATATTTAGTATAAATAGGAGTCGAGGGTATGAGAAATTTTGTCTTGGATATTATTGTAATAGAGCTCTGCTCTATTGGAGGTTGCCCCCTCGAAGAGGCAAGTGAACATTGCTCTCAATAATCAAAGTTCTCTTTCTGGTGCTATTCTGGTATCATTTTGGTATTATTGTGGTGTTGTTCTGGTTATATTGTTGTTCATCTTCCATTTCTAGCTATTTATTTATGTTTTTCATACTTTTTTATATCTGGAATATTACAAGTGGTATCAGAGCACCTTCCTCGGCAGAAAATTGTGGGTTATTTTTTTTCAGGGTAGAGACATATTCCGACGTCTTTAAGCTACATAGATCTGTCGTTATGCGCATAAACCTGTGGTCGGGGATTCATGGACACATGAAATACAAGTGGTACTTAAGCGCACATCTATTGGCCACCCTTGTTACCCCTGTTGGTACCCCTTCGAGTGGTAGCGTATCAGACATCACATGTATATAGATCAGCCTATATTTCCTGAAGCCCTCCATAGATAAATCGATCGGCCGCCTAACTGCTATAGTGCCACCGAGAACAACACTCGGGAAGATACTCTCTAGTACCTGGGTAGTCGGGTAGTATGGCTAAGGGCACGATCTAGCCTCCTTAGTTGGTGCCCTGAGATATTGGACTGAGTACTACTGTTGGACCCCACACATATATCAAAGAGCTATAGCACATGGAAAACCCTTGTCTGTAGAACCCGTGAATACCTAACCTTTGGGGATGGAAACAAAAAAAAAGCAAACAAGATTTGTTTCTGCGCAACTATGTCTCCTGCATTCGAGTTGCCAAATTACTACACATTTCTTCCTGATTAAGAATTTGGGCATTTCATCACTGCAGTATTCTTCAGATCGAAGTATAACTTCGCAAGTGTCAAAAAAAAAAAAAATTGGATCTTGTTGACACCATTATTTGAGACCTATTCCATTGGATTTCTCTCTTCGCCCTATCACATCCATACCTATCATTTTTCAGCAAATTTTTTACCCCACCCACCCATTTTCGGTTCCCTCATCATCATGGCCCATACCTGTAGCCAAGACTTGGAAGCTCGCTTCAATACCTTGCACTCTAATTTCACAGAGACCCAACAAGAAGTCAGACAACTCAGTGCCAATATTGCCACCATCAATAAAAACATGCATTCCTCCATCGCCACCTCAATCGAGGAACTCATAAAAGACCTCAAACAAGACATTACTACCCAGCTTGAATCTGTCACTACGATGATCTGCACCAAGCTTCATATCCCTACAAATCCTCCCTTATCTGACCCACCTTTGCATACCGAAGGTGAAACTTCCTCTCATTCCCATAATTTCCAGCCACATCACTTTCAGCGTGACCTACGCCTTCCACATGTGGATGTGACCAAATTTGATGGCTCGGATCCCACTGGCTAGGTAACTCAAATGGAACATTATTTCTCTTTGTACGACATTAAGAATGAGTTGGACAAACTCTAGTATGGTGTTCTCCATCTAGATCAAGAACGTTGGAAATGGTGGCAATGGAGAAAAAATGCCCGCCAAGGGTATGTTTCTTGGACACACTTTGTGGCAGATATTTATGAATGCTTTGACACTGACACCAACCATTTAGACCATTTGAAAAAGTTGAAACAATCTGGCACAGTGGAAGAATTTATAGTTGCTTTTGAGCGACTAGATTTTCGTACAGAGGGCATGTCTAATGTTTTTTTCCGAGAATGTTTTATCAGTGGCCTCAAGGATGATATTCATTCCCATGTCCTCATGGATCTGCCTCAGAGTTGGGTGGAGGCTACTAAAATAGATAAGGAAGCACAACAAGTTGTCTCTTCTCAAAACCAGAAACCCTCCTTTATTCCTTGCACTGAACCAGTAAATCCCACTCCTCCTTCTACTCCACTAAAGATCCAAAAATTGACCAGGGCTGAAATGGATGAACGACAACTCAAAGGCCTTTGTTATAATTTTGATGACAAATATTTTCTGTGACACAAGTGTAAGGAACAAAATATTTTTATGTCCATCTCGAAGGATATTTCAGAAGAGGATGTTGAAGCTTCCCTTGTGTCTATGTCACCTGAACCCACTGACATAACCCCTCCCTCAGACCCTCCCGAAGTAGAATCGATCATTTCCCTAAATTATCTCACTGGCTTCTCAGTTCCCCAAACCCTCAAGATAATTGGTTACATCAAGCATAAGAAGGTCATCATTCTTGTTGAAAGTGGAAGCACACATCATTTTATTCATCGCCGCATTGCCCAAGAAAATAATTGCTTTATCCGTGCAGTCAATAATTTCCAAATCATGATTGCCAATGGTGGGTCCATGAAATGTGGAGGGCATTGTGAAAATGTGCATCTCCAAATTGGTGACTACCCCCTGAAATCTCATATGTTTTCTATCGACATGGGTGGTTGTGACATTGTGTTGGGTGCAGAATGGATAAGGAATTTAGGTCCCATTCTCATGGATTTTAAGGAATTAACCATGCAATTTGACCAAGAGGGCCAACAATATAAGTTCCAAGGCATCACCGTCAGTTCCCTAGAGATCATTAGTTCCCATCGCATGGAAAAACTGCTCAAAAAAGGTCATTTTGGCGTTATTTCCCAACTCCATGCCATACAAGCAACTGAGACACCCTCTATGTCGCAGAACCTCCAATCCATCCTCTCTAAACATCAAGTGGTTTTTTCCACTCCCCAGGGACTCCCTCCTTCCCATGGTGTTCATGATCATTCCATTCCCCTTGTCCCAGGAAGCCTTCCTCCCAATATATGTCCCTATCATCACCCCTTTTCCCAAAAAAATGAAATTGAGAAAATGGTTCAAGAACTTCTCAACACATGTGTTATGCGCCCTAGTACGAGCCCCTACTCTTCTCCGATGGTTATGGTCCTTAAGAAAGAATATTCTTGGCGCATGTGTCCTAACTTCCACGCCCTCAGAAAACCCACCATTAAAGACAAATTTACCATTCCTATCATTGATGACCTCTTGGATGAATTGAGTGGTGCCCAGTTATTTACTAAACTTGATCTTCGTTCTGTCTACCACCAAATCCGTATGAAAGAGGAAGACATTCCTAAGACTACCTTTAGAAATCATGAGGGTCACTATGACTTTTTGGTCATTCCCTTTGGCTTGTGTAATGCTCCCTCCACTTTCCAAATCTTCATGAATCATGTCTTCTCTCCTTCTCTCTGCCATTTTTTCTGAGTTTTCTTTGATCATATCCTCATCTATAGAAAAACCTAGATCGACCATCTTGCTCATGTGGATCGAGTTCTCCATCTACTCTCTCAGCACCAACTTTTCCTGAAATAATCTAAATGTGATTTTGGCAACTCAGAAGTCGAGTACTTGGGTCATCTTGTTGGCAAGGCCAGCGTCAAGGTGGATCCTAAAATGATTGAAGTTGTGCAAGACTGGCCTCACCCAAAGACTCTCAAAAGCTTGCGTGGATTTCTGGTCTTAACAAGTTATTATCGCAAGTTTTTTAAGAATTATGGAAATATTGTGGCACCTGTCATTGCACTCCTTAAAAAGAATTCTTTCACTTGGACTCCAACAACTGCTCAAGATTTTCAAACCTTGAAGATGGCCATGTGCACCACTCCAGTCCTGGCCCTTCCTGGTTTCACAAAGACCTTTGTCCTGGAATGTGATGCTTCAGGGAAAGGAATTGGCATTGTCCTTATGCAAGAGGGTCGACCTTTGGCCTTTACCAACAAACAACTATCTGAGAGAAATTTGGGCAAATCAATCTATGAAAAGGAAATGTTGGTTATTTTACATGTCGTTGATCTTTGGCACCCTTACCTATTGGGGAGACGCATCCAAATTAAGACAGATCATCAAAGCCTCAAGTATTTTCTGGAACAACACATTTCCTCCCCAGAGCAACAAAAATGGGTGACTAATCTCTTTGGATATGATTATGAGATCATTTACAAGAAAGGAAAAGACAATGTGGTTGTGGAAGCACTTTCCCAAAAATATGAAGATGAAGGATCCCTTTTTTGCTCTCTCCTTCATTGTACCAAATTGGCTCCAAGATGTTCGCCAGGAATGGCTACACGATCCCAAAAGTTCGCATCTGATACAACAATTGCAGTCCAATTATCCAGTTTCCCCAGAGTACTCTTGGCTCCATGATGAGCTTCGATACAAAGGTCGTTTGTATTTAAGTAAACATTCAAAACTTAAATCCATGGTACTTTTTGAGCTTCATGCTACACCCACAGCTAGGCACTTCGGGTTTACCAAAACCTATGCCAGGGTCAAACGTTCTTTTTTCTGGGATGGTATGAAATAGGACGTTTGTAATTTTATGGTTGAATGTGATGTGTGTCAACGCAACAAGGGTGAAACAGTCAAATCTCCTGTCACACTACAACCGCTTCCGATTCCACCTGCTATTTGGTGGGATATCTCTATGGATTTTATTGTAGGCTTACCTAAATCAGGAAATAAGTTAGTCATCATGGTGGTTGTTGATCGTCTTTCCAAGTATTCTCATTTATGTGCTCTTCAACACCCATTTATAGCATCCACTGTGGCTCAACTTTTCATGGATCAGGTCTTCAAGCTTCATGGCATGTCGCATTCTATTGTTTCTGATCACGACCCAACTTTCACCAGCAATTTTTGGCAAGAACTGTTCAAGCTACAAGGCACCCAATTGCATCTCATCACAACTTATCATCCCTAGACTGATGGTTAAACTAAAGTTGTCAACAAGTGTTGGGAAACATATTTGAGGTGTTTTTCCTCAGAAAGGAAAAATTAGTGGGCTCAATGGTTACCACTAGTTGAATGGTGGTACAACACTTCATAACATACAGCTACCCGCATGACTCCTTTTGAAGTGGTATATGGAAAAAATCCACCTTCAGTTCTCTCATATTTGCCAGGTGTCTTGAAGGTCCAGGCGGTTGACCAAACACTTACAGGTCAAGAGGCTATTCTCTGTACCCTCAAAGAGAATTTGGTCATGGCCCAGAATCGTATGAAGCAACAAGCAGATCAAGGTCGCTCAGAACGTCAATTTGCAGAAGGGGATCAGGTGTTTCTTCGACTGCAACCTTACAAGAAAAATTCCCTCAAGGCTGACCATTGTTAGAAACTGGCGCCCAAATTTTATGGTCCTTATACCGTTCTCAAGCGTGTGGGACAAGTGGCCTATCAATTAGCTTTGCCCATTCATTCTAAGCTCCACCATGTTTTTCATGTTTCCTTCTTAAAGAAGGTGATTGGAACTAAATGCAAAACTCAAACCAACCTTCCCGAGTTGGACGAAGACGACTCCATTTGGCTACAACCACAAGCAATTTTGGACCAACATGAGCGTTGTCTGCATCAACGAACCATCAAGGAATTGTTAGTCCAGTGGAAAGATACAACTCCAACATATGCCACTTGGGAACCAACTACCATTCTACAAAAATTTCCACATCTCAAGCCTTAAGGACAAGGTTGTTTTTAAAGGGGGGGACATGTTAGGGACCTAACCCCTCACATAAGGAGAATAATATATTCCGATGTAATAAAGGTCAATATTAATAAGGCCTAGCAATAAGGAAGAATAAGTCCAATGGAAGAAGACCTAATAGAAGCTTCCACTTCTAGAAGGATCTTCCTCTAGATGGTTCTTTTGATAGACATATTTAGTATTGGATATTATTGTCTTGGATATTATTGTAATAGAGCTCTGCTCTGGTGGAGGTTTCCCTCTCAAAGAGGCAAGTGAACATTGCTCTCAGTAATCAAAGTGCTCTTTTTGGTGTTATTTTGGTATCATTTTGGTATTATTGTGGTGTTGTTCGGGTTATATTGTTGTTCATCTGCCATTTCTAGCTATTTATTTATGTTCTACATACTTTTTTATATCTGTAATATTACATAAAAAATAAAAAATAAAGGTTTTATGATGTTAAGACCATCGTACCCTGCATTCATGCAAGGCCTTGTGATTTTAAGAATAAAATGACTTTCATAATTTAAAAAATATAAAATTAGCATTATAAATTTTGAAAAATAGTATTGCACAAGAACAATGTGTTCTCTACAATTCTACAATTTTTTTAATAAAACTCCATCATTTAGATACTCAATACCTACACTAACGAGAACATATCCATTATATTTACAAGAAAAATAACATACCATTGTTAGAGAAACTCAAATTTCACATAGTCATACACAAATTCTATAAATACAAGTTATGTATTCGGAAAGCTAATTCAATTTCTTACATTTCATATATTTACACCATATTCAAATTCATTGTGAAAGTACCTTAAATCATCCATCCAAGTTAATTGATTATTGTTTTTTCATGTTTGCATTGCCACTAACACGTCATACGATACCATCATTAACTTGCACTCACCCTTAAAAGTGTTAGTGGAGCATATGAAGAAACAAAGAATATGCAATCATCACCATATAATGGTGTGTCGAGGTATAAAGATACAAAAAAATGCAACACTTATGAAATATTCGTATGTACGATGTATTACATTAAGGTTTTTGAAAGGTGATTATTTATAAATGTTAATAAAATTCTTTGAGATTCATTTACAAATTCCATAGATTATATTTGGTTTTATGATTAAAAGAGTAATTTCATTTTCATTAGAAGGTGGTGAAATCTATCATAACTTACTTGTTAACTGGCAATGAGGACAGTCATTGTTGGTTGCTATCTATGAATGTAATGTAAGATAACTCATCGTGACTAGTGATCCATAACAATAGAATTTTTAAAAGGTGAATTAAGTTACATTGTTGTGATGGGAGTACACTTTCATCAAAATCATCAAGGATTCACATTTAATTCCAACCATACATTCAATCTTAACCAATCATTTATGTATCAAGCAGTATTGAACATTGGTAACTCCTACTCATGATTTCATTAGTAAATTTATTTATTTATTTCAAGGAAAACCTTGTGGGAAAACTCAAGAGATACTTCTCCACATTCATAAATGACATCAATAATAAATCTGTCAACCTAGACTAGTGCCATTTTACTCGAGGAAATAACTTAAACTAGTGTCGTTTCACTCAAAGAGATTCAAATCAAATAACCAACAACATTGATCACAACTAATTGAACTAACCTCTTAAATTGAAAAAAATCTCTTTTTTATAAAATGAACATAAATTTATACCATAACTTTTTTCATTATCAACATTAAATAGTGGTTGACTTCTTTAAAAATAAAACTAAAAATTATTACTTAAATTGGACAAATTAAAAATTAATATTTTGGATGGACAAATTTTAAAAAGACCATTCCTTTGTTTTTACGGAGAATTCGATGTAATCTTAATATGAGCGTAGCGTTGTTTATTTCTATATTTTTTACTTGTATATTTAGACTTCTATATTGTTAGGCCAGCTTCGAAGTTCCAATTTCTATATTTATACACCATTATGTTAATGGGTTCATTGAGGATTAGCAATAAGTTTAACGTGCCATTCTTTAAATGAATAAAGAAGGGGTATTATTTATATTTGATATTCATTTTATTTTATTTTTTATATATTTATTGATTCTTTAAAAGAATAAAGAACGGGTATTATTTATATTTGATATTTATTTTTTTTAATTTTTATATATTTATCGATTTGAAATACATATTTATCGATTTGAAATATATATATTGAATGAGAAAATTAGATTTATGATATTATTGTTGATTAAGGTTGGTTGTCATTGATGTCAACCCTTGAATAAAGCCTCGTAGCATAGAGGTTTGGGTAATGAACCCAAGTTTGTTTATGTAAAGATGACTCATTATTGTCTTGTCATGGTTGATAAGAAGTAAAGATGGATGAATTCCAAAGTGGTCCCCTTATGGTGAAAGCCCTCACAGGAAGACGCTTTGCGGAGTGAGAGAACCCATGCTTGATGGTGGAATAATGAGATGAAGAACAATGAATTTTTCAGTGAAACTATCCTAGATGCATATTTCTTGTCATGCCATTTCCGGTGGTATGTGGAACGTCACATAACTCCTTACCATAGATGATTTTAGGGGCGAAATTTCGTTCATGGGTGAAATTAAGGGGCCTCTAATTTTTTATTGGGCGAATTTTTTGTATTAGAGTGATTTTTTAAAACTTATTTCATTAGCCCGTAATTTATTTTAGGGTAAAAATCGTGTACAGGCTTAGCCCATGTTTTTAGGAGGGATAGAGGAAAACAAATTATATTTAGCCCCTGAAATTTGGAGGAACAAGCTTCCACTAGCCAAATTTCTAGAAATATGGGAATTTATGATAGCTTCTTCGCCCTGCCATTTGGTAAAATCAGGGTTTATGGTTTAATTTCGCCCCGATTTTGTGGTATGGGCAGTGGGCACTTAGCACTGGGTAGCTACAGCCTACAATCTTCCCTTTGCCTGATTTCCACACACAGCTTGTGAATGGCTTTCAGTCACTTACTATTGAACTTTCTCATTATATTCCAGCCATTCTTTCTCATTATATTCCAGCCATTCTTTTTGAGCTGTGATATTTGCCCTGTATTTTTCGTGTATTGCATAAGATAAGTTTTGCTTGCTTGTATTCTTTACCCGCTCTTTTTTATATGATGGTATTAATGTTGCATTTGTGCAATGCTTCCATCTTTAAAGCGGTTGTAAAATGGTGTATTATTTACCATTTTCTTGGTGTGCTTCACCTAAAAATACTTGTTTCTCACAGCTGGTGTATTAGTTACCATTTTCTTGGTGTGTGCTTCACCAGAAAATACTTGTTTCTCACAGGTTGCAATATATACATTTTTTTCGGGTTTCATTATCCCTGCTTTTTGTAAAGTTTATTTACAGGAATAATGGAAAGGTTTTATAATTGGTTTTCTGATTTTATCGTGGAGCGGTGACTTCTTGCCAGGATGTTGGACGTACTTGGATTTGGCAGAACCTCTCTGACACTTTTGGTTATAACTATGATCTTGTTGAGACTGTAGAAGTGGGGATACCACAGGCCAATTAATGGTATTACTTAAATACAGCTACAATTGAAATAAGATTATTTTACGTGCTTGGTCAGTTCATGGAATCATGGTCCAAGAAGTAACTTTGCGATGACTTTCCTTGTTTACAGTCAACCCATACTAGCTAATAAGGACTATTAAATCTCAAAAGCTGACATTCAGGTTACACATATTTGAGTGAATGCGTGGTTGATGATTCATTCAGCCCGACATCTCTTCCATGGTTGCTAGTTAGGGAGTATTTTTTCAGTGATGTTATTGGGTCTACTTAAGAAATAGGCAATTGTAATAACTGGGTAGGGTATTAGTATTATTATTAAGCTTTATTTGCATCGTTTTTGGTTTCAAAATCAATATATTTTAACCATATTACAAAATCTCAGTATATCAACTGAAGTTTGTTGAATGCTCAAATGCTCCATGATTATAAATATATATGTGCAAAGCTTACTAATGGAGATCATTTTCTTGGCAAAAT
>ML792496.1:170311-194976 GCA_009831015.1 Picea engelmannii | reverse complement strand
GGGAGAAGCTATAACCAAGGCATTATGGGATAAGTTAGGGATTTGTATCAATCTAAGTCCCTAGTAAACAAAATTTTCGTGCAGAAGAAGTTGTACCTCTTGAGGATGAATGATGGAGACTCGGTGACAGAGCATGTAAATGTGTTCAATACTATAGTAAGTTAGTTTTTGTCCATCAACATTAAAATTTCTGATGAGGATAAGTGCATTAGTTTATTGTGTTATTTTCTAGATTCATGGGATAGTATGGTTGTAGATATTAGGAGTAATGCAACCACATCAAAGTTTGATGATGTGTTTTCATCCTTGTTATCAGAAAAAATGACGAGGAAAACCATGGATAGTCATGGCATGGATGCCTTATCTATAAGAGGAAATTCCCTAGATAGAAATTCAAATGAGTCCTTTACTAAGAGATCTAAATATCCAGGAAAATCCTTAATGAAATGTTAGAAATGCGGTAAAATTGGGCATTACAAGAAGGATTGTATATATATAATTGTTGAGAGAGGAAAGGGATATGATGATGTTCCTTCCACATAAATAAATACCTTCTTAGAGGAAGAATGGGATGTGTACTTGGCTTCTTCAATTACATGTGCATATCATGATTTATGGTTGATCTATTCAGGTGCTTCTTTTCATATGAATCCCCACAGGAAGTGGTTTTGTGAAAACAAAATGTATAATGGAGGTGACATTTTCCCAGGGAATGACTTGATAGCCAAAATCACAAGACAAGGTAAATTCAAGTTGTTTCTCAAGGATGGAAGGATTGGAACACTCCCCAAGGTTTTGCACATTTAATATCTGGCTAGAAACTTGATATCGGTAAGAAAGATGAGTGATGCAGGTGTACATATGTTGTTTGAAAATGAAACCTACAAAATGGTTTGACAAACAATAGTGTTGATGAGGGGAGTTTAGAATGGAAATTTGTATAAGCTGTTGGAATGTGCTATCAATAATAGTTCTATTGTTCCTGAGGATGGAAATGAAGAAGAAAAAACCCCTACTGTCTTTGTAGAAAAGACAATGTTGTGGAATCAAAGACTAGGACACATTAGAGAGAAGGGACTTCGAGCACTACACGCTAAAGGTATGGTTGAAGGTATGTATCATTGCACATTGGATTTTTAGTTCTGTGAACATTGCATATGTGATAAACAAAATCAGGTAAGATTCTCATTTGGTGCTTAGGGGAAATTTTAGGGGCTAAATTTCACCAATGGGAAAATTTTCCATGGTTTTCCCAAAAACATATTCTCCAATTTCAATTTTTTCTAAAATTGATTCACCCAAATTCCATAGACTAAAATTATTTTACCTTAAAAATCGCCAAAATTTTATAAAAAACTATATAAAATCCTTAGAAATTTAAATATTTTTACAAAACTATCACTAAATATTTTACATTTTCCATATTATGGACTAGTTAGAGTAGCCCAAGTTTCCACACTTTAATACGAATTTCCATCCTTAAAATTATCCCTGGCTATAAGAGAAAAGGAAATCTTAGAGTTAGTACACAATGCAAAAATATTCTCCAATTTCATTTTTTTCTAAAATTGATTCGCCCAAATTCCATAGACTAAAATTATTTTACCTTAAAAATCACCAAAATTGTATAAAAAACTATATAAAATCCTTAGAAATTTAAATATTTTTACAAAACTATCGCTAAATATTTTACATTTTGCATATTATGGACTAGTTAGATTAGCCCAAGTTTCCACACTTTAATCCAAATTTCCATCCTTAAAATTATCCCTAGCTATAAGAGAAAAGGAAATCTTAGAGTTAGTACACAATGATGTGTTTAGACCCGTGCATGTTCCATCACTAGGTAAATATGTGTACTATATTTTTTTCATTAATGATTTCTTGAGGAATACATTGATTTATTTTCTATGAAATAAATATAAGGTATTTGGTAAATTTAAAGAGCTTAAGGATCTTGTGGAGAATAAAACAGAGAAGAAAATAAAGGTTTTGAGGATAGATAATGGTGGAGAGTTCTGTAGAATGAATTCAAGGAATTTTCTAATAAGTGAGGTATAGCAAGGTAGAAGACTACTCCATAAAAATATCAACAAAATGGGGTTACAAAAAGGATGGATAGGACATTGATGGAAAAAAAAAGGATCATTCTTAGTGATGTCGGGTTACAACATGAATTATAGGCAGAAGTAGTAGGTACTGCAAGTTACTTGGTAAATCGATCACCCTCATTAGTGTTGGTGGAAAAAACTCTATGTGAGGCATGGACCTATAAAAAATCCTCTCATGAACATATCATAGTTTTGGGTTGTGATGATTATGTACATGTTCCGAAGGAAAAAGGGAGTAAGTTGGATAATAAAGCTAAAAAGTGTATCTTTATTGGTTATAAACATGGAATAAAAGACTATAAACTTTGGAACCCAATAACTAAGAAGACTGTTTGTAGTCAGGATGTTGTCTCTAGAGAGGTTAAATATGTTCCCAAATAGGAAGTCCTACGAAAGGAAAAATAACCAGAGAAAATAGAGTTTGAGTTGAAGGTTGAAGAATATGACTCAATAGAAGAAAATGAATAAGAAGAAGAAGAACCTCATACTCCAGTATTGAGGAGATTAGTTTGGGAAAGAAGGAAAGTAGAAAGGAATACTCCATTGATTTTCATTATTGTTTTTATTTATCTATTATTGATGATGATCCTAGAACTGCTAGGGAGGTAGTGGATTCAGAGGATGGTAAACTCTAGAAGAATTCCATGGTTGAAGAAATGGCGACCTTGGAGAAGAATGAGGCTTGGGATATAGTTTAGTTTCTAACTGGAAGAAATCCCATTGGTAGAAAATGGGTTTTTAAGAAGAAGTTAAATTCATAAGGTAAAGTGGAGAAGTATAAAGCTCTTCTAGTTGCAAAGGGATATTCCTAGGTAGAGGGAATTAATTTTGGTGACATTTTATCTTGTTGCGAAATTGGCTTCTATTATATTTATTTTGTCTATTTCTACTACTTTTTATCTTGAAGTAGACTATATGGACATAAAGACAACATTCCTACATGGGGATATTGAAGAAGAAATCTACATGAAATAGCCAAAAAGTTTTTCATTGAAGTGAAAGAAAGAGCTAGTTTGCAAGTTGAAAAAGTGCTTGTATGGGTTAAATCAATCTCCAAGTATGTGGTATCAAAAGTTTGAAACTTGTATTTTGGGAATTGGTTTCACAAGGAACAATGTTGATCACTATGTTTATTTCAAATAAATTGGTGATCATTTTATTTATGTGGTTCTATATGTTGATGATATGTTGTTAATTGCAAACAAGAAGGAAATCATCAAGGGGTAAAAAATTAATTGTCTTCTAAATTTGATATGAAATATCTTGGTGCCACAAATTTTATTTTGGGCATGGAAATTAAAAGAGATCAAGCAAACATAAAACTCTGGTTGAATTAGAGGAAATATATTGAGAAAATATTGCAGAGGTTTAATATGAAGGAATGTAAATTGGTCAAGGTCCCTATTCTTGTAGGTGTAAAGTTATTTGCATATCAATGTCCCAAGACACATGAAGGGGAAGAGGACATGTATCACTTCCCTTATGCTAGTGTTTTTGGTAGTTTTATGTATGCAATGGTCTATACTAGACCATAAATTGCACATTTAGTGGGATTTTTGAGAAGGTATATGTCAAAACTAGGGAAGGATCATTGGACAAATGTAAAGATGGTTTTCAGCTATTTCTTGGCACTACAAATTATGTAATTTTCTACCAAGGAAGACCTAGTGTAAACAAATTGTTGGACATAGATTGATATGTTGACATAGACTGGATTGGAGATCTAGATCACAAAATATCTACAAGTGGTTATGCTTTTAACCTATTTGGAAGGGAAACCAGTTGGATGAGCAAGAGACAATATGTAGTTCCACTCTCAATTGTTGAAGTTGAATACATGGAAGGTACTCATGAGAGTAAGGAAGTTGTATGGTTACATAGATTGTGTTTAGGTATTGGGTTTGTACAACAAGCTGTAATATTAGATTATGACAATCAAAGTGCAATATTTTTGGAAAATAACCCTATGTATCATTCTAACACAAAGCACATTAATGTTCAGTATCACTTTGTGAGAGACATGGTTGAATACAAGAAGGTGTTGTTGGTGAAGGTGGACACTTTGAAGAATACTGCAGATTCATTGACAAAGTATGTAAGTACTGCGGATTTATCTTGGTGTAGATGAGCAATGGGCATTGTTGCCTTGAATTAATGATCATGTAATCCTTGGGCCCCTTGTATGCAAAGAAAACATCAAGTGGGAGAAAATTGGGTATGTGTTATATTTTTGCACGATTATCCCCATGCAATGTACATTGTTTCGAGGGATCATAGGGGGCCCCAAAAGGACCCCCCTGTGTTGGGGCTAGAGCCCTCAATTTTTATTTTTTGGTTGTTTTGGTCTATTTTTGGGCGAATTTTGGCCCATTGTAATATAATTCCAGTTGAGGAATCTAATCCGGGTTGATGGATTAGGGTTTGGATGTCGCATAATCATATATATTGTATTGTAAATGGTGAAGTTAATACAATGAGAGTTATAGGTTTAGCACTAAACATTTGTTAGTTTTCTTGGTGGATTTCCAGGATAAATTTATGAGTACTATGTGTGAATTCTATTATTTTCTTTCCAATTTATAAAGAATCTCTATGTGCATTTCTATACTGTAAAGGTTTAAAACCTTCAATGTTTCCCTTAAGGAACATCGATTTCTCTCATCAGATCTAGGGTCTTATTGGTGAAGAGAACCAACAACATGATGATTTTCAAATGCCAAAATATCATATTCACTACAAGGGTGCTTGGAAGTAAGGGTAAGAGCCTCATAGTAGTCATCCTTCTTATCTATGGATTGACTCCAACACAAATCACCTAGTTTTTTTGCTTGAATCTACAAAACCCTTACTCTAATAAAATCAAGAGGAAAACAAATGATGATGAATAAGACTCCTTCAGTATATGTGTTTTCCATTAGACCCATAATTTCCATTGACCAATGAAAGATATCATCCCCCACTAGTGCGACGTTACATGATATGGGAAAATCCCTCTGCCATTCCTAAAACTCCTTAGTTATATTTTTGGCCACCATTTCTAAAAAAATCATATGATCCATTGCCATTGATTATATATCTATTGTTTCTCTTTTTTCCCATTGTATGATCTAATCATTATCATTTTCATCTCACACATGAAATTTCATCGATTTTATTTCAAATATCCTCCATCTACAACATATTTTTAAAGCATCCCCTTCAATTTATTTGCACGTCTCCTCGTCTTCTTCCCCTCATCTTTAGTGATGCAGGGATTTTTCAAGGGCCATAAATTTTGACTCGTTTATCTGTTTGGGATGAAATTTTGTAGGGAGTTGTATCTGGAAGAGTTCACTGCCGTGTCGTTCTGACCCTTTAGATTGGACATCATTTCAACACTTTTCCGAGGCCAAATTCCTTCATATAAGGCCTCAAATTGGGGTTTTAGTCTCTTTACAGGAATTTTAAAATTTTTAATTATCAATTATCTCTTAGTTTATGAACTTATCAAAAAAGCAAGTTGAAATATAGTGTTTCTCTAGTTAGCTCTTAGTTATTGGTCAGTTTTAGAGTCATGCAAGAATTTCCTAAAGTAAGTTGTTTCGAAAATCTCAGATAGTAGTTACAAGGGGTTGAACTTCCATTGTAATAGTTAAGATGGAGAAGGAAAAAAAGACAGTTGTTTTCCATTTTCATGTGTTTGCATGGTTTTTAGTTATTTTGAATGAATCCATGTTTATTGGCTACATAATATGGTATTAGAGAAGGAAGATGGTCGGGAGAGGAAGAGAAAGAGCAGGGTATCTTACCCATATGCGTAGAGATATACAAAACCTCCAAAGGAAAGTAGAAGATCTTACAAATGTGATAGATATAGTCAGAGAATAATACAAAGAGAAGTGTCTGATGATTTGTAGATCAACATACATAACATGAAGAAGAACAATTAGAGAACATGGATTTTGAAGAAAGGATGTTCATGGCTCTAGAAGGGATAAATGAAAGGATCAATATGAAAGTTTTAGAATATGCAGAGAATCTTAAACTAGAGGAGTTAATAGATTAGTTGAACTACATGGAATTGTTTTTTTATTGTTAGCCTATGCCAGACGAAAAGAAGGTGAAATGTTTATGCACCAATTTGAAGGGTCACACCATGATCTGGTGGGATCATGTGCATAAAGACAGAGAAGAAAAAGGAAAAGACAAAATTAGGACCTGGAGCAAGATGGAAAAAAAATTGCAAGAATGGTTTTTTCTTTTGGACTATGCCCAAACCCTTTTTCCTATATTTTAGAACTTGAAGCAAAACTTGTCCACTGTGGAGGAACTAACAAATGAGTTTTATTAGTTGTCCATTCATGTGGATCACTAGGAAACTGATGAGAAATTAGATGCAAGGTATGTGAATTGTTTAAATTTTTCTATTCAAGATGAATTGAGCATGCATAGGGTTCGTAGTGTGGAAGAGGCATACCAATTAGCTTTAAAGGCCAAGGAAAAGAAAAACTGACAATTTTCTCAAAGGATTAGAGGAGAAAGGAGGGGTACATCGTCTACCTCATGGGGTGGTTTTAACTATGGAAAAGGAGAATCATGCCAGGGAGATGAGAAAACAAAAGATACTCAACAAGGTAACTTGAATCAATCACGAGGAAGAAGATTTCATAGGGGTAGAGGTTACGATGGTGGTAGAGGAGGACCTTATGTGTGTTTTAGGTTTGGTGTAGAGGGTCATTGATCATTTGAATCCCCAAATTATAACATGCAAGAGTCGAAGCAAGGACAACAACCTAGTTTAAACTTGGTCCAAGATGAGAATGAAGAAGAAGGAGTTGAATCTGAAGTCTCGCCTAATATGGGGGAGAGTCTCATGATACATAGGTCAATGGTGATTCCTGAAAAAGAGAAAATGCAGAGTAGCAACAATGAAGATTCTTGGCTTCAGACAAATATTTTTCGAACGAGATGCACTTCTGAGGGAAAGGTATGCCAAGTTATTGTTGATAGTGGCAATTGTGAGAATATGTTTTCCAAAGAGATGGTAGATATGTTGAAATTACACTGCGAAACACGTCCCCATCCTTACTGAATTGCATGGTTCAAAAAGGGGAATGAAGTCACCATTAATAAAATATGTTTGATCAATTTTTCCATCTATAAAACTTATAAAGATTAAGTATGGTGTGATGTAATTTCTATGGATGGATGTTAGATGTTATTGGGGAGGCCTTAACAATATGATAAAAAAATCATGCATGATGGAGGAAAGAATACATACACCTTTTGGAAGGATGGATCAAAAGTCATCTTATTTCCACTTAAGGATGAGGGAAAAAATGAGAATATGTTGTCAGACAGAGAGTTTGTTAAGGAAACAAAGGAAACAATATTCTACTATGCATTAATAGTGCAAAAAGAAGCCGTGGAATATGTACCAATTCCTAGTGAAGTGCCCAAGTTACTATAAGAATATGTTGATGCTATCCCTAATGAACTACCTGATGGTCATCCACCAAAGAGGGATATTCAACATCACATTGATTTAATCCCAAGATCTTCTTTACCTAATTAGGAAGCCTATAGGATGAGTCCTACACAACATGTAGAGCTCAACCGACAAGTGACAAAACTTATAAATAAAGGTTTGGTAAGAGAAAGCATGAGTCCTTGTGTTGTATCGGCAATGTTGACTCCCCAAAAGGATAATACATGGAGGATGTGCACAGATAGCAGAGTAATAAATAAAATTACCATCAAATATTGTTTTCTTATATTGTGCTTGGACGAAATGATGGATGTGCTAGCCGGAGATAAATATTTTAGTAAAATTGATTTGTGAAGTGGATACCACCATATATGGATTTGTGAAGGGTATGATTGGAAAAATACCTTCAATACCATGGATGGACTATATGAATGGATGGTGATGCCATTCAGTCTGTCCAATGCACCTAGTAATTTCATGCAATTGATGAATATTGTGCTTCGACCTTATATTGGTAAGTTTGTTGTCTTTTATTTTGATGACATCCTATTTTTCAGTAACAACAAAGAATATCACTTGCAAAATTTAAAAATTATATTGGATGCATTGAGAAAACATCAACTTTATGCAAACCTGAAGAAACRTAGGTTTCTGGAAGAAAGTTTGGTATTCCTGGKTTTTTTCATCTCGACAAAAGGAGTCAAGATGTATTCAGAGAAGGTCAACAAAATTTTAGAGTGACCTATTCCTAKGAGCATAACATAGGTAGGGAGTTTTATGGGATGGCTACCTTTTACCGAAAATTTATTTGAAAATTTAGCAATATTGTAGCACCCATAATAGATTGCAAAAAAGGAAATAAATACATGTGGACCAATGAAGATGAGGAAAGTTTTAAGCTTCTAAAGAAGAAGGTAACCGAGGCACCCATATTAGCCTTCTTGAATTTTGATAAAGTGTTTGAGGTAGAYTGTGATGCTTCACATGTAGGAATTGGAGTTGTACTTAGCAAAGTAGGTAGACCAATTGYGTTCTTTAGTGAAAAGTTGAATGAGGTAAGAAAGAACTACTCCACGTATGATGTAGAATTTTATGCAATTGTGAAAGCATTGCAACATTGGATGCATTATTTATTGTTGAAAGAGTTTGTGTTATTTAATTGTTACATTGCATTAAAATATGTAAACACCAAAAATAAATTGAATAGTAGACATGCAAAATGGGTTTCTTTCTTACACGGCTACACCTTTGTTCTGAAGCATAAATTAGGACGACATAATCAAGTTGCAGAATCTTTGAGTCGACGCACTTTTCTTTTCACAACCATAGAAAATCAAGTAATTGGGTTTGCTGCATTAAAGGATCTCTATGCATCTTATAATGATTTTTTGGAGATTGTGGAGCGATTGAAGAATCCAGTCGTTTGGAACATGGATCTTAATCAAGGTGAATATTTTATGCAAGATGGCTACCTATTCAAAGGAAAACAACTATTCATTCCAATTGGTTCAATGTGGGGAAATATTATCAGAGACCTTCATAATAGTGGTTTGGAAAGACATTTTGGAAAGGATAAGACACTAACCTTAATTGAAGATAAGTATTACTAGCTGAAGATATAAAAGGATATAACCAGGTATGTGGCATGGTGTAGGATTTGCCGAATGTTTAAATCACACTCACAGAACATAGGTTTGTATATGCCATTACCAGTGCCCACGGGCCCGTGGACTGATCTGAGCATGGATTTTGTGTTGGGGCTCCCAAACACACAACGAGGTAATGATTCTATTTTTTTGGTTGTGATAGGTTCTCTAAAATTTCTCATTTCATTGCTTACAACAAAACTAGTGATGCATCAAGGGTGGCATAATTGATTTTTTCAGAAGTTGTTAGATTGCATGTGGTTCCAAAAAATATTAACTCTGATAGAGATACTTGGTTCTTGGGTCATTTTTGGAGTACTTTATGGAAGAAAATGGGGACTAAATTACAGTTCAGTAGTGCCTATCACCCCCAAATAGATGGGAAAATAGAGGTAGTAAATCAGAGTTTGGGAAACCTGTTACAGAGCATTGTTGGAGAGAAGCCCAAGCAGTATGATTTGGATTTACCTCAAGAAAAAATTTCCTACAAGAGTTCAATGAATAGATCTACGAGTAAATCTCCATTTTAGGTTGTTTACAGTAGAAATTGATCCATGTGGATCTCGGTGGCCATTCACCTTTTCCACTGAATCAACATTTCTAGCCTATGGTTTTGATAAACCATGATATTCACCATTTTTTATGGGGAATGGAATGTAATGGAATATTCATTTGTTAATTAGAGACACCATGTAATGATTTCCTAGTGGTTTTATGTACATGCCTACATCATAGCATTAATGCACTGAATCCCATTAGAAATCCACAGTTAAGCACACTCAGGATAGAGTAGTACTGGGATGGGTGACCACTCGGGAAGTCCTAGTGTTTTACATGTCTATGGAATTTTATAAACTTAGTCCAATTTATCCCACATGCATCATGGGAATTGTTCTCCTCTCACTCTCTCATATATAATTGAGGTGAAGGAGGCTCTTTAAGCATGCAATGGAGTGTGATGTAAATCTTGTTGTAAATGAAGCATAACCAACATCTCTTTCTTTTCTGAGACACTCCATTCTGTCAGTTTATGTTCTATAGTATTTTTCTATCTTATTCATTAATAAAAAAATGGGTTTCATTGTATTTATGTGTTCTTTGCTATATTTTTGTGTATTTAATTGTTATATCTCTATTATATTTCCTCATTCATGTCATTCTCAAAATAATTTGGATCAGTGGTATCGAAGTAGTCTACCCCTTGTCATTTCTCAGAGAAGGTCCTCGGTGAGGTCAATGTATAGAGAGTTGGGTCTCGAGCTAGTTTCGCTTGAGGAAAATCGCTCTTGCTATCCAAAGTCACCTCCCATGGCGGAAGAAAAGAGAGATGGCATAGCAGGAAATCTTTTCAAGACGTTGCTCAAGGAAGACCTCGTTTGACAAAGGAACGAGATGATGGAAAACTTCGCTTAGAACCTTTGAAGACTACCGATGGTGGTAGCTAAGGCATCTTTGAAAAGAATCCATTTCGGAGGTGCGACACCATTCAAGGTAAAAGTCAATTTTGATATCTCCTTATTTGAAGTCTAGATAGATGCTTTGGAAAAATGGTTGAATATTATAGAAGGTTATTACTCTATCCAAAAATTTTCCAATAGTGCAAAGATCACCTTTGTGCTCCTTAAATCCCTTCCCCATGATAGCTCTTGGTGGGAAGGTTATTGGGGGAGATACACCATAGATGAATCTACACCATTAGAGAGAGAACCCACTTGGGAGGCCTTTGTAGATTCCCTAAAAGAGGATTTCTACCCTGTCAGAAACTATGATGACCAGTACATGAGATGGATGACTCTACATCAGAAAATAGACCAAACGATGCCAGAGTACAATAACATATTTCATTCCTTGCACTAAAAGTTCAGTATCTAAGACTCTGAGTGACACCTGGTTTTGAAGTAAAATAGTAGTTTGTACAAGTACATCAAAAAAGAGATGGATTTCTTGGACATCTCCTCACTAGGAGTTGCTTATCAATATGCAGTCAAAATCGAGCATAAATTCAAGCAACAGATTAAGAGAGAGTTTGGGTTTGAAAATACGCCACAAAAAAAACATGGAATAGGAAAACTTAACTCACATAATGAAGGACAAATTAGCAAGGAAGTCCAACCTCAAGAGATCCAGTCCAAGATGCAGGAAAATAAGGGTAACGAGAAGTTTAAGAAAGACAACATAATGTGGTGTGAGTTCCACAAAATCCTTTGGAACAACATCGATGAATGTTGCTCGAAACAATCATTGGTGGCCAAGCTTAAATAAAAATAATTAGAACCTGACTCAGACTTTGGTTCAGAGCACAATAAAGGAAAATAGATCATCAATGCAGAACCCATTGCTACCATCATGACCACAACAATAAAATTAGAATAACTAGAGGAGTCTGAGTAGGGGGAGTGCCTCTTCCACTCGTAGATGTGGGTAAAGAGGACCCCACTACATTTCATTGTTGACAATGAGAGTCAAAAGAACCTGATATTAGCTGAGGTTTTCAAGTGATTGAAGCTACTAATGATGCCACACCCCCAACCATGCATCATCTGATGGTTGAGCCGAGGATGAGACATCCATGTTCTCCATCAGTGCCACTTGTCCTATGACATCAAGCCCTTCAACGATTAGGTAGTGTGTGATGTTTCCCCACTTGAAGTCTATGATGTTCTTTTAGGACAACCATATATGTGGAAACATCATGCTATCTATGAGTCTCGACCATGTAGTTTCATTGTTACTCTGGGAGGTCATCTCTATAGGGTATGAGAGGTAGCTCCAACTACTACCACTTCATTGATATTAGAAAAAAAATGCTGCAAATAAATATATCAGACCGCAAAGTTGTCACTCTTCAAAATCCAGCCAGACATTGAACATAAGGTCACTAGGACGAATACAACCTCAACCCAAGACATTTCTATCCAATAGAAGCAAGTTGAACAAGATTGTAGAGGAGCACGAAGAAAATGAGATTCTTCCATATGTTCAACATAGCTCCATTGGCCATGGCCCTTTTTAGGTGTGATTGGGGTTCCAACCATTATCCACCATTGATATAGCTCTTCTTGTTTAATATTCATCAATAGAGTCCTCCCACACTCAGAATAAGGTAGATCATGTAGCCAAATCCATTGAATAGATCCAAAACATCCAACAGGTTCATGTCATCCTTCCATAAGCAAAGTATAAGTAGGGCATCTACTTCAACAAGGCAAGCGACTCACCAAGGTTCAGATTCAACAAAAGTTTCCCCATCTCGTGATCCAGATTATTTTCGGCATGGAAGGAGAGTGGAGATATAATAAAGAAATGTATAGAGATATCTCGGATATCCAATAATATAACATAAATGTATTAGAGATGCAACCATAAACACAAAAATACAGTAATAAATAATTTTCTATTAATGGGCGAAAATGTACAAAGATTGTAAAAATATAGAGTGAAAGACTTTCTAGAATGGTGGACTCTTATCTCTGAGAAGCGATGTGTCTGATCCTTGCATTTGCAAGAAGATGGTTTACAATGAGGCTCTGAAGGCCTTTTTAACAAAGAAAATCCAAAACCCTAACCCAGGAAGATGAAAAGCCAAAAGTTTTGTGGACCCTGTTTTGGGTAGTTTGGGGTATCAACTTCCCGGGGCATAACTTTGGCACACGATAGCTTGTTGGAAAGGTCTATACGAGGAATACACATTTTTCTGTTATAATCTAACTTTGGATACATTCTAACTCTGACGAGCTCTAAGAATGTTGTTTAGGGCCTCAAAATGGCTTGGGAAGTTTGGAACTCAAAAAACTAGAAAAAAACTCGCAAAATGAGCCAGTTGGAATAGGTGGGTGGCCACCAATATCCACTTGGATCAAGTTTCCATCCTTAGGAAGCAATGGTCTCCATTTCATTGAGTTCTCGAGGGAGAGGGGAAAGATATTGATGTAACTAAATCTTGGTGCATTGTTTGCCTTGTTGGAGATGTTGTGTTGTGGAAGGTTGTCATGAACTTGTTGTTGGCGGGGTTGAATCTGTTCAACCAGTCAGGCTATGTGAGATGTTTGTGTGCATAAGAAATCTTTTCACTTTGTTGCATTCTTGTTGACCTATTTCTAATGGATAGAAGGTGCTTGGGATGAGGCTGTAGTGGTTTCAATATCCTTTTGTTGACCTTTTGAACAGATTGTGAAGAAGCTGAATTTTGTAGTATGAGATACTACCTTGCGACATTGTTTAGGTTGGGTAGTACTAAGAACTACCTCTGGTATCCTATAGAGATGACCCCCCATAGTAACAATCACACTACGGGGTCGAGAATCATAGATATCATGGAACTTCCACATATATGTCTGGCCTGAGAGAACATCATAGACATACAATGGGGAAACATCACATAATACCTCATCCTTGAAGGGATGGATGTCGTATGACAATCGACATTGTTGGCTGACACGAAGATCTCATCCCTGGAAAAGCCACCTGATGTTGTATGGCTATAAGTGTGGTGTTGTCAACAATGCCAACTATTTTACAACCTCTACTAAGATGAGGTTCATTTGGCTTCCTCTATTAATAATAAAATATAGTGGGGTCCCATTCACCCACATATGTGAATGAAAAATTCACACCCCCTCTTCAAGATCTGTTGGTTCTTCTGGTTGAATTTTTGTGATAGTGACAATAGCAGTGGGGTCTGTGTCGATGATCTGTCTTCTATCATTATTTTCTGAATCAGACTTTGAATTAGGGTTCATATCCTTGTCTTTGATCTTGACCACCAATGACTATTTGGAGTGACATTCATCGTTGTTGTGCCAGGGGATTTTTTGGAAATCACACCATTTTCCGGTGTCCTTCTTTATCTTCTTGTGACCCTTATTTTCCTATGGCTTGGAATGGTTTTTAGGAGACTGTTTGTTAGGGTTGTCTTTATCATACTTTGGTTGTTGCAGATTTGCAGACCCAAACTCCCATTTGTTCTGGTGCTTAAATTTCTGCTCAATTTTAACAACATATCGATAAGCAACACCGAGTGATGAGATGTCCAGAAAATCCATTTCAATTTGGATGTATCTGTGTAGAGCCCCACGGTATTTCAGAACCAAATGTTGTTTGGAGTCTTTGATACCCAGCTTGGTGTGCAAGGTATGAAAGGTATTGTTGAACTTCGTAACTGGTTTTCCCCTCTCTTGCCACAGTGTGGTCCATCTCATATACTAGTCCTCATAGTTCCTAACAGGGTAATATTGTTCCTTTACCGTGTCCACAAAAAAATCCCAAGTGGGCTCGACCCCATATATTCTAGACTCCTATGTGGAATTTTTCACCTAGTAAGTTTCCCACCAATGTTTGACATGGGGGATATCCTTAAGGAGTGCGAAGGTGATCTTTTCCCTATCAGAGAAATTATGAAAAAAGAAGTAACCTTCTAGCAGATTCAACCATTTTTCTAGGGAATCCACATCTATCTATCCTTCAAATATGGGAATATAAAAATTAACTTTTACCTTGAAAGGTGAGGTGCCTCCAAAGTAGTTGCTTGATGAAGACGCTTATCAGCAGGCGTTGAAGAATGTGGACATAATTCTCCATCATTTCATCCCTCTGTCGCGTGAGAGATTGCTCCAACAATAGATTAATAGAATCGTATGCTCTGTCATTTTTATTTTCTTTCACCGTGGAGGGTTTCTTGGGAATATTAGAGTGATTTTATTCAAGAGAGACAAGCTCGAGACCCAACTTGCTATACTCAGAACTCATTAGGGACATGCACTGAAAAACGATCAAGAGCATCCTACTCTGATACCATTGATCGAGATTATTTTTGGCATGAAATGAGAGTGGAGATATAAGAAATAAACGTACAGAGATATCTAGGATATCCAATAATGTAAATGAAATGTATCAGAGATGCAACCATAAACATAAATATATAGTAATACATAATTTTCTATTAATGAGAGAAAATGTACAAAGACTGTAAAAATACAGAGTGAAAGACTTGCTAGAATGGTGGCAGCTTATCTCTGAGAAGAGATGTGTCTGCTACTCACATTCGCAAGAATATGGTTTACAATGAGTCTCTAAAGGACTTTTTAACATAAATAAAATCCAAAGCCCTAACCTCGAAAGATGAAAATCCAACAGTTTTGTGGACCCCATTTTGGGTAGTTTGGTGTATCAACTTCTCGGGGGTGTAACTTTGGCATATGATCTTTGTTTGGGCGCACGATATATCATTGGAAATTTCTATCTGAGGACTACAAATGCTTCCATCAGAAATTGACTTTGTCCATAGTATAACTATGGCAAGCTCTAAAAACGTTGTTTAGGGACTCAAAATGGCCCCAAAAGTTTGAAACTCGAAAAACTAGAAACAAAACTGGCAAACTGAAATTTCCAAAATAAGCCAGTTGGAATAGGTGGGTGGCCACCGATATCCACCTAGATCAATCCTCTCTCCTTAGGAAGAAATGGTATCCATTGCGTTGAGTTCTCGGGGGAGAGGGGAAAGCGATTGTTGTAATTGAATCTTGGTGTGTTGCTTGTCTTGCTGGAGACATTGCAATGTGGAAGGCTTTCATGAACTTGTTGCTGGCGAGGTTGAATCTGTTCAACCAATAGAACTACATGAGATGTCTGTGTGTAGAAGGAATCTTTGTGCTTTACTACAGTCTTGTCTACCTGTTTCTGTTGGATAGAAGGTGCTTGGGCCGAGGCTATAGTGGTTGCAGTATCCTTCCGTTCACCTTTTGAATAGATTGTGAAGAAGCTGAATTTTGTAGTATGAGATACTACCTTGTGGCATTGTTTAGGTGGGACAATAGTTGGAACTACCTCTGGTATCTTGTAGAGATGACCCTTGGAGTAACAATGAAACTACAGGGTCAAGACTCATATATAACATGGCGCTTCCATCTATATGGCTGGCCCAAAAGAAAATCACAGACATCCAGTGGGGAAACATAACATAATACCTCATCCTTTAAGGGACGGTTGTTGTATTACAATCGATGTTGCTGGCTGACATAAAGATCTCATCCTCAGCAAAGCCACCTTATGTTGTATGGATGTGGGTGTGGTTTTGTCAATAATCCAAACTGTTTAATGACCTCTGCTAATATGAGGTTCTTCTGGCTTAAGTTATCAACAATAAAATGCAGTGAGGTCCCCTTCACCCACATCTGTAAATGAAAAAGAAGCTCACCTTCTTCAAGATCTGTTGATTCTTCTGGTTGAATAGTTGTGGTCACGAAAATAGTAGTGGGGTTTGTGTCGATGATCTGTCTTCTATCATTATTTTTTGAATCAGAATCTGAATCAGTGTTCGACTCCTTGTCTTTGATCTCGGCCACCAATAATTGTTTTGAGTGAAATTCATCAGTGTTGTGCCAGGGGATTTTGTGGAAATCGCACCATTTTCTAGTGTCCTTCTTCGTCTTCCCATGACCCTTCTTTTCCTGTGGATTGGACTGGTTTTCGGGGGACTGTTTGTTAGAGTCACTTTTATCATACTTTGGTTGTTATGGATTTGCAGACCCAAAATCCTATTTGTTTTGGTGCTTAAATTTCTGCTTGATTTTAACAACATATCAATAAGCAACACCGAGTGATGATATGTCCAGAAAATCCATTTCAGTTTGGATGTATCTGTGTAGAGCCCCATGGTATTTCATAACCAAATTTTCTTCAGAATATTTGATACCCATATTGGTGCACAAGGTTTGGAAGGTATTGGTGAAATACATAACTTCTTGGCCCCTCTCTTGTTGTAGTGTGGTCCATCTCATGTACTGGTCCTCATAGTTTCCAATAGGGTAATATTGTTCCTTTATCGCATCCACAAAAAATTCCCAAGTGGGATCGACCCCATATATTCTAGACTCCTCTGTGGAAATTTTCTCTGAGCAAGTTTCCCACCAATTTTTGATACAGGAAAGATCCTTAAGGAGTGTGTAGGTGATCTTTTCCCTGTCAGAGAAATTATGAATAAAGAAATAACCTTCTAGCAGATTTAACCATTTTTCTAGGGAATCCTCATCTATCTGTCCTTCAAATATGGGAATATCAAAATTAACTTGTACCTTGAAAGACGAGGTGCCTCCAAATTGGTCTCTTTATGAAGACACGCTTGTTTTTATCATCAGACGTTGAAGGATATGGGAAAAATTCTCCATCATTTCATCCCTCACTCGTGCGAGAGCTTGTTCAAGCAATAGATTAATAGAATCGTTTTCTTTGTCCTTTTTATTTTCTTCGGCCATGGAGGGTTTCTTGTGTGTGCGAGAGTGATTTTCTTCAAGAGAGACAATCTCGAGACCCAACTTGCTATACTCGGACCTTGTCGGGGAAATGCACTGAAAAATGATCAAGTGCAGCCTGCTCTGATACAATTGATCCATATTATTTTCGGCATGAAATGAGAGCAAAGATATAATAAATAAATGTACATAGATATCTCGAATATCCAATAATATAATATAAATATATCAGAGATGAAACCATAAACATAGAGACACAATAATACACAATTTTCTATTAATGAGGGAAATATGTACAAAGACTGTAAAAATACACAGTGAAAGACTCGTTAGAATGGTGGAAACTTATCTCTAAGAAGAGATGTGTTCACTACTTGCATTCGCAAGATGATGGTTTACAATGAGGCTCTAAATGCCTTTTTAACATAAAGAAAATCCAAAACCCTAACCTTGGAAGATGAAAAACCAACAGTTTTGTGGACCTCGTTTTGGGTAGTTTTGTATATCAACTTCCCAAGGGTGTGACTTGGCATACGATCTTCATTTGGGGCACATGCTAGCTCATTAGAAATGTCTATCCGAGGAATACACATTTTCTTGTTAGACTTTGACTCCATCTATATGTTAATTATGTAGAGCTCTAAAAATGTTGCTTAGGGCCTCAAAATGGCCCAGAAGTTTGGAACTCGAAAAACTAGAAACAAGATTGCCAAAATGAGCTAGTTGGAATAGGTGGGTGGCCACGAATATCCACCTGGATCATCTCATTAGGGAACGTGATGCAATGGGGACCATTGCTTCCTAAGGGAGGAGGAATGATCCAGGTGGATCTCGATGGCCATCCATATTTTCCATTGAATCAACATTTCAAGCCTATGGTTTTGATAAACCATGATATTCACCCTTTTTATGGGGAATGGAATGTAATGCCATCTTCATTTGTTAATTACATACATCGTATAATGATTTCCTAGTGGTTTTATGTACATGCCTACATCATTGCGTTAATGCAATGGATCCCATTAAAACTTCACAGTTAAGTGCTCTCAAGATAGAGTAGTACTGGGATGGGTGATTGCTTGGGAATTCCTAGTGTTTTACATTCCTATGGCATTTTATAAACTTAGTCCAATTTATCCCACATGAATCATGGGAATTTTTCACCTCTCACTCTCTCATATATAATTGAGGTGAAGGAGGATATTTAAGCATGCAATGGACTGTGATGTAAAGCTTGTTGTTAATGAAGCATAGCCAACATCTCTTTCTTTTCAGAGTTAAGCTACCCGATTCTACAAGTTTGTGTTCTACAATGTTTTTCTATCTTATTCATTAATAAGAGTTGGTTTCACTGTATTTATGTGTTCTCCGCTATATTTTTGTGTATTTAATTGTTATATCTCTATTATATTTTTGCCTCTGTGTCATTCTCAAAATAATACGAATCAAAATTCCTATGGGTGTCCTAGATTTGGTGCAACTACCACTTGGGGATAGGATCAGTGATGATGGGAAAGCATTTGCAGAACAAATTCAATAGTTGCAGCAACAGGTGAGACAAAAAATGCAGGCCAATAATGAACATACCAAAATTATAAAATATGCTTACCGAAGATACCAGATATTCAATGAAGGTTATTTGGTGATGGCTTTTTTACGAAAAAGAGTGGATTCATAAAGGAACCTACCACAAATTGAAGTATAAGAAAATTGGTCCTTGCAAGATTCTCAAGAAAATCAACGACAATGCTTATAAGGTCAATTTACCAGTTGATCTCAATATCTCCCCTATGTTTAACATTTTTTATTTATATATATTCCATGGGGATGATATGGATGATGACAGTGAGGCAGAGGTGGATTGGAAACAAGCCATTCTAAGAAAGAAAAAGGAAAAGATTGTGCATATTTTAGATAAGAAGACCCTTCATACTTGGCAAGGCAAATACAACCGATATCTAGTCCAGTGGGAAGGCGTAGCACCAAAAGATAGTATATGGATTATAGAGGGGGGCTTGATGAACCTCGATCCCAATATGTGGAAACAATTTGAAGACAGTAAATGCAGGAGCTGCTTTGTTTTCAACTAGAGGAGAATGATGCAGGGAGGTTTCGAGGGTCATAACTTTTGACTCGGTTATCTGTTTGCGATGAAATTTTACAGGGACTTGCGTCTAGAATAGTTCACTTCCGTGACGATATGACCTTTCAGATCAAACATTGTTTCGACACTTTTCCAGGGCCAAATTCCTTCATATGAGGCCTCAAGTTGGGGTTTTAGTGTTTTTACGAGAATTTTTAAAATTTTAATTATCAGTTATCTCTCAGTTTATAAACTTAATCAGAAAAGTGAGTTGACAAATAATGTCTCTCTAGTTATCTCTTAGTTATTGGTTATTTTTAGATTGATGTGAGAATTTCCTAAAATTAACCATTTTTCTAAAATTAGTTGTTTTCGAAAATATCAGATAGTAGTTATAATGGGTTGAACTTCCATTTTAATAGTTAGGATGGAGAAGGAATAAAAGAGAGTTATTTTCCATTCTCATGTGTTTGCATGGTTTTTAGATCTTGTGAATGAATCCAAGTTTATTGGTTACATCATTTAGTGAATAGAAGCCTTGCAACTTTCTTCACTATTTCCTTGTCAGGTATCTTGTCTCTTTGTAGGAAGAAATAGACTTTTGTACCAACTCACTCAATTGATTTCTTAGAGTTGAAGAGTATCGATCCCTCCAATTAGCTACACACCCGGATTTATTCTCTTCATTGTGGAGTTCCACCCACAATGGATCATAAAGGCGACAACCAAGAGGTGGGAAAGAAAATAAGACATTGAAAGATGGCTGGGTGGTAGGTTTTGAACTATCCCCACTCGGGTTCAAATATTTGATGAGACTCTGGCTCATTATGATAAGTCTAGAAGGGTTGAAACCCTCCGTGAGTGGGACCCCTTTGCGGGTGTGTCTCCAGACATCTTGTCCCTCGCTAAGTCATAAGTTACCTAATTGGCATTGTTTTATGGGTTGTTAGCCTTAGTATAGAGGTTATAGTTACCAACAACCAAATTTGAACTTAGGCCTCGCCCAAGTAATTATAACCAATTAACAATTCTTCTAAGTTCAAAAAATAACTAAAAGATCATATGGTGATGACCATGCAAGATAACAAGACTGAGCCACACTTATTACACTATGTGAGAATGCAAACTATTCATGAGAATAAGTAAATGTCGACAAATTCTGGATTACAAACAATTTTGAGAAATTTGCTCACCTAAATAAACGTCCTTGGCGTAATTAACCTATTGATTCACGTGTAACCTATTAGTTCATACTTTATACACATGGCCTAATGGTTAAGAACATGTGTTTCCTCATAAGAGGTCGCAAGTTCAAATCCAAAGGTGATAGGGTATGTATACTTTCGTAGACTTTACCAGTCAAAATCAAATTGAGAGCTCTGATAAATGAAAATAAATGGAAGTATCTTTGCATTAAGTAAAGAAATTGAAATATTTTATTATTATTATTATTTTGTAATTATAATTTTAGATTAATAAAATCATTATTTTTAATATATAAATGGATTTAATAATTTTATTGTAATTGAATTGTATAATGTTAAGATTTGGTATTTGTAATTTTATTAATTCAAAATTAAATTATGCAATGTTAAGATTTAATATGTGTAATTTTATTAATTTAAAATAAATTTTGTTAAATATTTTTATTTTTATTATTTTGAATAATAATAATTTTTTAAAATGTTTGTTAAGATTTAATATCTGTAATTTTATTAATTTAAAATAATTTTTGTTGAATATTTTTAATTTTATTGTTTTCAATAATAATAATTTTTATTATTATTATTTTTATTGTTAAAAAAAAAAAAACTTCACAATTACAAATTTTAATAATAAAATTTTAAAACTTAAATCTAATAAAATTTATATTTACTTTTAAATATTTATCAATAAATTTTTGAATATTTAATTATTTAATCTATATTTTATATTTAAAATTTATCTACTTATTAACATATTTCATTAACACTCAAATTCCACTATGGTTTTGAAAGGATTCCTTTTTAAAGTGACTTATGTTTGAAAGAAGTGGTAATCTAAAAAAAATCAAACCAACCACAAGTCACCAATATATAGCAAACAAAAAGAAAAACATATTCAGTTAACTATCATCTATCAATCTAAATTCATTATTCTCATTCAATTCACATAACCTCGTAAATTTAATTAAATATAAATCTATAAAATTAAGTTTATAATTTTTTTCTAAATTTAAATTTCTATCTAAATCTATAAAATTAAATCTATAACTTTTTCTAAATTTGAATTTAAATCTCTATTTAATTAGATATAATAAAATTAAATTTATATTTATTTTTTTCTGAATTTGAATTTTCAATAGACAAAAGTTTTTTTTAAATTTATATATATATTTTTTAATTTATAATTTTTTTATTATTAAAAATTATAATTTTATATAAATAAAAAACTTTAACATAAACTTTATACTTGAAATTTTTATCTTATTTATATAATTTCAATTAATAATATTTAAAAAAAACGCTATCTAAATTATTAAAATTTAAAAAATTATATTTTAAAAAATAAATAAATAAATAAAAACTATATTAAAAACACTTATACAAATTAAATTTATTTACTTATTAACTCATTCCGATTTGAACAACTTTATCATTCGATCGATTTGGGGTTTGTGTCAGAAACCTCGTGGGAAAATCTAAAATCACTTGAATCTAGGCGTAGGAAGCTGCTTGTTGAGCAATAAACGAACTTGAGATTGAAAAGTCGGGTTATATGGCTGGATAAGGGGGATGAGAATACCAAATTCTTCCATGCTTATGAAAAAGGATGAAAAGTGACAAACACAATTTGGAAACTCTGAGAGCAGGAAGGCAAGATGGTTTCATCGTTTGAAGGACCGACCAAGATGGGGGAAAATCACTGCAAATCCTTGTTCAAGGCAAAGCAAAGAGAAAATATTGCAGATATTGTTTGGTTATCTCTTTATTAACCCAGGTTTGTGGATGAAGAAGGGAACATATATATTTTTGTGGAATTCAATGAACAGGAAGTAAAGGAGACACTCCATAGTTTCCAGAAAGATAACAGCCTGGGGCCAGACGGGTGGTCAATTGAATTTTATATTGGATTTTATGAGCTGTTAAGATCTGATCTCCTCCATGTAGTCGAAGAATCCAGAAGGAATGGTAGGATACATGCCCCTTTCAACTCAACTTTCTTAGCTCTTATTCCAAAGAAATATGAACCCCTTTCTTTTGATGAGTTTAAGCCTATCTCTCTCTGCAATTGTATATACAAAATAGTTGCAAAAATCATTGCAAGACGCATAAAACTTGTCCTATCGGCCTCTATATCAAAAGAACAATTTGGTTTCTTGAATGGGCAACAGATACACAAATCCATTAGAGTGGTCCAGGAAGGATTACACAACCTCATATCCTCAAGAGAAAAAGGGGCCATCCTGAAGATAGATATAGCAAAAGCTTTTGATCGTGTTAGTTGGTCTTTTATCAAGATACTACTTACACACTTGGGATTCGAGGTTCCATTCATTAAATGGATCATGGCTTGCATCTCCTCAGTCTCCTTTGATTTCCTTATAAATGGGGCAACCTCACCCTTCTTCACTTCGGAAAGAGGCCTAAGGCAGGGATGCCCCCTCTCTCCAGTAATTTTCCTATTGGTTGCAGAAGGCCTAACTAGAGCCATTGGAATGGCCTCCTCCTCAGGATAATTCCAAGGAATTCAGATCTCTTCATATTTTTGTATCACCCATTTACTTTTTGTATATGTGTGCTAATTTTTTGCAGTGGAAGACCCAGGGATGCCGAAAAATTAGCTAACATGCTCAATCTATTTCGGGCAGCTACTGGGATGGTTATAAACCCACAAAAATCCTCCTTAACTCTAATTGGTTTGTATAATAACCCTATTTCCCCCAGTTTGTAAATACAATTATAACTTGCCAAGAGACTATGGCAGACTAGATATGTGTGAATGTTTGATTTAATGAACCTTTGTATAAAAGGTCAATGTATGTTAATAGAAAATGGATAAGTGTTGCATAATTTCTGAAAGGGGGGTTTTCCAAGATGGACCATGGATGCTATGAGAGAGATGGTGAGGGGAACTAGGAATGGTTGAGATGATCCCCACCAAACTAGTACCTTACTGGATACAATTGCTCATAACAATCCTCTAACCTAGAAATGAATCACCAGTCAGAGTGGTAGAGTACCCATCTGTAATACTTCTAGACTTGACCATGAGTTGGGGATTCAGACCCATGCAACCATGCTGAGGAAGGAAAGAAAGAGTCAATTCGTGGGAAGAGGTAAGGGGCAAGCAAGCAAATATGCAAAGAGAGCAGAGTCGAAAGAGAAATCTCGAGAAGAGAAAAGAGTGTTTTGCAACTCTCTGGTTTGAGGAAGAACTAAGAAATAAGCTCGTTCTGGGTGTAAGAAGTTGTTGGCAAGGTTTTCGTTACAAGCTGATAAATGAGGTTGACAAGTGACTGTTGAAGTACTCAAGAATACCTCCTTGCTTGGTACAGAGAAAACTCGCTGCCAAGATTTCGTGGGAGGAGGAGAGTAACCTTCATCCCTAACTTTTGCTGAGAAAGAAGAAAGAGTCTCTCTCAGAGCATCATGGTCTAGCTCAGGGGTACCCAGTGGTAAATCTGTCAGGAGTGGTTGTACCTATGGCTAGGTTGAAATAGGCACCCCTTTCAGCAATCGCTTCATGAACTTTGGTTTTCTGATAAGTATCTTCATACTCTGTGTATTGAAATCAAAATGGTGATTTAATATATTTATATTTCTATGACTAAGTTCTGTGTTGAATGGTTAAGTTATAAAGATGCATTATCTCTCTATGAACCCATGCTTTTAAATGGGAGTATGCTTGACTCAACGGAGCAGTTAGAGAGTTGTAAGATGTAATCCTGCAATAGTGTTGGGGAAATATTGATTGGAATGCTTAATTCATGTCAATCTCTAAACTCTACCCACACGGGAATTCCAAGTTCAAACCCGGTGGAAGGAGGATGCCTCCTTCAGACCTTTCACCCGTATGCCCAAGGGCTCGTGCCCATGTCCTTAACTCATATACGGATAAAGGAACTAGTGC
>ML792496.1:133206-163896 GCA_009831015.1 Picea engelmannii | reverse complement strand
TCAAATCTATACAATGGTCAGCCCAACATTGACCACTCTGGGAGAAAGGAGGGAGTCACACCATGAATCCCCCAAACGTCTAGGTTACAAAGTAAGGGAGGTCATAGATCCAAGGATTACGTGGACACACCATGACCGTAAGATCGAAGGACTTGGAAGGTGATCAGTCTGAGGTGACGTGGTATGTTGATGTCACCTAGGGCAATGTGGACCCACATATGATGTACCACATGTCACCTGGATCCAGACATTTCACAGACCCTATGTTCCCCTTATGAAGTGACATGTGTCACCCCCTATTGGGGCCACGTGTCCTCTCTATCTTGTCGTGTGTCATCTATGGAAATTACATGTTTGGTCCACATGGCGAGAGAAGTATTCGTGACCCACCTATATTTTCATCACATCTAGTATGTTATCCCATGTGAGAGTGGACCCTTTGGGAGTCCAGGAATTAGGGACTCCGGAGGACATGCATGTAGAAAAGAAAGGGGATGTTCAGTGTAGAAGCGCCAAATGTCAAAGTCTCCTCTAGTTGTGTGCTAGATGAGGATTAAGTCTCACTGTCGGTTTGTGTTACAATTGAATCCTCCTACAGACAAGAGGATTCCCTCTTGGTCTCTAGACTCCTAAGGCCAAGAGAGAAAAGTGCTTAATGTGGGCACTGACATCCTTTTTAGATCTAATTAAGCTAATATACGAAGAGGAAGAACAAAGATGTGTACCTTGTTAACAACGTTTGTCCTCGCAAAGTCCAAGCTGAGCTCCAATCTTGAGCTCCTCGATAAGTCTCCTGTAGAACAAACAAAGATATAATGGGCTTCCTATTCTATTGAGATTAGCTCAAATATAGATCTATCTACTGAGGACAAGTTCATGTGAAACAAGCATAAACTTGAAAGAAACAGGCCAAGCATGTATATGTATTAATGAGAACAAATGAAGAGTACTTACAATCCTTTGATGAAGGTGCAAAAACTTCTTCTATCTCTCCTTGTCCAACCCCTTTGCTCAAGTAATCTACACTAATTGTGCTTCAATGGCATCTCACTTATGGGATCATAAGTTTGGTGTAATTCTCAATCTCCATATATTCTTTCACCATGAGGAGGCCTCCTTATATAGGCTTGAAGAGGCCTAACCAATTGAGAGATATTTTGGATAAGTTGAGGATTCCTCTCCTTCAGTTGTGGATCTCCCCTAATATCATGCCTCGACCTCAGATTCGAATCCAACCACCTTCATATATTGAGGGGATTTTTCCCTTATTTCCTCCAACAAACCAAAATTCTCCCAAAAAAGGCCAGCGCTCCCTCAAAAAGGGACACAGAGTGTTGGAACGCTCCCCTAGAAGAGGGTACAGAGTGCCATCGCTCCCTGACAATATGAAGGGGAGCGCTCCCTTCCAAATTTGACTTTTGAGTGGCTTTTTTAGTGGCAAAAGACTTGTACTCCTTGTTAATTGATTTCTCTTCTTCAAGACTAGTCTTTGAGGTGTCTTAAGTGTTTTTACGATGTTGTCAGAGAGATGACAGAGACAAGATAATGTTCATGACACTTGCAATCAATATGCAACACTTGCAATATTTGTAACGGCGACACTAGCCATCATTGCAATGAGTGATTTTGATGTGTAACAGATTGCCCCCAAAGTGCGAAGTCAGAAGACAATGATCACTTAAGTACTTTGTAGAATTTTTCGAGCAAGGGTATGGACATAGAGAGGATGGAAAAAGATGCACACAACCATCAAACAAATATCATGACATGTTTCAAACCCAAGGCATGCATACCTATGCTTGAGTGATAAAGACTTTTTAGGTATGGCCGCCATAAAATACAATGCAGATCCATAATTATATTGATAAAAGGAATAGCCATTGGATATACAATGTGGATCTATACTCCTATGACCTGAAATGATCATAGCCACGAAGAATACATAGTGGATCTATGAGACGACAAGACATAGCCACGACCAATACAAAGTGGATCTATGCTATAGTATATGTGTCATAGTTCAAAAGAACTCCTTCGCAACCTGGGAGAAGTATATATAAGAGTGATAACTCAACCTAGGGTCTTCTTACCGATCCCGATGTAGTATGAATCTAACCATGTGAATAGATGTCCTGATGTCGAACATGGTAGAAACCACTTGATTACTGGTCAATAAGGTAAACCGTTAACAAGTGAGAGGGAGATCACCATTGATGTCAATGATTCCCAAGGTAATCTAGTACATTCCAACGAATGTGAATGAATGAGCTGAAGTCGAACATCCGTGGAATCACCTGATCAGGGGTCAATAATGTAAACCCACTATCGAACATGAGGAGGCCTGCCATTGAGGCATGCAGGTCCCAAGGTACTAACTGGTTTCTAAGTCTAGTTCCTAGATAATGTGTTGAGGTCGAAAGGAATAGACTCATCGAAGGAGGGCCTTGATGTATCCCCCATCAACAACATGAAACAAACACAGATATGTAATTGGTAGATCAAATGAACATGGACTGACATGGGTATTGAAATAGGATATTTGTGATGGATGAATATCGAGGTAGATACTTCCCTTGAACACTAAGGCACAATAATAGAAATGTGACATGGACCAAAACTTGATGATGCAGTGGATGTTGTGACTTTCTTCAAGTGACCCAAAGGAGTAAAAGAAAATCAGAGGATTGGCATAGTGCAGAGGTTCAATGGATTAAAATGCATGCAAAGACAAAGTGTCGTGTTCAAGGGCGACCGTAAGAGTTACTGGTAGTGTTCTCAAAAACTGATTGGCTTGCTTCCTTCAAWTTTTCCCCCATCCAAATAGAYGAGTACCTCTTTTTATAACACATGAGGAGGGTAACACATGCTCAATATGACTCACCTTCGGTARGTACCTCTTCCTTTGTTTAGCGAACTGGAAGAAGTAAGGGTTTGGTCCCGTATGGGCCCTTCAATGTATGATTGTTTAACGAGTCCAAAGAAGGTAAACTCAGTGGTTTTTCAYATTTAGAGAGTCTGAAAACAACTTAAAGACGACTCCAAGTTTGTCCTTTTTCGTAATSTTAGTCTTGCGAGGCCAAAAAAGAGATAAATTATCACTCGAAAGATGCCCTTTCAAACCTTTTAACTAGTGGGAAAGGAAGAAAGATCACTTGACAATATTTTCACGTTTAGAGAGTCTAAAAAGAGTTTAAAGAAGACTCCAAGGGGTTCCTTTTTTGTTTATCCATGCGGGTTCGAAAAAGAGATAAAAGTTGACTCGATGCGTTCTTATGTTTTTGAGATTAAGAACGAACTAAGACTATGCTCGTGAATGTGACAAGATCAAAAACAAACAAAACTACTCTGACACTTGTCAATAATGTCAAAAACGCATTCTAGGTGATTAATAAGGCCTCCAAAATATTTTACAAACCCCAAAAACTATATGTTTAGGCAAAAAATGAAATGTATAATAGTAAAATGGGGTAAAATTTGTCATTTACCATTTTATTTGTGCCAAGATTTGTAACAGTGGAGAATTTGCCATTTCAAGGTGAATCTTGTTTCGCTCAGTGCTGGAGCTACGGTCAACCATTTTCCTCACCGTTTGGACCAGGTTGGTTCTCTTCTTCCCTTCTTTAATTTAGATGATTCACATTTTCTTTCAAGGCAATAAATATTTATAAAAAAGGATGCCCTGGGTCGGCCCAAGCCCCTAAAAATCTCGGTGCTCCTCTAAAAGTTGTGGGGGAGTGATGAAAGGCTTGGAAAACGCCCCTCCTATTCAGTGAAGGGAGTGTTTACGCTCTATTGTAGTGGCTATGAGGGCATTTTCCAAAAGACCAGAAGAAAAAATGCCCAAAAACGGCCAGCACGCGCTCAAAACGTGAAGATTTTTTTTTTTTTTTTTTTTAATTTTGAACATTTCAGTGGTCGATGTAAGGATGTGTGGGTGCCTTGATGTTCATGCAAAGATGGGATTGATATTTTACAAAATAAAACAATCATTTTTTTAAGTTTTGAAAATTGCCCAAAGATTGCCGAAAAATGTGATTTTTAATGAAAAAAATTGATTGTTGATGCAGATGATTCCGGAAATAATCATGCTTGAGTGGAAGGAAGGAGAGAATGAGATCGATGATGTGGCCTCTTTGAAAATTCCTCGATCGAGAGCCACATTGAGAGATTGTAGTCTCCTCAAATATGTCAAAATGCAAAAAATGAAGAAAGAGGTCCTTCTTCTTAAGCATATGATCGGGTTGTGGAACTTTGCGAAACAAGGATTCCAGATGGGAACACAACTTCTTACCATCAAGTTGGAATATGTGTACTTTATAACTGTTCTCTCAAAAATAGGGTCTCCCATAGTTCTAATCGGGCAGCGGGTACTACTCACACATGTGGATGAGTATCTGGCAAACCATTGTGTCCCGGGAGAGAGACTAGTGGGTGGCAGAATTACAATCAAAGATATCAGGGATCTATCTCTTTGATCCATTCTGTTTCCATTACGAGTATAGCGGGAAGTACGAGTGCACACCTAGTTTCAAGATCACAAGTGGCATATGGTTTACAGTGTCTAGAGCCAACACTATTTAACTAGAGTGCAGGGTTCCTTCACCATGTGAAGGAACAGATTACGGGATGCAGATCAAGGAAGCATAAGCAGTTCAGATATGGTTCATTCTTGGTTTTGTTCTTTTTAGAAATCATTCCTGGGATGCTACCTCATATTGCATTACTAGTATGACCAGCGAAAGAACCACGTATGGAGTGGTGGACTAGCTTGTCTCTGAAACTAGGCCCAAATTCATAATTCAGATTCACCGGTGATTTCTTCACTTGGATGAGACACCAATTGATCATGATAGAAGACTTTCCATACGCTGGAGTATATTTCCAAGGCAACATGGACTTGGTTCTTCCAGAAGGTGAGGATTGGGATGCGTTAGGTAAGAAACCAAACTGATCTTGTCAAGTGTTTTTAATTTTTAAATGTTATAATTTTTTTAGAGTACATAAAAGAGTCTTTAACAGATGTATCGTTTCATCATGTAGATAGAGAAGCAACATGTCCAGTAGATATTCCAACACTGGGGCGTCACGGGGATGCTCAGATAGCAGTAGATCAAGGGGTAGTGGTAGGAGGTCTCTTGGAGGTTGAAAGAAACCTCCAAGGTCTCACGATGGGTATCCCTCCTCTCAGGAGGCAGGAAGTGCCACTACATCTACAAAGACACACTGTGGGAGTGTCTGAGAGTCTTAACTCTCTACTGAGGCAAATATCCCATCCAATGATATGTTAATCGCAGCATAACATGATGCAGGGAGATTAGAATCTTCCTAATGATTGGAGAGATATCTATGTAAACTTATCTATGTGAGAGATATCTATCCATAATGTAATTTGTTAACGAATCTGAAATGGTATTGAGTTCTCTTGGTATGTGTTGGTATTCGATAAAATCAAATGTTCGTTCAAGACGGAGAACTCGTAGGTGGAGTCATAGCAGGATAGGATTGCGAATAACGTAGATTCGATTGAGTTGATAGACCACGAGTTGAGAGTTCATATTGAAAATCATGTGAGAAATGCTTAGGGAGGATGCTTCGATTAAAATTCCGATGACAACATGATATTCTTCCATGTTATTAGTTGTTGATCCTAAGAAAATACCTCCGGAACTCTCTAACTCGTCAGAGTGGTAAATGACCTAAGTTGCGGAAGCAACGTTCTAGGTGTGTCTACTAGCACCATCCTCAACTCGACAAATATAGGAAAGGAAGATGTCATATGCGCATGAAAACACAAGACACAGTATAAGCGGCTAAGGAAAAAACTTGAGCACGCAAAAGAAAAAGACACACCAAACTAGAAATACAATAGTGTACAAAGCACGTATGCTAGATGTTCTATGCATAGTACTTCTTCAAGTAAATCCTGTTCTGAGGCTCACCCAGGGAGATTCTGTCATATTCTACTAAATCGTAGGGGCCTCTATGTAGAACACATTTCATGATGTAAGGACCATTCCATAGAGGTTCTAACTTACGCATCCCTAACTTGTAATGAGCTTGGTCATAAATGAGGACTAGGTCTCCTTCTGCAAAAGTGGAAGGATGGAAAAACTTGTCGTATTGATTCTTGATTCGTTTTTGATATGTCTCATTGATGAGAGAAGCATCACGGCGTGTTTCATCCAACCTATTCAAGTGTAATAAACGTTCTTCTTCAACATAAGTGTGGGCAGGCGTTCTACTTTGAGTTTTAACGAAGGAATTTTGCACTCGATTGGTAAAACAACTTCTATGCCATATACTAGCTGGAAAGGAGTGAAACCCATAGCAGTTTTTGCTAAGGTCCGGTAGGCCCAGAGAGCAGAGAAAAATTGTATATGCTAGGATGTCTTATTGGCCCCTACCATCCGTTGGATCATAGTTTTGAGGACTTTGTTGATGGCTTCAATTTTCCCATTCGCTTGAGGATAGTAAGGGGATGAGTTCTCATGGAGAAAACCCAACTTGGCATGCAACTTACTCATCATCTGGTTTTTAAAGTGTGAACCATGATCAGTGAAAATGGCGTGTGGAACACCAAAACGAGTGATGATGTGGTTAAAAAGGAAAAGAGTTGCAGTACGAAAATCATTCAGAAACATAGGCATAGCCTCAACCCATTTTGTAAAGTAATCGATGACAACGATTATATAACCGTGCCCCCCAACTGAGGGAGGCTTACATTGCATGAAATCAATGCCCCATTTGGAAAAGGGGCCGATGGAAACAATGGGATGCAGTGGAGCAGGGTGGGTTTGTGCCTTTTTGTGAAAAACTTAGCAGGGTGGGCATTTTTTGATTGCCTCAATACAATCTTTGAAAATTGAGGGCCAAAAGTAGCCGACACGTAAACTTTTATGAGCGGTAGCCATCCCAAAAAGATGACCACCACAGGCTCCAAGGTGACATTCATTAAGCACGCGTTCATCCTCTTCATGAGTTAGACAACATCGCAGGATAGTGTCAATGCCACGACGGTATAAAGTGTCATCGATAATAAGGTAATGATGAGAATGGTGGCGGATACGACGATGCTCTTCACGAGAGATATCGGGATGAAAATGTTGGGTCTAGAGATAAAGAAGAATATATGCATACCATGGATCAGACGTGCTAATGAGAAACAAAGTTTCTTCTGGAAGAGAATATCTTGGCTCAGTATCTTCATCAGCATGGGGAAAGTCGCAAATAAGCTCTGCAAACACCAGGGATTTTTTAGCTTTGGATTTAGTGAACTCGAGAACGTATTCCTGGAGGATAATGATCCATTTCGAATATTTTCCCCCAAGAACTTGACGTGTCAAAATGTGGTACATGGGGTTCGATTCCACAATAACTGTGGTGGTGCGTAGCAAAATGTAGTGATAAAATCTCTAGACAGCGATGACGGCTGCTAGAGCCAACTTTTTAACATGTGAATATCTGAGCTCTAGACCAGATAGAATTTTTCTCAAATAATATATCATGTGTTCCTTGCCATGAGGGTCCTCTTGAACTAACACCATGGCAATAGTGGAAGTGGAGGCTGCTAAGTAAAGGAGATAGTCCTTTGTGTAATTCATAGGATGTAGCAAAGGAGCGTTGGTTAAGGCATGTTTAAGAGTAGTAAATGAGCATTCAACAGTGTCATCCCAAACGAAAGGGGTGTCTTTCTGTAACAAGTGCATAAATCCTTTTGTAATCTCAACATAGTTAAAAATGAAACGATGAAGAAAGTTTTCTTTCCCCTACAAACTTTGGAGTTGTGTCAAATTGTGAGGTGGGGGTAAAGCCAAGATAGCTTTAATTTTTAAGGGATCCACCCGAATCCCATCCTTGGAAACAACAAAGCTGAGGAGTCGGCCTAATTCGACAGCAAAAATACACTTATGTGGGTTCAAATGAATGCAGTAGAACCGACATCGAAGAAAAATAGCCCGTAGATAACCAAAATGGTCTGATCGATTGGATGAGTGGGAAGGTAAGTCGTCGAGGTAGGGTTCTACAATATGTTTGATATCATGGAAAGCGTAGAACATGGCTCGCTAGAATGTAGCACCAACATTTTCAAGGCCAAATGGTAGCTTCCAATAGGAAAAAGTTCCCCATGGGAGGATGAAGGCTGTCTTATGCTGATCAACAGGTGAAATGTCAATCTGGTTATACCCCGAGAAACCATCCATGAAAGAGAAAATTACGCTACGAGTGTAATTATCAATGATCTTGTCGATAAAGGGCATAGGGTAGTTATATTTCGAACAAGACTTATTGAGGTCCCTATAATCAACACAGACATGAATGGTTCCTTTCTTTTTAGTAACTAGAACAATGTTCAAAACCCATTTCGTCAAAGGGACAGGATAGATGAAGCCAGATTTCAATAATTTCTCAACTTCTGCCTTAATAGTCATGGTCTTCTTAGGATGGACTGGGCAAAGTTTCTATCAAATAGGTTTTACACCTGGGTAGGTTTTAATCTCATGCACAACGATCAAAGGATCGATCCCCGACATCTCTTCGTAGCTCCAAGAGAAGACATCGCAAAATTATTTAAACAAAGCGGTATAGGAAACCACTTCCTCAGGTGTACAATTAATGTCAAGATTAAAATTTTCTATGATACCTTCCTTGATCGAAATATCTATTTCGACTGTAGAGGTAATGTTGCCTAAATTCCCTTCAAAAATAACATCTTGTGTAAGTATAGGTGATTGGGGAAATTGGAATACATCAGGGGGGAAGATAGAGTGTATATCTTCCTGGATTTCTTTGAGAGGTGGAAGAAAAGAGGATTGATCATGTCTATCATCCCAGGGTACGTCGTCAATGCTATGCATTTCCATTATTGACTCATCATAAGGAAAGATTTTGAAAATGTATTCGAGCGTAGACAACAAGGAATTTAACCACAATGGCATCGAGTAAGTGTCTGGTGCCAAGAGATGTTGGTCATCCGAGGAGGGAGAGGCGGATTGGATGGAAACGTATGAGGTTTCATCTAGACTAACTGGCATGGCGTCACCTAGTGCATTGAATTCCAACGGACTAGGTACAATCCAAGGGTCAGATGATTCCAAGGATTGGTAAACCATAGTTGAAATCATATTGATTGTGGCAACATGATATGTGGTGGGTGGAAGTGGTGTAGGGAAGGTACCCATGAGGCTAGAGTCTTTCAACAAGACAACACTGACGCTTTCATATGTGATCTTGTGATCTTCCAGAAAGGGAATATTGTTGGTAGAAGGAGTGCGAGCGTCATGTGTACATGAATCTAAATTATTGACGGTGACAATTTTGCCTTGATAAGGAAATTGCACACATCAAAATACTGACGAAACAATGACAGACATAGCATAGAACCAAATTCTTCCAAGCAATAAGTTGTAATAGAGGGGAGTATCGACCACCTCGACATCAACATAGATGGATTTGATACCCAATTGGACGGACATGGACTGCAAAAGTCCATGGGTATGAAAACCTCGCCTGTCGAATGCATGTAGCATCGTTGGGGATTTGTTAAGTGTGGGCAATTTCAAGCTTTTCCAGCAGGCTAAAGACATGACACAAGTAGAGGATCCCTCATCTAAGATAGTGCAGTGGATTTGTTGATTATGAACAACAACATCAACTTGGAAAGAAAGTTGATGAGAGAGTCGAGGTGAGAAATTATCCAGGTTAAACATGATAGTGTTGGAGGACTCAGGATCAAAAGTGCCAATATCAGCCAAGAGCATTCGACGTTGACTGGGGCAGTGTTGTATAACTTCTAACGCAGAAATAACACATGATGATTGTTCCAGATCTTCAACAATGTTGTAGTTCTGGGTGGCACATGAACTAGTATTAAAGGTAGATTTACAGATAGTTCTCTTAGGAGGGCATAAGATAGATTCGAACGCGGGTTTCTCAATATGAAGTGGTCTAGATGGAGGACTAACAGAGGATGGTGATGGATCCGATAAAGTATCGTTAGTCACTTTTCCTTTGTCAGGTTTAACTGGAGTGTCGTAAGTCGTAGAGAGAGTGGTTAAATCAATCCCATTGAAGAGATAGATATGGGCACTTGTTGAGGCTTCATCATGAGAAGGGTGGCTAGAACTGACCCCTGGAGAGGGGGTTTGAGAAACCATGTATTGTTGTTGAGGAAAAGACTGAGCAAGCATGGTGGGTTGGGAATTCCCTTTGAAAAGTTTGGCCACTTCATCACGATGTGGATAGTCTCGAGTGTAGTGATCGTCACCACAAATAAGACACAGGAATTTTGACTTCCGTTGAGGTTGATTTTCGTTAGCAGGTAGTGAGTTTTGAGCTTTGGGTTGTTCATTATTGTTCTTTTTGGTTTTGTTCTTTGTTTTCTTCTTACCTCCGATTTGTTGTGAAGGGGTAGATTGAACTGCATTCACCTCAGATATTTGAGTTTGGGGGGAGGTAGAGGAGGGTGCAGTCAAACTGGAGGTGGATGTCGAAGCAGATTCATTAGCTGTTCCAGTCTGCTGGGATGAAGATTGTGTTTTGATGAAGCCAATAATTCCATCCGCATGTGATGAAGATGAAGGTTTGGATGGATCAGTAGTGGCATGGGTAACATTTTGGATTAACTCGTACAAAGTACCAAACTGTGAGTAAACCAGATCTAAGTATTGTGCCCTGGCAATGGCTTCCTCTTCTGTGACTCCACCACCCATGGTGACATTGTGAGAGATCGAGGGTAACAACGATTTAGTGAACCATTTCATCAATAATTGGTCGGTAATGACTGCTTTGATCAACCTTCATCGTTGTCTCCACTCATGAATATGATCGGAGATATGCACAGAGTTTGTCTGACAAAGGGAGGTCAAGAGTTCGATACCCATCTCATATCGAATTGGTAGTTGAAAGTGCGTGAGAAAGGACATTGCAAGGGAGTTAAAATGTTGGAAAGAACCACGTGGAAATTCGATATACCACTTGGCTGTTGAGCCCATAAGTGTTCTCTGGAAAAGACATAAATGGATAGAGTCGTTCATTAAGGATTTCAATGAAAACCATAAATGGAAATTCATGACATGTTTATTTGGGTCTTCTCCAGGTTTACTATCAAATTTTGGAATATTAGAAGGTAGTTTAGCCGGAATCATTGGCCATAAAGGATAATGACGTATAGGATCATTGGTCAACCAAGACAAGTCTATGAGATCCAGAGTAGCAAGGAACGGTAGCTGTCGGTTAACCTGAGGGTGATACTGGTGTGGGATAGGAACACTATTAGGACCATAAACTAGATTAGGTGGATAATTGTAACCAATAGGTCCTCATGCATATAGTTGTTGCTGACCAGAGTAGGGAGGATTCGAAGAGGGTTGAGAAACATTTGGGAGCAGAGGATAACCCGATGGGTGATGAGGATTATAATTCAGTTGAGGGGTTTGTCCATAAAGTGGATAGACATTTTGTCCATAAGGAGGATAAGTTTTTTATTGTCCTTGAGGTTGTTTCCCCCCAGGAAATAGTGGATTTCCCGGAAAAGGAGTGTGCCAGGGATTGGACGTTGTAGATGCATTATGTCCATAAGGTTGATGATGGGCTCCAGTTTGAGGCTGCCCCCCAGCAAGAGGTTTCCCTCCAAACGGAGGTTTCCCCCCAAATGGAGGTTTCCCCCCAAACAGAGGTTTCCCTCCAAATGGAGATTTCCCTCCAAATGGAGGTTTCCCTCCGAAAAGAGGTTTCCCCCCGAACGAAGGTTTCCCTCTGAAAGGAGGTTTCCCCCCAGCATGAGGTTGAGTCCCTGAAATTTGGAAACCAGACGTAAACGACTGACCAATGCCACTTGATGGATTAGATCCACCAAGACCAGTTCCTCCAAGTTTTTGTAAAGGTATCGAGCTTTTGGGTATAACCTGGGTAGTGTTGACAACATAAGGATTCAATGCTCTGTACCCAAGGGGAAGTGACGAAGAAGGCCTAGATGAAAGTGGTGTACCAATGGGAGCTTGGCTAACCACCACATTACCGATGGGAATAGTCGCAACGTGAGGGACCATCGTGGAATGGGACATTTGGAGAGAAATAGTGGAACTTGGACCAACAGACTGCATGCTCAGACCAATGGACGATGTGGTTGAAATGATGGTCATACCAGTAAAATGATCTAAAGTTACGGTATAGGTAAAAAAGGTTTCGGGTAATTGAGATATAATAGGTACATCGACACCTATGCCTAATCCGTAAAGGTCTCGCACTGTGCGAGGTGGGCTTCAAATTATATCAGTCCAAAGTGGGTCTCCGACTTGTAGGATTGAAAGCGACCTAGTCGGGATTTCAGAAGGATCAATGAAAACAAGTTCTCCGGCTGAGTTCATATGGATAAAACACCTTTCATATCCTATAGGAATGTGGAAAGCCTCCAAAGGATCCGTAACAATACAAATTTTTTCTAAAGTAGAAACTTCCTCCTGTGAGGTTATAATGATGTGGACCTCACTCTGTTGAGGAGATGCCTCCATAGAATGAGGGGGTAAAGGGGTAGAATCTTCCATATTTTCTGGGGAAGGCCTTGTACCTTACGCGAACGGTGTGGAGGGTCAATGTTGGCAGAACTAAAAAGTCGATGGAAAAAATCTATGGCCAACTAACGACAAAGAAACAACATACACTAATCAAATCTAGGAATCAAGCCAAGCAAACAAAACTTCTCTCGATGATCATACTAGTTGGTGATGAAATCCAACATCACGTGATCAAGTCAAGAAGGGGCTAGGATATGGTGGAACAATTACAATGGCGACCTACTTAACAGACTTTCACCTTGGTGTAAGCTTCCACGTAGTGATTGTGGATTTACCCTCCAAGGAGCCCGGGTGAGTTTGACCAATGTCTGTTCCAGGTACAGTGAGACCTCCCTTCACCATCACCTCATGTAAGTACCTAAAGATTATGGCAACTAAGGACACCAACTTGCAGTTAGCCCCTGGGCGGGTACAGTCGACAGTCCAGTCTGAACGTATGAGAAGGATAACAAGTCCAAAATCCTTTGAGAGAACCGAGGACAAGTGGACTGGTAGAACTCTAGAGGACCCCGAATGGATTTGTAGCTCACGAAGCACCGAGACCAAATGAAACCAGCTGAGCCTCAAGAAGAACCCTCAATATATGATCCGACCACTACAAACAGTTGAACCACAGAGGGATAATCTCTGTAATTCTCCCGAATGTGACCTCCTGTGTAACCCTTGTGTGAGAGGGGGATCCCAAAAAGCCTATACGACAATTGGATTTTTCTCTCCCTACCACAAGATGCTAATGTTTGTTTTGAATACTTTGGAGAGTTGTACTCACTTCCTAATCCAAAGTGCTAATCCTAGTCTAATGTTGGTGGAAGATTCTAAAAACAAAATGTTCTAGATAAATTTTAATTAGCGTTAATTTTGCAGCTGTTCTTTACTCAAAGGGTGTATGATAATGAAACTGACGGTATTATGACTCAAATCCCAAAAACAATTAATAAGAAATGATAAGCAATCCTTTCTTTCAATGAATTCCTATTTAAGGGAAAGAGAAAGATGTTCTTTTCACTGTCAAGCAGTAAGATGCAGAATCCTCAATCAATTTGTTTCTCAATTAAATCCAATGTAATGCTAAAACTCATAGCAATCCTTTCTAAAATCCAAAAAAAATCATAAAAAAGTATCTTTTTGCTTTATGTGTGAATGATAATCAATCCGATATAAAAATTCCTGTGTCATCTAGTTTGCAAAGTCAACAAGGTTCAGACAATCAGAAGCAAATTACACATAAACAATGCACTTTCATTGTGATAAAACAAGAAAGACAAAGATGACAAGAATTTGCAAAAAGAAAACCAAAAGCTCAAAAAGATTGAAAACATATTGGACAATATGACCTCAAAGATCAAATGGAAAGGTGCATAGATATTTGAATCTCCTCACGAAAGCTTCTACTCAGTCAGATAAATGAGAAGAAAACAACAAGTTAACCCTAAATCAACAAAGATAAAGAGTGACTTCAAGGCAAGGAAAGAAAATGTCAAAATTCCAAACAAAATATGATCGATTCTTAGCAAATGAAGTGTTGAAGGACAAATCAATATAAAATGAGATTGTAAAACTTCAGAGCCAATGCAAAAATCAAGAAATGAATTCAGAGAGTGAAAATCCTGAAAATATTCTCACAAAAAAGGGGTAGTGCTCTGGTGTAAAGGGCACTAGAGCGTTCCAACGCTCTGTGATAGGCCAATAGGGAGTGCTAGCACTCTGATAGTAAGGGCATAGGAGCGTTGGTCTCTCAAAACTCAAAAAAATACCCAGAAAGTCAAAATTCCAAGAAAACTCAGTCAATCGGGGTGAGTATGATAAAATAAAGAGGCAATCAATCAGATCTAAGAATTAGAAACACGATGTGGATAGAGGTCAAAGAGTGGGAAAAAGGCCAAAACAAGATCTAGGAAAGGAAACAAAAATCAAAGCTCCTCCCTAGTGGAGTCACCAATTTCTGTTACAGGTGAATCCTCCTGCAGACAAGCAGATTCCCTCTTGGTCTCTAGACTCCTAAGGCCAAGATAGAAAAGTGCTTAACATGGACACTGCCATCCTTTTTAGATCTAATTAAGATAATATATGAAGAGGAAGAAGAAATATGTGTACCTTGTTAACGACGTTTGTCCTCGCAGAATCCAAGCTGAGCTCCAATCTTGAGCTCCTCGATAGGTCTCCTGTAGAACAAACAAAGATACAACATGCTTCCTATTCTACTGAGATTAGCTCAAATACAGATCTATCTACTGAAGACAAGTTCATGTGAAACAAACATAAACTTGAAATAAACAGGCCAAGCATGTATATGTATTAATGAGAACAAATGAAGAGTACTTACAATCCTTTGATGAAGGTGAAACATCTTCTTCTAGCTCTCCTTGTCCAACCCTTTTCTCAAGTAATCTACACTGATTGTGCTTCAATGGCATCTCACTTATGGGATCATAAGTTTGGTGTAATTCTCAATCTCCATATATGCTTTCGCCATGAGGATACCTCCTTATATAGGCTTGGAGAGGCCTAACCACTTGAGATATCTTTGGGATAAGTTGAGGATTCCTCTCCTTCCATTGTGGATCTCCCCTAATATCATGCCTCGACCTCAGATTCGAATCCAACCACCTTCAGATATTGAGGGGATTTTTCCCTGATTTCCTCCAACAAACCAAAATTTGCCCAAAAAAGGTTAGTGCTCCCTCAAAAATGGACACAGAGCATTGGAACGCTCCCCTAGGAGAGGGTACTGAGCACCAGCGCTCCCTGACAGTATTTAGGGGAGCGCTCCCTTCCAAATTTGACTTTTGAGTGGCTTTTTCAATGGCAAAAGGCTCGTACTCCTTGTCAATTGATTTCTCTTCTTCAAGACTAGTCTTTGAGGTGTCTTAAGGGTTTTTACGATGTCATCAGAGAGATGACACAGGCAAGATACTGTCTGTGATACTTGTGACACTTGCGACCAATATGCAACACTTGTGATATTTGTAACGATGACACTAGCCATCATTGCAATGAGTGATTTTGATTTGTAACAGTTTGGATGGTAGATGGACCATCCCTGCGGGAGATAGGAACCTGGAAATGGTATGAGGGAGATGGGTCCACGTGGCCCTCAACCAATGAACGCCCGAATGAATTCAAGAAGACATAACTTGTAAACCAAAGGTCGGATTAGAGCTTGGTAATGGTCATTAAAAAGCTATGGGCAAGTAGCAGAGGATGTATCATCTCGAAGAGATGATTCAAGATGATTTGAGTAAGAAAATTTTTGATGCCCCATCCCTAGAAGGGTAAATTAGGGGTCGAGTGTGTTACAAATTGGTATCAGAGTGAGGTTACAACACTTGGCCTGCTTGGGGTCATGAACGAGTCGCTTAAAAATATTATTTAAAGAGAAATTTATTTAGAGAAATTTTAGGGGTAACACCCCATCTTACCCCACTCCTATAAGGCTTAGTTAAACCTCTACTGAAGAAAGGAATGAATTTTTCTACTTTTGTGTGTGTTTATAAAATATGAACTATGTGTTGTTCATGAACTAATAGACCATTAACTAACAAGAAATATTTTATCAACACTCAAGCAGTTAGTAGACCACGGTAAAAATGCATCAAAAAGGATGGTGACACACCATGAATTGGGGGATATATCCAACAATAGAGAGGAAGAATATGATGAAAGGAGGAAAATAGAAACCCCTCCATATTTGGATGAAACTGTAAGAAGCCTCATGGTAGAATTACAGAGTTGTAAGGCTGACAATGAAAGGATAATAAAGGAACATGAAAAAAAAACTGAAATCAATGCAGTTCTACTGCAGAGATTATAAGATATACAAAGGCAACTGTAACATGGACCAACAACCAATCATGTGGACAAATATCATACAAAGAAGACCTAGAGTCCGCATGAGATATGAAAGAATGGACCTAAAAGTGGCCACACAAGGAGGAGAACCTCAAAGAAGGCCCAACATGGAGCCAAGAGACACTCATTAGAAGAATCCTCTAGTGAGGAGACTGACAACTCCAAGGAATCTTCTAGTAGCAAAACTAGTTCGAATTCCCAAAAAAGAGGAAAGAAGAGGAATCATTCCAAGAGTCATGACCCTGAAAAGTTCAAGAAATCCAAACCACCCACCTTCTATGGAGAAATGAAGAAGGAGGAAGAAGTAGACGTTTGGATGCTTTGCTTGAAGAAGTACTTCAGAGTCCATGACTACTCTGAAAATTTGAAGGTTCAAATAACCATTTTTAACCTGAATGGAAAGGCCTCCATTTGGTGGGAAGACTTTTAGAATGTGAAAGGAATCCATGCGAAGGACTTGTCATGGAAAGAATTTGAGAAGTAATTCAAAAGGAAGTATATGTCAAAAAAATACTTTGATGGGAAGACCAAGGAGTTCTATGAACTCAAGTTGGGACAACTCACCATAGATGAATATATCAATAAATTCCTTGAGTTGATAAGGTATGTACCCTAGATAAAGGATGAAAAGGTAAAAATTAAATGATTTATTAGTGGAATACCTCATTCCTTCTGAGACAGGATTGAATTTGATGAGCCAAATACCTTAGAAGACACTATCTGGAAGGCAAGGTATTTCTATGAGCAGTTCAAGAACAAGACAAAACCTCACGAGGAATGGAAGAAGAAGAGTAGTTCGGGATTCAAGTAAAAGGGGTTTAAACCCTCAAGATTCAAGAGCTATGGGAAAGGTTCTAAAATGAGTCTTCCTACTAAAAGTGTATACCAAAAACATTTCCCCTATCAGAGTGAAATAAACCCTTTAGAGCAGCCCCAGGTAAGACTGTTAACATAAGGAGAGAACCCTTGAAATGTTGTGGTTGTGGAGAAGAAAATCTGTTCAGAGACTTCCCATATAGGAAATATAACAATAGGAGGGTATACAACATCCAAGAGGCTACCACAGTCAATGATGTGGCTAGGAGCATACCACATATTTATGCAAACTTGGATAATAAACAATCCGACCACCAAGCTTCAATGGTGGATATGGAAGGTATGATTGCCAACCATCAAGTTTACATTTTAATTAACCTTGGTTCTAATTTGAGCTATGTTTCCCCTCAAACTATTGAGAAATGTAAATTGCAACGAGTTAAACATGTTAAATCTTGGATGGTACAGCTATCCACTGGAACCAAAAGAAAAGTAACAGGGGTCATACCAACATGCCAATTCGTTATGAGTGGATTTCCCAGTCAAGTGAACCTAAACATACTTCCTTTAGGATCTTATGACCTGGTAATTGGCATGGATTGGTTGGCTGCCCATAAAACCAAGTTGGATTGTTACAATAAAATTTTGGAATGTGAAAATGAAGAAGGGAGAAAGGTAACCCTACAAGGGATTCAAAATCTTGTCTCGGTGAGGCAAATATCAACACTTCAAGTGAAGAAGTATTGTAGAAAAGGATGTCCTTTGTATGCAATACAAGTGTTGGACTTTGTTGAGGATGACAAATAAATCCTAGAGGACTATCCCATATTGAGAGAGTATAAATATGTGTTTCCAAAATAGGTACCATGTCTACCTCCAAGAAAAGACATTGACTTTTCAATAGAACTTTCACCAGGAGGGGTGCTAGTTTCTAGAACACCCTATAGAATGAGTACACCAGAGCTACTTGAGCTCAAACTACAGCTAAAGGAAATGATGAAAAAAGGATACATTCGACCTAGTGTGTCTCCATGGGGAGCACCAACCTTGTTTGTTAAAAATAAGGATGGCACACTTAGGTTGTGCATAGACTATAGGAAACTCAATAAGATGACCATAAAGAATAAGTATCCATTGCAAAGGATCAATGACTTATTTGACCAATTAAGAGATGCTACAATTTTCTCCAAGATTGACTTGAGGTCTAGATACCATTAGGTTCAAATTAAAAATGAAGACATCCAAAAAACATCCTTTAGGACAATATATGGTCACTATGAATTCATGTTGGTGCCATTTGGGCTAACTAATGCACCAACCACTTTTATGTGCTTAATGAATAATGTACTCAATAAATTCTTAGAAATATTTGTATTGGTTTTGATTGATGATATCCTAATCTATTATAATAATAGGAAAGAACATGAAGAACATCTCAAGTTAGTGCTTCAAGTACTAAGATAACATCAACTCTATGCCAAGTTTAGTAAGTGTGACTTTTCCATAAACAAGTCCATTATCTAGGCCATTTTATTTATGAAGAAGGGGTGGTAGTTGATCCTGAAAATATTAAATCCATCATGATTGGCCTACCCCAAAGGATGTATCTGATATCAGATCCTTTATGGGCCTAGCAGGATACCATATGAGGTTCATAAAAGGATTTTCCAAGATTGGTTTCCCAATCACTTCTCTTCGGAAAAAGGGAGTTAAATTCATTTGGACATCATAATGTGAAGAGAGATTCCAAGAGATGAAATACATTCTAACCAATGCACATGTGCTGAAGATTGCAGACCCAAACACGAACTTCCTTGTGTGTACAAATGCCTGCAAGGAAGGACTCGGAGGAGTCCTTATGCAAGAAGAACATGTAATTTTCTATGAGTCTAGAAAATTGAATGAACATGAAATCAATTATGTGAACCATGATTTAGAATTGGCTTCCATAGTGCATGCTTTAAAAATGTGGAGGCATTACCTCCTGGGTAGAATATTTGTGCTTATGACAGACCATTGTGGGTTGAGGTACCTGTTTGATCAACCAAAACTTAATGCTAGACAAGCTAGATGGATAGCTCTCCTTAGTGAGTTTGATTTTGAAATAAAATATATTAAAGGAAAAGAAAATAGGGTGGTTCATGCCCTTAGAATAAGTGTGAAAATGATTCACCTGGAAGCGGTAAGAACCTATGAAATGAATGTCGGGGAGAGAGTCAAGAGTGCACAAGAAACCGATGCATTCTTTGAGACTGTAAAATCGTACTTAGAACAAGAGCTCGCATGGCCGAAGTACGAAGGTTATAAAATGTTGAATGATGGCCTTCTAACTTACAAATGTAGGTTTCATATCTCGAATTGTGATGACTTGAATAGGTTCATGATGGATGAACTACACAAAAGACCATATACTGGTCATCCTAGTTATCAGAAAATGATTACGACCACTAGGAAATTGTTTTATTGGCCATGACTGAAGAAGGACGTAGATGATTACTTGGATAAATTTATAGAATGTCGGTAGGTTAAGGCAGAACACCGACATCCAACAGGGTTGTTGCATCCCCTACCAATTCTAGAATGGAAATGGGAAACCATCGCCACAAATTTCATCATCGGATTACCAAAATCGGCCAAGGAAAATGATGCCATCATGGTAGTAGTGGAAAAATTGAGCAAGGATTATCACTTTGTTCCCATCAAGTCAACTTGAAAGGTAATAGATATTGCCAATATCTTCATCAAAGAAATATTTTGGTTGCATGACTTTCCTAAGGAGATCATATCTAACAGAGATACGAAATTTACTTTAAGATTTTGGAAATATTTAATGGTTGGTTTTGAGACTAAATTGTTGTTTAGCACAAGCTATCACCCTCAAACTGATAGACAAACAGAGAGGGTAAACCAAGTATTAGAGTAATCATTAAGGATGTATGTAATGCATCAAACTAATAAGTGGGAAGACTACCCGCCACTGGTATATTTTTCCTACAACAATGGCTATCAAGAGTCATTGAAGATGAGCCCTTTTGAAGCCCTCTATGGTAGACAGTGCAAGATTCCAATCAGATGGAATAATCCAATAGATAGAATTACAATCGGACCAGAAATGCTGAAAGAAATGGAACAACAAGTAATTCAGATAAGGAGAAATTTGAAAATAGCTTAGGATAGACAAAAAATATATGTAGACGGAAAGAGGACTCCTAGAGAGTTCAAAACAAGGGATCACGTGTATCTTCGAGTTAGACCCAGGAAGAGATCCTTGAGAATGGGATCTTGTGACAAGATGACACCTCGATATTGTGGACCCTTTGAAATTTTGGATAGAGTAGGACCTGTAGCCTATAGGATATCACTCCCTCCCACAATGAAGGAACACAATATTTTCCATGTTTCATTACTAAATAAATATGTACATGATTCTAATCATATAATTGATTGGTTTGTGATTCAGGTGGAACCATAGGGAGAATTCCTACCAGAAACTCAATGCATAATAGACAGAAAGGAAACCCCACTCAGGAATAGAACCATTGCATAGGTCAAGGTGCAGTGGAAACACTTTGGCCCAGATGAGGCTACATGGGAAATGGAGGATTCCATGAAACAAGCATATCCATTTTTTTTTAATTTTGTACATACAAAGCACATCGAAAAATAGAATGATCTAAAAATGTAAAGGATTGAATCTTCTTAAAAATGCAAGTGAAATGGTATGTGCTTGGGTAATAGGATCAAGTTACAAACACATAAATATTAATGAGGTTTTTTACTTAATCATGAGAAACATAAAAATTCATAAACAACCATCATAATACACACATTAACACAACAAAATGATAACGGAGTTCACCTCTCTCTTGGGCTACATCTCTTGTTCCAACTTCCAATGGATATTTTTCATTAATGCTCAAAGTGTCAAAATTAGTTCTTTATAATGCTCAGAATGAGAAATGGATGGCTTCAATGGATCCAAGACATCCAAAAACCCCTAGTTGGGCTCTTCTTGCACCTGGTCTAGCCAAAAACTGAGTTGGAATCACTCCCTGGAAGTTTCTCCCAATTCTTTGTTGTCTCTACTTGCCAAAACACACCCAGACTGACTGAACCTGGCTCACGTGAGTTTTCTATGCCAAAAACCTAGCACGCGCACCTTCTCGCAAATCTAGGAATTATGTCAAACAGTTAGGAGGCACAAGCACATTTCTCGGTGGAGGTGTCGGTTGCATGGCCCATGTGGCCTAGCGCCTACCTAGAATCTAACGCATACCTCACAAATCCATTGCAACTTCGTGCTTGAGGTTCATATGGTGGAGAGTATGTGACCGAGGCTATATGTTGGAGAGTTCCCACAGTGAGTTCTTTGGTATGGTTCTATGGTAGCTCATAGTTCAAGGGTTGGGGCTTAGCCCCGACCCTTTTGGTATCCCAGGGAAAATTTATGCTAATTTGTATACAATGTTTGAAGTATAAGGTTAAGAACTACCATGTGGGTGGGCTAGTGGCCCGACCCTGCCAAGTCGTCCACGTCCCTCAGAGGTCGCGGGTTCCAACCCCTGCTAGCACACTCTAAACGTTTACACTATGAAGGGGGTTCCATGTGGAAACCCACGTCTGGGCCACATGGCACCATTCTACTGGTCCACTATCTACCACGTAACCACTGCCATCTCAGCAACTGACATGTGTCATCAAGTGATAAGTCCACCTCAACTTCCACGTCACCTCTACCACGTGTCCAGTACGGTCACATTCCATGTGTCTGGTACGATCATGCCACGTCAGTGATATGGCCACCTTCGATGTAATCATCTCTACACAATCAAAAGTCCACATCACCATGTCACATCAGCCGTATGGACATGCCACGTTACAACTGTACAAAAACTACAATCAACAAAATTTTGCTTGTTTGGCAAAGTGGAAAAACCATGATATCTCACTCATACGATGTTTGTTTGAACCCGTTCAAGTTGCCTTGGGATTGTGAGGACGAGGCCTATGCACATGTCCATTTTGAAGCAATTCTGGTCACTTTGAGTTTTGAGCATATTTTGATCCCCTGCATCACTCATCCCCATTGGGAAGCTTTTGGACCTCCAAAAGACTACGTTCAGTCTATTTGAAGATGAGGGTACAGTTCCCTCACCTTTCCAACCTCAATCCACTTGACCTTGCTTGGATTTGTGCCTTTAATACCAACTCAAAGGTATTCCACATTCCTTTGTTTTGAAGTTCTCATCCTCCTGTCAAGGATTGTGTCTTCATGCAGTTCTGAAAGATATTCTGGGGAGAAATCCTCTATAGAAGGAATCTGGACATGTTCTCCTTGATCATCAATCAAAGGAGGCTCATACAATCTCAAATTATCAACATTGGCAACTTCAGACATTTGCATATAAGGAGGCAATTCCAAATGGAAGGCATTGCTACCAATCTTTTCAAGAATCTTGAAAGGTCCATGTCTGATTGGTTTCAATTTTTTTCCTTCTCCTTTAAACCTCTCTTTTCTTATGTAAAGCCAAAATTCATTTCTAACTTGGAAGCTGTGATCAACACGATGCTTGTCATGTCTTGTCTTTTACTTGGCTTGGCTCTTTTCCAATTGTTATTGTACCATTTGATGCACCAACTGAATTTGTTTAATGAACTTCTTTTCCCTATCAATGACATATTGACCATCAATAGAAACGTCTTTCCCAAAGATAAAATCTAAAGGAGATTTGGGCAAATAACCAAAACATACTTCAAATGGAGATGTCTGAGTTGAAGAGTGCTTAGCCCAGTTGTAAGCATGTTGAAAGTAGTGTAGGTGCTCATCCAAAATCTTAGGATGCTTATTGCAATAACCAAGAAGAATATGCACTATTGCTCTATTAACCACTTTTGTTTGACCATCGGTTTGTGGATGAAAATTTGTGCACTTTTTTAGCTTGGTGTCCATGAGTGCCCATAAACTTGACCAAAACTTCCCAATAAATCGAGAATATCGATCAGAAGTAATGGATTTAGGCAACCCAAAATGTACCCAAACATGCTAAAAGAACATATGTGCCATTTGCTCAGATGTAACCTACTTCTTACAAGGCATCAAAATACACATTTTGTTGAAATCGTCAACCACAACATAAACATAATCATGATTCTTTTTAGACATAGGTAGACCTCCTACAAATTCCATGGAAATCCTTTCCCAAGGACGAGAAGGAACCAAAAGTGGAATATACAAACCCAACTTTCTATTGCTAGGCTTGATTGTAGCACATAAAGAACATCCTCTTACATATCTTGAAAAACTTTCATTCATTTTAGGCCAATAGCAATACCTTTGCAAATTAGCCACTGTCTTGCCTACATCAAAGTGGCCAACAATAAGAGAAGAATGAGCTTCCCTTATGATGTTGACTCTTTCAACCTGTGGAATACATAGTGTTATCACAAGAATTTGCAGCATATCTCATTGGAATCAGACAATAATTCAGATTTGACCTTAGGAGACTCTTGTTTTAAATCAAGTGGCATTCTGCCCATGATTTCCAAAGGGAAACAAAAATGTTTGGTTTTGCACAAGAAAACCACCCTCAAATCGAATTAATTCGAGCCATCTATTGCACCCATATTGGCCACATAAGAATATTTGCATGGCCTCAAGGCATCAGGATTGACCCGAAGAAAGTCGTTGGTGCCACCCGGAGTATTCATGGATGTCAGGCCCCGTTCTCATCCCGATGAAGGAAGTTATTGAAATTGAGGAAGGTGGCTGAAACCTCGTCTCAACACATAAATGGAAAGCCAGAAAGATTGGAAGATTTAGAGTTCACATATGACAACAGAATACTGTCTTCACAGTATGATAGAGAAGACGCCAACTGAAAACTTTGAATGAAGCAATCCAATCACACTCCTAATGGTTGCAACATTTCTACTTATATATAGGCAGTTTTGATATTTTGTAATGGTCGATGGTTGAGCTAGGCTCCCTTATTGTAATATTTTGATGAAGAACTCTGGTTCTCTGGTTATGTAACTTGATTTGAGACTTCTTGATTAATCTAAGTCAAATTTCTTATTCCATATTATTTGTCTCTGATACTGAGAGAGTTCATGATTGACTATGTTGGCATCAGAAGTCACTCCTGGATTGAAGCAGGAGTAAGCCTGAGGCCCATCATTTTATGTCACTATTTGTTGATAGAGGGTGATGAATGGAAGTAAACTCGGAACAATATCGTTCTAACTCAGAAACTAGGCCAGGCATGCACAAGCAGATGAGGTCTTGGTTCAACTTCAGAAAGTAAGTTGTAATAACGGTGAGTAGGAGGAAGACTTCTGTGAGGAAATGTGAAGGGCTGTTGTAGGCATCAAGATTCCAATAGCCTGTAGAAGAAAACTTTGAACACAAGAACTTCTTATATTCAAAAGCAGAAACACTAAAAGAACATAACAACGTTATAATAAATCCTTTATCATAACATAGTCATGACAATTCATGTGAATCAATCAAACATGAACCCTTCCAGCATGAGATCGAAACAAGATGAAAAAGAGAGTTGCCTTACATTAAACAAGGAAATTTCATATACAGATACATAGCCAGGAAAACCAATGCTTCATTAAAACATTACAGTTGGGAGCTCTGCTCTACCATCCATCCCTTACAAAAATACCAAAACTGAATATATATTCTCAGAGAAATTCACCTCATTGGCTCCAAGAGGGTAGATGAGCTACCCCATTTAAGGCTTTACGTGCACATGATCTTCCTTTAGAATGTACATGCAGCTTCTTGTCTGACACTACTTCAGACGACATGGCTTCTGCAGAAAAACTATCCATCGGAGTACCATGAACTAACTGCTTCTGACCCTTCCCATGCCTTCCATTTATGGATTGAGCTGAGGTCTCAACCACCTGCTCAATATTCATTAACCACTTCATCCATGGAGGGTGGCCGAGACTGAATACATAGAGAGTGACCACGTGTTGGTTTTCCAAAGCTTGGAGGTCAGCCTTCATTTCTTCAGGTTTCATTCTCAATGTAACCACAGGGCCATGCAACTGTCTTCAAGGAGGCTTTTACATTTCTCATTTCGGCGATTCCTGATGCAGTGGAAGAGTGACTCCTTGTCTTTCAAAGTTCCAGTAGTCAGAATGACGAAACGACTCCTTGGGGGCTTTTACATTTCGCGTTTTGGGTTTCAGCGATTCCTGATGCAGTGGAGGAGTGACCCCTTGTCTTTCGAAATCCCGGTAGCCGGAATGCCGAAACGGCTCCTGGGGGGGTTTTACATTTCATGTTTTGGGTTTCATCAATTCCCGATGCAGTGGAGGAGCGACCCCTTATCTTTCAAAGTCCCGGTAGCCGAAATGTTAAAACGGCTCCTGAGGGGCTTTTACATTTCGCGTTTCGGGTTTCGGCGATTCCCGATGCAGTGGAGGAGCGAACCCTTGTCTTTCAAAGTCCCGGTAGCCGGAATGCCAAAACGGCTCCTGGGGGGCTTTTACATTTCACGTTTCAGTTTTCAGTGATTCCCAATGCAGTGGAGGAATGACCCCTTGTCTTTCAATGTTCCAGTAGCCGGAAAATTGAAACAACTCCTAGGGGGCTTTTACATTTCGCATTTCAGGTTGTTGGTCACTATAATTTGTTATTAACTAAACAATCAAGTGCTACATAAATTGTCAACCCAGGGAAGTCTTTTATTTCAAAGGTAACCACGCACTATGTATGCTCAATCTCAAAAGAAACCTAGAGTTGTAGTAAAAACATATTAATCATACTTTGCCTTGAACAAACTGAAGTTCTAACTTGAATTACAGGAAAGAAACCTACCTATTGCAGAGTTCAATGTTTAAAGGGATAACTGTCAAAGAATCCTGGATTACATTAAGAAAATAACATATTGGAAAAGAAATCTTTCAAGACATTGCAAAAGGAAAGACCTACTATTCTGTAACCAGAGAACAAGACCCTATTCCCGAAGCAGGAATCTTCAGCACCTGTTTCCGATCATCAGAGTTCATGAACTCATTGTTTAACTGAAATGACTAACTCTTGATAGAGAACAAGACACTAATTCCTAAGCAGGAATCTTCAGCACCTGTTTCTGATCATCACACTTCATGAACTCATTGATTAACTGAAATGACTAACTCTTAACAGAGAACAGGACCCTAATTCCTAAGCAGGAATCTTCAGCACCTGTTTCCGATTAGCACACTTTCATGAACTCAAAAATAATTGACATGCATTGAAGGCTAACTATCTCTAACATAGAACATGACCCTAGTTCCGAAACAGGAACCTTCAGCCCCTGTCCCTGATCATCAAGCTTTCATAAATTCAACAAGCAAGATTGCGAACTAGAGTGATTAATAGTTACCCAAACATGAATCATATGAAAACAATGTAACAGCAAGCCAGAGTTCAGTAAAGTAGTGTTTCAGCAAAACAAATTCAATAAAGTAGTGTTTCAGCAAAACGGAATTTAATCAAGGCATAAACAGAAATACACTAATATTCTACAAAGCTAATGGGTGAATATTGTGAAGAAGGTGGGCCCTCCCTTCTCACAAGATTCCCCTGAAACAAAAGGGACTAGAGAGAAATGCTCAGAAAAGTGTTTTTTTCATCTGTCAATGTATCATATTATAATCTAAAATGAAATACGTCCTTCTCTATAAATCCTTCTTAGAAAAAACAGAAGATTCTCTCGAATGGTGATTTCCTCTTATTTAAAGAGGAGGATCCCTTCGATACATTTTAATCAACTAATTACAGGTGTACATCTGAGTCCTATTCTTAGTCAGATCGACTTTCTAAACTGGAATAGGAAATCCTAGTCTCTCGCAACAAAATGCTATTACAAGTGCTGAGTGAGGTGTTGTTGTTGCAGCTGGAGTAACAACTTCTTTATTTGTCTCTTGTTACTGTTGTTGTATGCTGTTTCAACATCACAAACCATGGGTTGTTTCATCCATGGGATTTGCGTTCTGACTGTTTCAGCACCTCTCAGGCAGCAACGATGGTTGATGCTAGCTCAAGGTGCGGCTGTTGTAGTCAATCTGTGTGAGTTGTTGTTTCAGCATCGTTGACCACGAATTGTGTAACAACTTCTGTGTTTTAGCATCGTTGACCACAGACTATATAACAGTTTCTGTGTTTCAGCATCGTTGACCATGGACTGTGTAAAAGTTTCTTGTTTGTTTCAGCATCGTTGACCACGGACTGTGTAACAACTTCTTCTATATGAGTTGTTGTTTCAGCCACAGGGTTTGCGTGCTTTAACTGTTTCGGCAATAGGCCTCAATGCTAATCTGCAGTTCGAACTGTTTCAACACTTATACATTTCTGATCAATGGTTAAGTACGAGAGTAATGTAAAATTATATGCAAAACAGATTAAACATATAGTAAAGAGAAGAGACGTTGTATACCATTGGAAAGATAGGGTAAAGTGATAATATGAGTTTAAATGTGAGTGAAACAAGAGTGTAATGGTGGAAAAAAGTGTGGGAAAGAAGGTACATTGTATGGTCCTAACATCCCCCCCAACTTAAAATGTTGCATGTCCTCAGGCAACTTCACTCTGAATCTGAATCTAAATCTGAATACCAACTCTGAGTGTGCAAGTTACTCAAGTAGTAGCTGTGGGAGGTGTTGTTTGTTGGAGCTCTAAACCCTTGAACGCGTTGTAACCTTTTCCAAGTTGTTGTTTCTATCTTCTTAGGAAACTTATAATGGATTTGATATCTCTCTGCTGGCAACCAGAGGATAGGAAAATAAAATCGGTACCCTATCCAGCTTTCAGCACATTGTTGAACGCACTTGATGTAGTTAGGTACCCTGGAGATTTCCATCTCAAGATTAGTGGGGATAAAAGGATTGTGTTCCTGTCTTTTCTCAGTAGATTGCTGCCAAAACATGTTATTTTCCTGTAGGGCAGAAATCTCTGTGGATCTGATGAAGTGTTGACAATCCTGAAGCACTGTTGTCTGTAGTTGCTGAATGTGTTCAGTCATCCCTGGTTTCTTTAAAAACTGATAATACTCTGTAACAAAAGTGACAACATTTTGTGGTTCTGGCCTTATCCAGAGAAGGCGATTATCCTCATTGTGCTTGGCAGCTAGGAAGTCATCCTGCCATATAATCTGATTGTTAAGGAAGGAGGTGAGTGCCCTAATCTGGATATCACCGACAAGAGGGTTAAGGTTAAGCTGTCAGTTTTCAGGGATGGCCTCATTGTGAAAATATTCCTCACAGAGGAGGTGTTGATCCATAGCAGAGGCTTTTGCAAAGGTTTTGACAAAATCTACTGGATGTAGCACTGCATGGGGTCTGCCTTCTGTGATTGATTTGATCTGAAACCATGTAAGTCATTCCATGAGGAACAAGGAGTAATTACAGGATGGTTTCCTTGCAGCAAATAGCTTTTGTGCCAAGTCAAATATAAGGGGCAATCTGCCTTTTAGCTCTTTGTTTTGTTTCTTAAGGGCACGAGCTTCCTGGCATGTTTGCTCCAAAGCTTCCCAATTTGAGTAGGTATGATTTATCCAGATCTGTTTGTGTTCCTGCAGGATTTTGGCCTGTGTAACAACAGACTCTTTCTTCCATTTCTGTATTATTGCCTGCTCATCCCATGGCTGAGTTTGTGTTTCAGCGTTGCAAGTAATAGGCTGAGGTAGGGTCTGAGTGGCTTGTTCCACAAAGGTGTGGGTATTGATCTGGCTGGGAGGGGCAGATTCCTCAATAGGAACTGTTTGTACAACTTTATTAACAACATCAGGGGTTTTAGATTTGACATTTGTTGCAGGCTAGGGCTTAGTCTTAATTTTGGAGGGTCCTGCTCGTTCTTGTGTAACAACAGGGTGTTCTTATTTGACTGCAACAATTGAAGGTGTAGGGGGAGCTCCTGGAATTGGAATTTGAGTTACTTTGTAGCCTTCTTGATAGTAGATTTCCCCACATTGACTGCACATATATTCCTTACACGGGCTCTCTGTTGTAGTCCCCTTTGACATGGTTGCTATGTGAGATAGGGTGTACAAGTTAAGTTCCTTCTCATATGATTCCTTTGCCATGGCTAGCTCTTGCTTGTAGGCTTCCAGTTCAGACCTTAGGAACTCATTTTCTTGTAAGATAGAGGCCATTGTTGGTTCTGGTTGAGAAGTGACTGGTTCTTGTGTAGCAGTCACAGCCTCACTAGATGGTTCTTGTGGAGCATCTATAGGATCGGAAACTGATTCTTGTGTTTTGGCTTCTTGATGTAAAGAAAGTAATGTTGCAGCTCCTTGGGCATCTGATTCATGTGTCTTAATAACAATATCAGCAGCTGTTTCTTGTGTTTCAGCTGTTGAATGAGTAACTGGTTCTTGTGTTTCAGCTACTGAATGACTAGCTGGTTCTTGTGTTTCAACTACTGGGTTTGAAACGGATGATGTTGCAACATATTGGGCATCTGGTTCTTGTGTTTCAGTGCCCGTGAGTGGAATAGGCAAAGATTCTGGAATTTGGGAGGTTAAAGGTGTATGGGGTATTAGTCGGATGGGTTGGGGGTCTAGGGCAGTGGTAGTAGTGACTGGCCTTGTTGAGTCCCTTGTTCGTTTTCTTTGTAAAAAAGGTGGAAAGAAAGGAATTTGCTTTCATTTATGTTTGGGATTCTCCTCGATGATGGGGCAGGGAGAATTGTCTGGTTCAGAATCATCACTAAGAATATGAAGGGTAGGAGTGGATGATTCTGGTAAAATGTGGGGCGGGCTTGGTATGGTAGGGGGGTTAATTGGGCTAATTGGGTCTAGAGGTGGACTGTTAGGTATTTCTGGAGAAGCTGGAGGGTTTTGTGGTTGTTGTTCCTGCAGATTTTTAGGAATTTCAGTAGCTTCTTGGGGATCTATGGGTGGATTGTTTAGTGGGGGGTTTTGTTGAGCAAAACGCTTTTGGATAAGTAGTTGAACGAGATGGTGATGGGTGAGTGAAATGGTGGGATCTTTAGCCTTTTTACAGTAGTGCGACATATTTTTAAGACAACCGAGCAAATAATAAGGAATCTTCACCAATCTATTATGCCGTAAATGAGACAACATGACAAAATCGTGCTGGTAGAATACCTGGTATCGGCCTTCGCAGGTAAGGTAGTGTTTGATGAATTTTTCAACTTCTGGCCATGGAGGTGGAAACGAGCTGAGTCGGACACCCTGACCTTTAGGTTCAATTTGTTCCCCTGGCAAGAGGAAATCCTGCTGGGCGTTCAAAATGATATGTTTGCGGCTGAACATGCGAATGCCATTGGTAGGGAGACCTGAAACCTACATTATATCCTCTTCTGTAACTGAAATATGAACCCCTTGAATAATGGAATGGTCTTCCTGGAGGTTTTGAGCAAATTGGAGAACCTGTTGTTGATCATACCACTGGAGTCTCTGAAAATAACCGAGCCATCCTGCATGCA